>VNJN01007146.1:0-22754 GCA_008042485.1 Drosophila mayri | reverse complement strand
TGTAGCTTGAACTATTTAGTAAAGTCCGGGCATGCCAAAACGGGTGCATGTGTAAGGCTTTCATTTAAGCTGTCGAATTTGCGCTGTTGTCTTTCCGTCCATTTGAGCTTTTCTTTTCCTGATTTTCTGATCAGCTGCTGTAATGGTCTCGCTTGTTCCATGAAATTGGGTACGAACCGTCTATATCAGGAGGCCATTCCTAAGAAGCTGTGCACCTGTTTCGTTGACTTCGGCACCGGTAGTTCTGGAATTGCAGCTAACTTTTCCTCGTACCTTGGTGGCAGGAAGAATTCCTGTAGCTCTGCTCGTAGCTGTTCCCATGACTCGATCTGCGTTGGGGCTGTGATCCGCCAGTCGGCTGCCAGTCCTTCCATTGTTTGAATTAACTGATCTATTCTCATGCCGTACCCTCTTGCCCATTGTTCTCCTTTTCCAAAAATTTCAATGGGTTTGTTGTTCCTTGGTACTTGGTACTTGGTATCCCTATCCTCGCACCCGGTCTATGATCTTCCTTTCCACTTCTCTCCCTTGTTTTCTGCTCCCTTGGGCTCTTCATCTCGCTTGCTTCCGTCGCCGTTACAATGATCACTGGTGCTCTTGCCGGGCACTTTCCTTTCTTTCCTTTTCTGCTTTACGCTCTCTGTGTGATCCGTCCTTTTTTAAAATATCGCCAGTTCCTTTCTTAAGTCCTCTACCCTGGCTGATGGGTCCAGCTCGAATTCCTCTGTCTTCAGAGAGAGGCGGACTCGCAAGCCTAGATTTGGTGGACTCGAAAGTCTTCAGAGAGAGTCGGACTCGCATGCTTTAAAGAGAGGCGGACTCGAAAGTCTACAGTTTGCGGAATCGGAAGTCTTCAGAGAGAATTCGGCGGGTCAAATTATTGCCGCGACTCGAAAGCCTGTCAGACTATGTATTGCAAACCAAATCCTAAGATTCGGTTCGCCCAAAAATGACTTTGGCTGCTGACTACTGCAGGGGTGCTACTAGAGGCTTACCGCTCTCGATCGCGGTCGGCTGCTAAGTGATTTCCTATGCCCAGCGGACCGCAATATATATCGCCGTCTCCTATTCTTATTCGCCTTAGTGTGCCCCTGGCCGTCAGTGTGGCCCTTTCTTGGTGTTCGCGCGCGTTTTTATCCAAAGGGGTCGGTGGATCTTGTTATTTATTTGCAGTTTATTGCTGTCTTCATTGGTTTTTTTTGTCTTCTTCTTAGTACATTCATGGTTTACATATGTAATAAAGGGGGCCGAGAAACAATTCCAAATAAGGCCGGCTTCTTTGGGGGTGGTTGCTGGCTACGGTGATCGCTGATTCCGATGTAAAAGAAATCCCAAGTCCACGTCACAATGTGTTTTATTGGCACAACCTGATTTTAGACTAACTTAAAGACTAAGAGGGAAAGAGCCCGGGACCGCGGAGTGGTGGGTTTTCGGGAGAGCGGGAGTGCAAGCGGGAGCGCAAGCGGGAATGCACCACAAAGCGCCCTTGTGGCGCGAACATTCTCCCCCCCTTGCGGCCGCAAAGCAAGACTACTCCTCTTGGCACACTCCGGAGACGGTCCATCCGAAAACGGTTCTCTGAGCGGCGTGCAGCCCATCTTCCAGCTTCGGGAACCCCGGTTGGATCAGCTTTGGGAACAAATCTGACCCCCACGCGAGGGAAATGGTCGATGGGCAATGAAAAAGCTCATCCGCGAGCCGGATATCATCGAACTTGGCCCGGATGGTGTCGCTCAGAGCTCGTAAGGGCGAATTTTCTGACTCGGATCAAGCCTTAATACGACCTCCAGCCGGAAGTCGCCAGAGCGGGACCGGAGAGTCGCCGTGCAGACCTCATCCTCGCCTGCCTGCGTGATAAGCAGCCCGTATGCTGCCGCCAACGACCGGTCAATGCTGCTGATCGGCATGCTCGGTCCAGCAGCTTAATTGGAAGAATTGCTGTCACAATTTCGGCTAACAGCACGGCCCCACAGAACTCTAGACGGGGAAGTGACACGGTATTTACCGGAGCGACTCGCGTCTTGGATGTGGGGAGGTTCAAAAAGATTTCCTAACCAAGCTCGACGCGAACATAAATCACCGCTCCAAAAGCCTTTGGGAATCCGCGCAAAATCCGTGACACGCCCCCTGGATTTCAGGCTGATAACAGACCCATCTCGGAACGCGGATCTGGTTGAGGTCGGAATACTCATGAAGAAAAGCTTGCCACCTGTGACTCATTTCGCAGGGAAGCTTATCAGCTTAGGTCTTGTAGCCAAATCTCCTGCATAAAAATTTTGGAACGTATTATACACGGAGCAAGCCATCCGGCTGGATCAAACAGCCTCGCGATTTGGGATAACACCTCGCGCTTTGTCTTGAAGCGTTCCACCACTATTTCTGGCGGCACGAAGTAAAATTCGTCGGACTTAGCCCTCCATCGAATCCCGAGCGTTTTGGCAGTGCTTTCGGTATCGATATCGAGGAACTCGATTGGCTGGAATATTTTTTAGAATACTCGTGGGGTTTGAAGTCCACTTCCTCAAAGGGAAACCAGCGGAGCTAAGAGCTGCTTGTAACTCTTGGATCAAAGTATGGGCCTCAGTTATGGAATTTGCCCCTGCCAGAACGTCATCGACGTACATATGTTGTTGAAGAATATAGCTGGCTTCGGATCGACCAGATCTGACGGTACATCTTTGTGATGTCCGCGCTGAACGCGTATTGGAAATATCGCCACTTCTGAATTTGAAGGGTCAGATCGGATATCAGTACTGGACCAGTAGGAAGAATATCATTTAAACTGGTTCCATTCGCAGACGGACTGGACCCGTTAAATACAACGCGAAGCTTTGTCTTAGTACTTTCGGGCTTGATTACCGCGTGATGTGGAAGATAGTACGTTGGTGAACTATGAGTCGATGGAACTTCAGTTTATATGACCCAGATCCAGATACTCCTGAATCACGCTGTCATATTGCTCTTTTAAAGGAAAGTCTCTTTTTAAACGATTTTCGTTTCGAAGAAACTGAGCTAACGCAATGGACCTTGAATATCCTAAATCGGACCAGGAGTTTTCAGGATCGCAGAACGGGAGCGTAACCAAGTACCCCCCGCTTGCGTCTCTCTTGGTAGTCTGGAAGAAGTTCCTTTCACAATAAGAATCTGATTCTTTTACCATCTGGAATAGTAGATCCTCCACCTCCCAGAACTTGCTGAGAAGGGAGTCTAAGGAATCTTAATTTTTGTGGTGTGCTTAAGTCGTGAAGGATGCGACTCTATTGGCCTTAGTATTGGAAATCGGCCCGGTAAGTACCCACCCGAAGATGGTCTCTTGGCCTAGGAGTGAGCCACAAATGTTTCTCCTAGTGCCCTGCATCATCACCGACGGTAAAATATTAGCTCCGATCAGTACTTCAATTTGGGAACTTTCAAAGAAATTTGGGTCTGCACATTGGAGATCCGGCAGGTCTTTTAAAGAATTCATGGAAACTGTACGGGAGGGCAGCTTGCCCGCTAATTCCGAAAGGACGTAGGCTGCGCTATTTAATTGTAGACCCGGCTTAGGAGGGGAGCGGATTGCAAACTGGCAGAGTCTCGTTGACTCTGCCGAAACCGATTGGTTTAGCCCTGAGACTTGGGTTTGTATTTTGCGGAATGGCAACTTGAGGAGGTTGAACATACGTTCGGAGATGAACGTTACCTTCCGATCCCGAGTCGAATAAAGCTAGGGCTCGGTAGCTCGTGCCCAAATGGCACACGTCAATAATTGCCGTTCTCAGAAAGACGGCTGTAATGCCTGAGGCGAAGTTATTCTGCACCGTTGAGGTGCTCGCAGATGCATTGCTACTGGAGGGTCACGTGGACGGTTGCGTAGAGGGCGCCGAGGTTGGCGGACTCGTGGTTGAGGAACTCGTGTTTAAGGAACTGGGGGAGCCGAGATGCAGCAGAGTATGATGCCTCCTCCTACACGTGAAACAGCTGTGTGTGCTCGTGCAATCACGTAGCTGATGGCCTTTAGCGAAACACTTCAGGCATAGCTCCTTCTTTTTTATGTAGCGAAAACGCGCGTCGACAGACATTTGGAGAAAGCGCGGGCACAATCTAATCGGATGATTTTCCTTAGAACATAAGTCACACCCCTTTTGTTTGGTGCTGACCTTGGTTTCGAAGGATTGCAGCCTTTTGGGAACTGACTGAGTTGGCTTCATATCCCCGATAGCCTCCAGTGTCCGATACCTTTCGCACAGGTAGGTGTTCATTTCCTCCCAAGCCGGAATTTCGGACTTCAAATTTAGGGACTGTTCCCATAAGGAAAGGGTTAACTTTGGCATTTTGCTTGCGCACAGGAAGACCATCAGACAATCTCAAGTAGAACAAGAGCTTGAGTTGGCTGTTGACTAAAAGTCTTTTATTTTGGAAACGGTCTTGATGCGCTTCCCACGCTGACGCGAACCCGTCTTTTGTAAGCGGGGATTTGGACACTATGGCCTTTGGCTCGCCACTAGTTTTTGTGAGAAGATGGAAAAGCTTCTCGACCGGTGTCGGCCTGGGGTTATTAACATAAACTGCCGTGAACAGGTCCCGGAGAGTGGGCCATCGGAGGTAGTCCCCATCGAAAACTTCTGTATCGCAGGGCGGTGTCCGGCAACCGGTCGACATATGCAGTTGAGAGGGGGGAGCTTGAACGGCTTGAGGCGTCACACTTTCTAGCGTTTCGCTAATTTGTGCTGCACAGGTCTCGTATACGGAGTAGCAATAGTCATACTTTACTTGTAGGAGAGGCAAGGTGCTGAGGGATCCTTCCTGGGCAATTGGGTCAGAGCAGATTTCGTACTCTTTTTCGACCTTATCCCACTTGAACTTGGTGCAGACGGACTTGCAATGTGTGTGAATATTGCGAAGCCTGAAAAAGCGCTGTTGCGATCGCTCACGGCGATGAATTTGTGCAACGCAGCGGTTGCGGCCGTTGGCTGCTCGGATACCGACATTTTGCTACTAGCGCGTGTGACCCTGAGGAATTTAGTCCCGGATGCAGAGTGATTCTCTGGCTGTTCCACAAGTGAAGACTCGCTTGAAGTTTTCGCAACCGGTTGGGAGACGACAATTCTCGGACTTGTTTTTAAGCTTGTCGTTGGACGATCTCCGATCTTCGGCGTGACACTAGAGCTTCTGGATTTGGGCTAGCGGACTGTGGCACTGGTTTGACGCAAGAAGGTAGCGGAGAAGTAGATGCGGTTTTTGTTTCCCTTTTTGGAGTATGTATTGGTTTCTTGTCACCTTCGACGGGCATACTCGGCTTTGCCCTACTTTACGGACGGCCTGCCCGCCGCCAACAAAAGAAAAACGTGGAGGAACCCAAACTGAACCGAAGACTCGGTGTGGCGCAAAAGCTTATATAGCTAAAAAAAATAGCTAAATATAGCCGACAATTTTGCGAAAATAGCTGTTTTTTTCTTTTTTTAACTAGCTAAATATAGCTAAACGTTTGGAAAAATATCAGCAAAAAAATAGAGCAAAATTAGCCTATACAGCTAAAAAATAGCTAAATATAGCCTAATATTATAATAATAGCTGCATGCTCTTTCTAAAAAAAAATAGCTAAATGCTCCTATAAAAAAATAGCCAAATATAGCTTCGGTAATCGGCCCGATTATTTCTTGCTCAGGAATACGTCAAATCGTAGAAACTATGAAACCCAAAAAGAAGGAACGACAAATCAACCGCCAGAAAAAAAGTGTATGTCAATGTCAACAAATTAAATAGCCAGAAAAAGAATAAACGGCCTGAAACGATAGCCTAGGAGTCTCGCTGAATTTTTTGATTTCGATTTGAAATTCTCTCTCTCGGTATTTCGTAATTTAGGAATACAAGCGTAAACACTTTTGCGACACAAGAAAAAGAAGCAAAAAAAAAAACTGTCTGAAAAACGCCTCTAAGATAGCTATCGACTTTGAATTTTATTTTGACGATTATTCGGAAAATATTAATCTTTGTTTCGGCGATCGACTTTGTATTCGGGTATGGATGCAAGATTTTGTATCGCCTGTGTTTTGCTCGTTACTACTTGGATCGTATGGGTGCAGGTGGGAATGCACCACACTGCTCAAAACTAAAGCGCCCTTGTGGCGCGAACAACATAGTTTTTATTTATATTGTGTTTATTCTTTTATGTTCGGTTTGCTTCATTTTGTTCTTATTTTGTTTTCTTTTTACATGTCCTGTTCTCTTCATTTTCTTTCTTCTTCATTTGCTTTCTTTTTTTTTCTTATATTCTATTATTTTGTGCGCGGTCTCTAATCCGCGTCCCAGCGTTATTCGAGTTTTATGTAAACAAAAAAGGCTTAACAAGATGGACATACAGTCGGGCGTCCCGACTGTAGAGTACCCTGTACCATTACAACGCGCGTGCCAAAATTATATGAAAGAATGAGATAATAAAAAAAAACGGAATGAAATGTACATATAATGCAAATGTCTTCCACTTTCTGTGCAAGGTAACTGGGTAAAACTGCATATAAATATGTTTTGTGTGTAAGCCAATGGTCCGAGTTCGATTCTTGCCGCAAGGGGTAAACAATTTTTTTTTTAGTTTTAAAAAATTAAAGGGGTTTTTAAATACTACAAGTATTTTGATTTACAGGAAAAAAAATACTCGTCGCAGAAGGGACTTGAACCCGTGACAATTGATTTTATTTGACATTAAAACATTTAGGGTTGACTGCAGTTGAGACAACTGCACCCCGAACTAATTCGAAATAAGCAATCTCAATTTCATAAAAGTGTTAACATAACTAAAATGTATAATGAACGTTTTAATTTATTTGGAGCCCTCAGCCTGGGCTGCTCTTGTGTATAAAGTAAAAGGCCTATATCTCTGCTATTTATGGCACGATCGCAATGAAATTTAGGCAATATGTGTATTTTGATAAAATACATACAGGTTTTAAGTATGGTTCACACAACTTTATAAATTTGGGAGATATATGTTTTTTTGCAAATAGCTCCACCAAAAAGGGGAGCAGCAAAAATTTAAATTAAACTTGGTCTGTGTGCAAACATAAGATGTCTAAACCCCAAGTTTGGTGTCTCTAGCTCTTATAGTATCTGAGACCTAGGCGTCTGACACGCACAAAACTATAATACCTTTCTACCTTTGGTACAGGGTATAAAAATAGTTCACATAAATGCTCAGAGCCTATACAAGAAGATCGACGAGTTCAGGTCAATATTTTATCATTCTGATGTTGATGTTATCTTTGTATCCGAAACTTCGTTTACGTCTGATTTGTCTGGCTTGTTAATTAATTTTTGTAATTTTGCTTTGTTCTGATCGTTGTGTTGGTGTTTCTAAATTGTAGTGTTAAATGTAACAAGCCAAGAGACAGTCTAATTAAGTGTCTCGTTTTAGAAGTCTCAAATCAATTTTCACGCAGTAAAGTGCTCATTGGTTGCATTTATCGCCCGAACCGATCCATAAACTTTGAGCCCCTCATTGAGATGTAATATGCACACACATAAATATATATAGACCACCTAAAGTACTAAGATTACTTAAATAGAACGCACTGTAACATTCAGTCGCATTTAAATATACAAACCAAGGTCTCGGTCATCAACCTAACTGGCCGAAATATGAACCGCTCGCTATGCGTTTGCCCGCACGCAGAAAATGCAAGTGTCAGCATAAATGCAACACGAGCGGACCTTACGTACGTGCAAATACCTCAGCGCTCCAGACTAAGCGAGCATAGCTATATAACTAAGTACACAAAACCGTCTTCCGCTTCCCCTGTTGGCAGCGCAACTATAAGACTTAGGTTTCTTGAGAATTTTAAGAAATACATTAAACAGAGAACCTCCTATGAGTTTGGAGCAGCAACAACGGCTGCTCTGACCATTATTCAAATTATAAAACTTAAATGAATTCATAAGAATAAATTAACACCTAAAACTATAACGGATGGTATTGATGGTGCAACAATTGGTGGATATTCTGCTACTCGGCTACTCACTACTAATACTACTGACTTTTGAAAGATTTTACTATACGACCAGGTTTCCGTACCAGTATTTTCCAGACATGATCTTACATTTCTCAGCTGTGATATAATTACTGACGATACTGAAGACTCTTTTTGCTATAGGGATTTTAAAAATAATAATTATACAGATCTTCAGTAAGAATATAATGCATGTGATTGGCGTCCGATTTATCAATGTTGTAGTGTTGAGTCCCAACTGAGTGTCCTAAATGATAAATGTTTATTAAATGCGTCCCTCTTAAAAATTAAGTAATTAAACCGAGACAAAATCTTATTTCAACTGGAAGCGGTACAAAACGCACCACTTTTATTTGCAGTACAAGGTTTCAAGAGCTCTGGTCACAAAAATGATCAAAGCGGCTAAGTGTGAGCACTTTAAGTCGAAATTTAACAACAATGTAACGGCAAAGAAAACTTGAAGGGATTTAAGTAGCCTAGGCATAGGGAAGAGTAGGCCAAGATTAGATCCCAACGTTGATGTGGAAAAACTGTGCCGATCGTTCTAACAGCTTTATGTACCTGATGCAACATCTAACCAGTATCTTAACAAGATGGACATACAGTCGGGTGTCCCGACAGTAGAATACCCTGTACCATTACAACGGACGTGCCAAAATTATATGAAAGAGGGAGATAAGACAAAAAACGGAAAGAAATGTACATGTAATAAAAAAAAGATTACAAATCGCAGACGGGACTTGAACCCGTGACAAATTATTTTATTTGATATAAAAACATTTCGCGTTGACTGCAGCTTAGATAACTGCACCATGAACCAATTCAAAATAACTAATCTTAATTTCATAAAAATGTTAACATAACTAAAATGTATAATGAACGTTTTGATTACTTGGAGCCCTCTGCCTGGGCTGCCTCATGTACACGTAATGTGTATAAAGTAAAAAGCATATGTCTCCGCTATTTATGGCACGATCGCAATGAAATTTAGGCAATCTGTGTATTTTGATAAAATACTTACAGGTTTTAAATATGGTTTACAGGTTTTAAATATGGTTTTTTCAAAAAGCTTCACCAAAAAGGGGAGCAGCGCAAATTTAAAACAAACTTGATCTGCGTGTAGACATAAGAAGTCTAAATCCCATGTTTGGTGTTTCTAGCTTTTATAGTCTCTGAGATCTAGGCGTTCATACAGACAGACAGACGGACGGACGGACAGACAGACATAGCCATATCGACTCCTTTAGTGGTCCTGATCAATATTTAGGTAACTTTTGGGGGGTCTGCCACGCATCCATCTGTCTGTTACAGAAAATCCCATTCGCACAAAAGTACAGTACCTGGGTACCTTTGGTACAGGGTAACGTAAAACGTAATAAACAGTGATACTAGTGTTAATGTTATGTATGTCGATCAACTTAAAGTGCTGGAATGTATACTTAGAATTAAGTTAACTGCTGAAGGTCTAGACGATGTTCACCGTAAATTTAATAAAATTACGTTACCATTATTACTTCCTCAAATTACATTTATTTATAATTCAGCAATTATATTTAATTTATTTACAGACTACACCAATTGCTTAAGCAACTCGACAAATGACGGAAGTACTAAGAATCATGCTCAAATACGTAGAGAAATGATCCATCCCAATTCTACAGAGCTCCGGTTTGAAGCCTATCCATGTCATCTAGAGGTCCCATTTAGAGTCTATGTAGTTTCTGAGTTTATACTGGATATCTATAAGAGTAAGTGAGAATAGATTTTTCATACTACATAAATGAATTGATTTTGGTTTACATTATATTCTATTAAAAAGTAGGCGAAATGTGAGTCACTCTTTTATTCATAGTTTAACCTTTTGTCATATATAGACATTACGGTCAATACTTTCAATTAGTCCTTGTGACAACAAGCCCATGCTTGTTCACGTTAAATGATAGAAGACGCGACAAAAGGATGTATAGGAAAAGAATTGGAGATAATGACTACTGGCGTGACCTGCTTGCTTGCTTTCTTGTATCCTAGCCCACTAATGATTTTAGTTTTGGTGTGTTATCTATTTGAGATTACTGTGCTTGTCAGAGTTCGATAAAGTTCTCATTATTTGGCGCAGCGAGTTTCGGTGTTCTCGGCTGCTTTAGGAACAGTAATTTGGTGGGTGAATTGGATGAGACCACACGCGCTTAGGAGCCCGAGTTGGTCCGTGAACGGGCTTTTGCTCTGACAAGTGATTCAGCTCTTGGCCGTCTGCTCTATGCTGCGCAATGGAGATCAGCGCTCGTTGCCTGTCGGATTTCCTCACTCGTGGGTCGTGAAGTCGAGGAGATTGCGTCTTTTATGGCAGCGACTAAGGAACCGTCAAACATACACTAGGACTCGTAGTGCTTTGTCCAGCTTCGAGAATCGTTCTAGATATTCATCGGGGGGACCTTGGCTGAAATGCATTAGCTCTGTGTTTGGACGCACACTGCTATGTGCTGCCCATAGCTCTTGTGGCCCTTGCAGCCACACTAGCCTATGCCACTATCCGCTAACTCGAGTAGGGACACGCCTCGACTGGCAAAATCGGCGGAATTTTCGGATCGAACGTGTGCCCAGCAGTCGACTGGTACTGCCTGCGTGATCTTGGCCACTCTGTTGGCTAAAAACGTGCTCCAGTTGCATGCAGGCTTTCTTAAGCAGGCCAGAACGATTGTCAATTCGGTCCAGCAGCGTATGTCGGAGCTCGGTGTGGGCATATTAGAAAGAATAGCTGTAACCATTACGGCTTCCAGCACGGCCCCACAGAGCTCTAGGTGTGGTTACTGGAGCGACTCGTGCCTTGGATGTTAGGTTAGAAGGAGGTTAGAAAAGATATCCTGACCAACCTCGACGCGCACGTAGATAGCCGCTCCAAAAGCCTTTTAAGACGCATCGCAGAAACCATAATAAGCGATTTTGATTTCAGGCTGAAAATTGACGCATCTCGGAACGCGGCTCTGGTTGAGGTCGGAATACTCATGGAGAAACGCTTGCCACCTGTGACTCATTTCGCAGGGAAGCTTATCATCTCAGCTTAGGTCTTGTAGCCAAATCTCCTGCATGGACATCTTGGAACGTATTATACACGGAGCGAGCCATCCGGCTGGATCAAACAGCCTCGCGATTTGGGATAACACCTCGCGCTGTGTGTAGGAGGGTTCCATCACTATTTCAGGTGGCACAAAATAGAATTCGACAGACTGAGCCCTCCATCGAATTTGGCTGGCTTTCGGAAACGCACTTTGGACATCCTCTTCTAGCTGCTGCAGAACTCGAATAGCGAGGAAAGCCGCACAGTTGGCCCGGAAGGTAACTGATTTCAACTCAGAGTCTCGAATACCACCTTCCTTATTTCGGAACAGGATTCTTTGAAGGGATGTATGCTTCGGATCGACCCAGATCTCACGGTACATCTTTGTATTGTCAGCGCTGAACACGTATTGAAAATACTGCCATTTCAGAATCTTAATGGTCAGATCGGACAGCAGTACTGGACCAGCATGAAGAATATCATTTAAGCTGGTTTCATTCGCAGATGGACTGGAGCCATTAAATACAACGCGGAGCTTTGTCTTAGTACTTTCGGGCTTGATTACAGCGTGATGTGGACGATAGAAAGTTGGGAAACTATAATTCGTTGGAACTTCTTTCATATAACCCAGATCCAGATACTCCTGAGTCACGATGTCATATTGCTCTTTTAATGAAAAGCCTCTCTTTAAACGATTCTCGTTTCGAAGAAACTGAGCTAACGCAATGGACCTTGAATATCCAAAATTGGACCCAGAGTTTTCGGGGTCGCAGGATTGGAGCGTAACCACGTATCTCCCGCTTGCGTCTCTCTTGGTAGTCTGGAGGAACTTCTTTTCGCAGAAGGAATCAGACTCTTTTACCATTTGATCTGGTAGATCTTCCACTTCCCAAAACTTTCTGAGAAGCGAGTCTAAGGAATCTTCCCTTCGATGGTGTACTTGAGTCGTGAAGGATGCGACTCTGCTTGCCTTAGTATTGGAGATCGGCCCAGTAAGTACCCACCCGGATATGGTCTCTTCCCCTAAGAGTGATCCACAAATATTTCTCCTAGTGCCCTGCATCATCACCGACGGTAAAATATTAGCTCCGATCAGTACTTCAATTTGGGAACTTTCAAAGAAATTTGGGTCTGCACATTGGATATCGGGCAGGTCTTCTAAAGAATTCATGGAAACTGGATGGGAGTGCAGCTTGCCCGCTAATTCCGAAAGGACGTAGGCTGCGGTAACTAATTGTAGACCCGGCTTAGTAGGGGAGCGGATTTCAAACTAACAGAGCTTCGTTGACTCTGCCGAAACTGATTGGCTTAGCCCTGAGACTTGTGTTGAGTCGCGATGCAGCAGGGTATGATACCTCCCTCTACACGTGAAATAGTTGTGTGTGCTCGAGCAATTACGTAGCTGATGGCCTCTCGCGAAACAATTCAGGCATAGCTGCGTCTTCTTGATATAGCCGGCACGCGCGTCGACTGACATTTGGAGAAAGCGCGGGCACAATATAATGGGATGATTTTCCTTAGAGCATAAGTCACACCCTTTTTGGTTGGTGCTGACCTTTGTATCGAAGGATTGCAGCCTTTTGGGAACTGACTGAGTTGGCTTCATATCCTCAATAGCCTCGAGGGTCCGATACCTTTCGCTCAGGAAGGTGTTCGTCTCCTCCCAAGCTGAAGTTTCGGACTTCGATGTCAGGGACTGTTCGTATAAGGAAAGAGTTTTCTTGGGCAGTTTGCTTGCGCACAGGAAGACCAGTGGGCAATCCCAGTTGTCAGTGGATATATGGGAAAGTGCCAGTGCCAGTGCTGACCAGAGATTACCCTCCTATTATAGTAGACTTCTCCTAATTAACTTACCCTCCTTAGCCAATCGTAGAATTATGCATTACCTTCATTTATAACCTTATTAACGGTGACGTGGAAAGTACTGACATGTTAGGCCAGATCAATTTCCACGTTCCGAGTATAAATACTAGATCGTACATACCCTTAGCTTTGCGCCACAGTAGAGCCTTCTATGAACTGCATGATCGCTTTAGAGTACTGTGTGCAAGTTATAATCATTTGTTTTCGGTAATCTCACTTGCTGATGGTCTTCCTAAACTAAAAACTTAAATACTTATCCACTTAGATCGCATGCAGGCAAACATTCAGGTAGCTCGCCGGTAGTTTATTTCCTCGTATTCGTTTCTATATTTTCAATCGCGTCTACTAATACCTAACCTTAACAGGCAAGTGCCTGGTTTCATAAGGGCTACTTGAGTGTACTGACCGTAGTGCACAAAATTCAAAAAAAAAATCCAAAGAAACCCAAAAGTTTTTATCACTTACCAATTTTGAGGAAATCGCCTTCAAAGTACTGAACATGGCATATTTGGCCCCTTTTCAAATGCTAATAAAACAGAAACAGAAAATGACATTTTCACGTGTCACTCCCCTGCTTGCCACTTATATGCTTAACGATTGTTCTTTGGAAAGAATTTATATTGTCGATGATCTGGGTGTCCGCCTGGATCTTAAACTTTCGTTCTCAGATCATATTTCTTGTATAGTAAACAAAGTCTGAGGCATGTTGGGATTCGTTAAAAGGAAGGAATTCGATTCTCCTTATGTGACGAAGATTCTCTTCATTTCGTTAGTTCGCCCTATATTGGAGTATGGTTTGTGTGTCTGGAGTCCTCAATGCGGAGTCTATAGTAGCCGCATTGAATCTGTCCAGAAGAACTTCTTGTTGGGATGCTTACCTTAGATTACCATCTAGTAGACTTATCCTACTTAACCTTGTGACGGTCTGCCGCCCAGTTTCCCAGATAGCGCAGGGACGGCCAGAGTTCGCCTAGTAGTCCGAGTGGTAGCTGTAAGAGAAATCTCCCCCCGATCCCCAGTA
Source organism: Drosophila mayri (assembly GCA_008042485.1). Classification (NCBI taxonomy): domain Eukaryota; kingdom Metazoa; phylum Arthropoda; class Insecta; order Diptera; family Drosophilidae; genus Drosophila; species Drosophila mayri. The sequence goes on along the minus strand of VNJN01007146.1, from coordinate 8,833 downwards.
AGAACTGTGGAGCGAATTCGGTGACTTAATTAGGGTTTTCAGTTTATTCAATGTTCGGGTTACAGAGGTGTCGAATTTAATCTCGATCCTGTTGACGCCTGGGTGTCTCCGCTTCGGGGCCACGCGGGTCAGCTCGGCCCGGACTGTGGCGGTGCCTCGGTATGCCGACCGGTCAGTTCGGGTGGGTGGGCGCGTCGCCTTCTCGACGGTCGGTTCGGCCCGAAAGTTGTGGGTACCTCAGGATGTCGGATCGGTCCGCTCTGCGAGTAGTGGGCCCGGGAGCCTGTGCAGAAGAGATAGAGAGAGAGAAAGCGCGGACTCGGAAGTCTTCCCAGCGGGCGGATTCGGAAATCGTCCGGTAGTCGTTGCGGCGGACTCGTAAGTCTTCCGGCGTGTGGTGGACTCGGAAGTCTGCGGAGTGGGGAGGGTGGACTCGTAAGTCTTCAGAGAGCGAGAGAGAGAGAGTGAGAGAGAGATGGACTCGTAAGTCTTCAAAGAGAGAATTCGCGGTGGACTCGAAAGTCTTCGGTTGGCGGTAGAGAGAGGGCGGTGGACTCGTAAGTCTTCAGAGAGAGAGAATTCGCGGTGGACTCGAAAGTCTTCGGTTGGCGAGAGAGAGAGGGCGGTGGACTCGTAAGTCTTCAGAGAGAGAATTCGCGGTGGACTCGAAAGTCTTCGGTTGGCGGTAGAGAGAGAGGGCGGTGGACTCGTAAGTCTTCAGAGAGAGAATTCGCGGTGAACTCGGAAGTCTTCGGTGGGTGGCAGAGAGAGGGCGGGCGGACTCGTAAGTCTTCAAAGAGAGAGGGAATTCGGCGGGCCGAATTCTACGTCGAGACTCGTAAGTCCGTCGGCGAGAGGGCGGGCGGACTCGTAAGTCTTCAGAGAGAGAGGGAATTCGGCGGGCCGAATTCTACGTCGAGACTCGTAAGTCCGTCGGCGAGAGGGCGGGCGGACTCGTAAGTCTTCAGAGAGAGAGGGAATTCGGCGGGCCGANCGGCGGGCCGAATTCTACGTCGAGACTCGCAAGTCCTTCGACAATTTATTGGCAACCCAAATCCTGGGATTCTGGTCGCCTATCCAAAAAGTGACTTTGGCTGCTGACTACTAGGTGTGGGCTACTAGAGACTTACCGCTCCCGATCGCCGTCGGCTGCTAAGTGATTTCCTTCAGCCAGCGGCTCGCCTTATATAGCGCGTAGCGGGTTCTAGTGTGCCCGCCGCGATCAGCTGCTTCCTCTTCTTTCCCCGTGCAACCCTGGCTTTCTAGTGTGGCCCTTCCTCGGCGCGCGCGCGCATTTAATTCAAATTCAAATTTCCTTCCTTCATTTATTATTCTTATTTATTTCTTTTCTTTTCTTTCTTCATTTATTATTCTTATTTATTTCTTTATTTACATTTTTTTGTGCGCGGCAGGCGTCACAACCTACTTTTACACAAACTTATTCACTGGGATGTGGATGTGGTGTTCCCCGTCATTCATCTAGATACTTTATCTCTTTAGTAGTTAACCACTGTAGGCGTGAGTTTGAAGTATATGAACCCTTTAGGGTTTTATGTACGGATTCCAATCGCATATTTAGTAGTATTGAAGGCATTGAAAGCCTTCAAACACCAAAAACTGTATTGCTTGTAGTACAAGCCCGTAGTATATCTTGATTCTTCCTCGTCCTATTCTATATTTTATTTCTCGCGTCTATCTAGTTACACGGCTGCGCCCCTCGGTCGGTTGGGTGTGGGCGTGGGACTCGCGCAAATAAGAAAAAAAAATGAAACCGTGGGTATACCAATGTTAAAATTGGGCTTGAATGGAAACCTAATTTTTCCCTTTTTTCAGAGGAGTCTAGAATGTGGGACGTCAGGGTAAGCAGCTATATCGCTTTTTCAGCTTTTAGACCCTTTGTCGCCCTGGGTACTTAAAACAAATTGTATGTGAGTTACATTTGAGTCACCACACTTTGTTTTAAATTAAAATTTCCCGTTGGTGTTCCAGATCTTGCCTATCATGGATACTGACCATCTCTGCCGCTAACACGTCCAGTGGGGAGTCCCGGCTGGATTCCGCCGGATTAAGCCTTAGTCCGTTATCGTTTGTCCAATAAGTTATTTAGACCAGTTCATTGTTACATACATTTACAGACTCATTTATTCTATTTAGGAAACGGCTCACATACATCTGGAGATCATCTGCGTATATGAGTAGTCTGAAAACCTGCCTTTCGGGACGGGGATGTAATTGAAGCAAGAAGGACGCTCATCAACTATCGTGTAAGATACCACACTTAAGAAAAGAGACGAAGCACTCAAAACACATATGAAAGTAATAAAGACTTAAAAAAGATCCTTCTTCGAGTTTGATGAAATCACATCATCCTGGGATGAAAGGACGGGGAATTCAAAACGAGTGTAACGGAAAAACGACTTCTAGAGGCGAGGCGCCAAAACTCATATACTTAAAAATCACAAATTAAAAAAAAATTTACACAACTCCCCTTTCTTAAATCAAGAATTATTAAAATATTAATTAAAATTATCTTGTATTATTTTATGTTTAATATTCAGAAGCGACGTTCTAATATAACATACATTTTCAAATTTTTAATGATTTTTGAGAGTGTTTAGTAAAAAATGAAATGCACCATACTAACTCAATTTTTGGTAAAATCATCCGCCCAACAACAAGATGTAACATTTGTCCATGCATCCTCTTATAGAAATATTCCAAAGAGTCCTCCAGATATTGAACGTGTTCAAGAAAAATTTGTTATAGGGGTTATGCTGTTGATTTTTTTTCTGATTGCCAGCATTTTTGATAGCTCCGTGAACGTCTGCTTGCAACAAATTTGAATATTTGAATGAACTTATCCTTTGAAGATTGTTAAACGATACGTTGAACTAATCCGTTCAATGGTGTGTATTCAACTAGCCGATCATGGATGAGAAGACAATATACCTTCGTATTCATCTCACTTGCTTGAGTTAGCTCTGTAGAAATTTTAACATCAATTGGTCCTGATTTGACAGTCTCATTCTGGTATGAGAGATCTACAACAATTGGTGCCTTTGCCTTAAAATCCATGGGGGATAGAAGGGCTAGTGATTCTCAATTGTAGTAGTAGATAACAGCAAACCGATTCTCAGTATATCAGAGATTTAAGTCAGATTTACATAAGAATAAGCTTGTGAATTTAGATATACTTTTGCATTTCTCAAAATGTTTGTAATTATTTAGCCATTTAATGTAAACGCAATGATAGCAAAGCGTAAGGGTTCTCTACTGGCCTATGTTGAATTTATATAACAATCTCAACTTCGACATGCAAGTGGAAGGGTAGCTCCACTATTCACAATTTTTGTGGTATCACTTGAAACGATGTGGGTAATCTTCTAACATTGAATATATATGTACTTTCCTTTTTTGTAAACAAGAGAATGAGTTTATGTTTACAATTTAACACTACTTTTTCTGTCGTCTTCAGCTAATCCCATAAACATTTCTGTTCGAAGCAGATCGTCAGCGCCTAGTCATGCTAGCATAGGTGTGCGAAGGCACCTGCAGCGCTCTTTGCTTATCTTTCTTGTACCACAAATCTGTCGCTTAGCTATTCAGAAACTACATTAAGGCTTCGGCCACGCATTGAGTGACGAGCGACTGAGCGACGCTGTCTCGAGCGACGTGAAATATTAAAGCTTATGATATAGCATTGGAGGGGCCACGCAGCCGCTGAGCGAAGAGCGACGTTCCTGAGCGTCAGAGCGACGTCGCTCAGCGCTAGAATTGGTTTTAATTTTTAGTGCATCGCTGAGCGACGAAATGCAAAGAAGGCAGAAAATATGCGCAGAAAGTTTAATTTCGGGTGTTCAATGAAGAGTACACAATTAAAAATACTACTGATAAGCAATAGAATGAAGTAGGAGTTATTTTTTTATTTATGGGATGAACGCCAAACCTACGTCTTTGTATTTTTTTTAAAGCCTATATTTATTATAGCGGTTTTCAAGCAAATTTCTTAGAACCTCCCTAGAATAAGGCATTTTTATAAGCTCGAGTAAGAGCGATGTCGCTCAGTGCGTGGCCACCACACTCAAAGCGATCGCTCATAAACGTCACTCGAGACAGCGTCGCTCAATCGCTCAATGCGTGGCCGGAGCCTGAGCCTGCATATGTTTATATGAAGATCTGTGAGCCGAGCTTGGACACAGCCCATCTGCCGCTCCGAATAAACGCTATACATAATATAACCAAGTCGTTCGTTATTAAATAATTTGTTGTCTTCCCCATAAACATTTTGGTGACCCCGACGTGATCGTAGTTTATCGGAGTCTGCAACTCGGTCCCGCGATTGTTTAATAGATTTAAACAAACGCTTTGTTTCGCTGTCGCTTGCGTGCATTCGCTCACAAACACACGAACATACATATATTATATATAATACATATAGCCATACATACATTCGGTTGCCAGTTACATACAGTGGCTCACAGCTTATTTGACCCACACCTAGTTTTTAAATTAAAATTGATTTAACTTTTAAACCAGGCAAGCAACCATCAAAAATTAAACGCAGATTAGTTAATTGATGTTTTAACTAATATAACATATTTTTATTTATTTATTATTCATTATTCATTTCTTAAATATTTAACAAAAACAGAAATACTTCAGTTTTCAATGTCACAGATTATTTGACCCATTTAATATAATTAAAACTAAATAAAATAACGAAAGATTATACTTTTTTTTAATAATTTGTATTGCCCCCCTTCTGGTCTATGACGATTTTGAGTCGTTTTTGCATCGACTCCACTAGCTTTTTGGAGGTTTTTGGATGTATTTTGGCCCACTCCTCCATTAAGGCAACTTTCAGATCCTTTTTGTTGGATATCTGCCTTTTGCGGATATTCGAACTCAAATAGACCACAGGTTTTCTATGACGTTTAGGTCTGGTGATTGTGCCGGTGGTTTCATCAGATGAGGGCACTTCTAAATGAGCCAAGCTTGAACGATCCTCGAGGTATGCTTGGGATCGTTGTCTTGGTAAAGGCGAAATGAATTCTTTATACCCAAATCCGTGGCACTTTCGATTAAATTATCCTTTAGAATATTGAGATAAACCATTTTGCCCATTGTTGACTCAATAAACTGTAGCCGTCCAACACCTGCAGCCGACATACAGGCCCAAACCATTACATGGCCACCGCTATGCTTTAGAACAGCCGCTTTGGGTTCGCAAAGGAACACTTTAAAAACAATATAGGATTCAGGAACGACGTAATTTTTTAATTTAATATTGAATTTGAATTTGTATATCCGCTAGGCAGGCAATTTATAGGCAAGAACACAAACAACCAAGTGAAAAGTTCCGTTGCATCTCGGCGACGCTTGTTAACCTCTAAATTTTCGCGGTAAAAGGGATACCGTTTTTTGTGCCTTCAACGCCGTCAGATATTTTATTTAATTTTTTTCTCTGGTTACTGAAAAATGTCTGATACGAAAAACTCAGTCCAGGCTCAAATTGAATCCACAAGTGACGTTGACTACTACCGAGTCAAAGCCCAATGTATTTTGCGGCATATAAGCTCGATGAAATTTTATTTAAACACGGATGCGGTTAATCAGATTGACGAAGCTGACTTGCTGGCGCGAGTGGAATGGAAACCAGTCATTTGATTCTGCGCAGACATTGTTTGAAAGGCTGGATTTTGCGGAGATCTCGAGCGACGATCGGAGTTATTTTGACGAGGTTTACATGGATGTGATGGCGAAACTAAGCCGAGGCTTGTCTGCTTATCGCAAGTCGCAATTGCTCGGTTTCATGGATCCTACTCTGAATGGCCGGACTTTCTTGCGACTTTCACTACGGTCATCGGAAATGACATTATGGAAAGCGACATTGAAAAACTACAATATTTGCGTTCGAGTTTGGGCGGCGTGGCTCTGGAAATCATACGCTCGCTCAAATGCTAATTAGAGAAAGACTATGAATTTGCTGGGTAATCGATTTGACAATAAAGTTCACATTCAGGTACAAGTACAGGCAATATTCGGTTTAAAGGGGGTCGAGAAGGGATCATCGAAGGTCCTCGGGTGCTCAGTGACTGCATGAATTCGCATCTGCGAGCAATTCGAACCCTGGCCACTATACAGCAAATTCTGGATGGGCTTCTAATTTACATCGTCACTCGGATTTGTCAATCACTGAGCAGTCTGCTTGGGATGCTATGGAGTCGTTTTTGGAAAGGAGGTGCAGGATGATGGAGAACTTGGATCAAGCCTTGGTAACTCAAACTCAAGCCAGCAGGTCGGACAAAACTTGCTTCGGTTAATAACTCAAATAATTTGATATGCTTATTTTGCGATGCGTGGGATCATTATTTGCCAAAGTGTTCTAGATTTTTAAAATTGAATTCGAATCTTCGATATAGAGAAGCAAAGAAGTTGCACCTTTGCCTCTACTGTTTGCGCAAGGGACATAATTTGCATCAATGCAAGTCGACTACTGCAAATATTGTGGAATGAAACATCATACATTATTGCACATTACCCATCCGCAACATCCACCTCATTTTCATCTCCATAATTCGATCCATCATCAAGCTCTCAGTCATTACCATCCACTTCATCAGCATTAGTATCATGTTTACATACATCTTCAGATCTTGATCATCATATACTAAGCCCTCCACCCAAAGCTTCAAATATTTTGCCGGTCGGATACGTGTTGCTTTCAACTGCTTTTATCTACGTTAGGAATTGCCAAGTCTTCAGAACTCCAAACTTGGTTGGATAGTTTCTGGAGGGTTATCATAGAGCATGCCAACTCATAAATCGGTTTTACAAGCCAGCATCAAGCTGATCATTTCAATGATCCACTTGCCGCTATAGTAAAACGATTCTGGGAAAGTGAGGACTTCACTTCGTCTAAGCCATCTTTATTGCCGGAAGACTTGCGATGTGAACAGCTTTTCAAGGAAAATTGCACCAGACTTGGAAACGGTCAGTACTCTGTTCGTCTCATGTCCACTGCTGGATTTGAATCTCGAGGCGAATCTTATTGCTTGGCTCGTCGTCGTTTCAAGAGTTTGGAAGCTAAACTAGATAGAAACCCGGCCCTGAAAGCTCAGTATTCAGCTTTTTTGAAGGAGTATATCGATCTAGGTCACATGTCTCTTGTAACAAAGGAATCGTCAGAAACGCAGTTCTTTTTGCCCCACCATTGCACATTGGGATGAGATGCCTTTATTTTGGCCAAAACCTAAAAAATTCGTGTTAATATATCAATAATGTCAAAATTATGTTAAGCTAAGAAATGTCCCTAGATATCGAAAATATTTAATTGGGATTTTATTGTGCAGCCCTTGTCTTCCACCAGCCCTTGAAAGTCAGCTGTTCTTGTCAGCTGGTGCGTGCAAGCTTGGTGATTAAACAAGCTTCTTAACTTTGACCGCGTCGTATTTTTAAACAGTTTGACCAATTCAAATACCTTAAAATGGAAAATGTTTCCCATGGTATGTAGAAAATATTTGTATAAGTGTTTAATTATATGTGCTTTTGTGTTATCATGTTTTTAATGAGGTACGTAAACAGTATTTTGTCAATTCTAAACTAAAAATAGTTGTGTTCCGTGGAGTATATCTAGCAAGATACAGCAGGATTCAAATAACAACTTATGTGGTAGTATGTGTTATTATGTGTATATTCAGATGGCATTTAAATAATTTGCGGGAATTTGCGGGGGGGTTAAATATTTCAATAGATGCGTGCAAGGTGGCTATTCGTCGAGGTGACTTACTAGAAGTTTGGCTGGATAGAAAACGCAATATTAACGCTACTTTTGACTGGGTTTGCGTCGAATTAATTCCAAAAGAATTTCCGGAAAACGATTTGGAGGTCATTAAAAAGAAAATAAAAAACTTTATTGTTCAAATTAAGAGACTGCTGAACAAAGCACACAGGAATATTCGTCGCTTCAAGGAAGCAAATGCTAGCTGGCTTGCATTGGAGCTAATATTTTATTCAAAAGATAATCGTAATCTTGGTGGACGACCTCGGGTATCTTATGACGAAGGAAGTTTACGGCATAAAAGAAGATTTGCTTCCGAACTTGCAAAGGACAATTCAACACTTCTACTTATTGAAGCAGCTGCTATGTCTGCTAAGAAGGCAAAAAATACAGATGTGTCTCACATTTTAAATACAACAATAAATAGTGCTGACAGTTCAAAATTAAGGCAACAACTTTCATTGAAAGAGCCTATACCATTATCACCTAATGAGGCCTTAGCATTTATTATAGAAAACTCTTTTTCCAAGCAGCAATATATTAACATACGCTTAAAAAATATCGAAAAAAACTGCAATATATATCCGAGCTACGAAAAGGTACGAGAAGCTAAGGAAAAGTGTCGGCCAATAGACATAAGCGTGTCAGAAACTGTTGCCGAAGTGCCAATGCAGAACTTACTGAACCATACTGCATCTCGGATCATTTTATATCAAAAGCCAGTTTTCCAACAATTTCTTGATATAACTAAGGTAAAGCTTATAGTAAGCTATGGTTTTGACGGTTCAACCGGACAGAGCGTTTATAAGCAAAGGTTTAATGAACCCGAACCCATTTGCCTGGACCAATCTTTGTTTGTTACTACAATAATACCCCTTCAAATGGTGGATCAAAATGGGAGAATTATTTGGAAAAACAGATATCCACAATCCGTTAAATATTGCAGGCCGCTAAAAATTGAGTTTGCTAAAGAAAGCCGGGATCACATTTTGAATTCCAAATTTCTTTTGGATTCACAAATAAAAGACTTAAAGCCATTTGTGTACGAGGCGG
>VNJN01007143.1:0-17247 GCA_008042485.1 Drosophila mayri | reverse complement strand
TTCCTGAGAGACGGGAAATTCTTACCGTCGAGCACAACAGGGCTCACAGATCAGCCCAAGAAAATGTTAAGCAGATACTCTCCGAGTACTACTTTCCAAAGATGGCCAAGCTAGCCACCGAGATTGTGGCAAACTGCAAAACATGTGCGAAAGCCAAGTACGATAGGCACCCAAAGAAACATGAGCTAGGCGAGACTCCGATCCCCTCTCATGTGGGAGAGCTACTACATATCGACGTCTTTTCCACAGACAAGAAATATTTCCTCACTTGCATCGACAAGTTTTCGAAGTTTGCAGTTGTGCAACACGTCCACTCTAGGACAATCGAGAATCTTAAACCGGCCAAACTCCAAATCATGAACTTTTCCCCAGGGCTAGAGTAGTCTAATGCGATAATGAACCTTCGATAAACTCGCACACTATCTCAGCCATGCTTAACAACCATTTTGGCGTTACCATTGCGAACGCACCGCCACTTCATAGCGTCTCAAACGGGCAGGTAGAGCGCTTTCACAGCACCCTTTTGGAGCTCGCTCGTTGCCCAAAAATCGACAAGGGAATTACCGATACTGTGGAAATTATTTTATTGGCAACCGCCAGATATATTAAAACAATTCACTCTGTCGTGACAAACGGCCAATCGACATCGTGCAAAAGCACCCAGAAGACCCACAGGCGGACGTTCACAACAAGATCGTGAAGGCGCAAAACACGCTCAGAGCCAGGGAAAATGCCTCCCGACAATGCAGAACATTTGAAGTCGGCGAGAAAGTCTTGGCTAAATCAAACCGAAGGCTTGGCAATAAACTCACACCACTTAGTGAGGAAAAAGCTGTTGAAGCGGACCTGGAGACCACGGTCCTCATTAAGGGGAGGGTGGTCCACAAGGACAACATTAAATAATAATCCATATTTTTTCCATGTTTACACCTAGCCACTTGGCATAAGTTTTCCTTTCCACATTTTCTCACCCCTATCCACCTAGTATAAGTTTTTGTTATAATTATATCTTATTTTTTACGCTTTGATGGTGGACTACCCGGTTTTAAACAAACACTACAATACATCCAATATTACAGGTTAGCATTCGGGTCCCTGTTAGTCCTGCTTACCGTAACATCGGGGCACGTCACGGACTACTCACAGGCCAAATATATTCCCGTCATTGATGGTAGAATTTTAGTTTGGGAAGAATTCGCGTTTGTTACACACTCGGCGAATCTCTCGGAATATAGGCGCGTGGTGGAAGAAACGGATGGCATGACCAGCATGTTTCCCCAGTCACATATGCAGAAACTCTTGAGTGTCGATGTCGCTCACCTGCGTGACCTGCTCGATTCGTTGAGCATCCACCACAGAGTAGCTAGGAGTTTGGATTTCCTAGGAGCGGCGTTAAAAGTAGTGGCGGGAACGCCAGATGCAGAGGATTTCGAAAACATTAAACTCAATGTATTCCAATTAATAAATGCAAACAATAGGCAGATAAACATCAATAGTATAGTGCAAGACCAAATTAATAATATCACTACCACTGTCAACCAACTTCTGAGGCCGGCCAAGGGAACCCAAGTAGACTCGGGGCATCTTTACGAGATGTTATTATCCCGAAATAGAATGATTAGTATGGAGCTGCAAAATTTATTACTAGCGATAGCTCTAGCTAAGGCCAACGTTGTGAGCCCTAACATACTAGATCATGCAGACCTAGAAGATATATGGATAGAAGAGCCCACAGGTACCCCCATCAAAGACTTATTGTCCGTTGCTTCCGTTAAAATATTACAGTCCGCTAACCTTTTGCATTTTGTCATCAAGTTTCCTTTTATCGTGCGCGCAAGAGCTCCACGCTGGAGGCGTAGCGCACTGTGACATCCAGCACAGCAATCTACATCCAATTACTCTCGTAGATGAAGGCATCATAATTGTAAATTGACACTTACAACCATATACGAGGCTCGCATCTCATTACCTTTATTCAGAGTGCCATGGTTAACGAAACCCGATTTGTCAACAATGACAGAGCCCAGAGAAGGGCCCCAGGAGTAGCTAGATCGCCCTCCCTGAATATCACTATGGAGCACAACATCCTCAGTCTTCCATACCTTCATGGCTTGAGTGAGCGTAACCTGGAACACATCAAGAGAGTCGGGGAGAATCTCAACGACTACCCAGTCGGACTTTTATGTAGGAAGTCGACATGGTTTTCCAACCGAAAAGTTCATGAGGTTGCACCCTACCGTCCATGTAAAGTTCTCATTCGCTTTTATACATGGGCGGCCGGGGTAATTCATGATGCCGACGTCGCTGCTCGTCTCACTGTGAAATTCAAGCGCAGCGTTCATGGGGTAATTCATCATGCAACCGTCGCTGCTCCACTCACAGCGAAATTCTGGCTGTGCGCTCACAGCGAAATTCATAAAAATTTCCGCAAAAATTATTCAAAAATTATGAATAAAAAAATTAGCCATTTTAGTTTATATAAAGCATTTTTATTATATTTATTAAGGCACTATATAGGAAAGTAAACATTTATATAAAATTTTTTTTTATTAAAAATGTATTTACGTAATTCGATGGTGTCGCTGCAATCTTAGCGTCGATATCAACGATGTCATCTTCCGTTTTTAATGGGAAAAATTGAATAAAAAGCTGTTGAAATAATTAGAATTAGCGGCAGCTAATGTTTTAGGCATATAATTAGTTAGGGATATAAATATTATAAGAAGTTATAAAGTTAAATACATACATTTTTCTTCTTAATTTCGCACTCACTCACGATCACAATAGTAGCACAAAAGATGACGCAATAATACAGCGCGATCTACTTGCAACCCCTTGTTGCACTTTGGTGTGGCCACCCACATGCTATGGCTAATTTGGATATTTGGTGTGACCACCCACATACTATCGCTAATTTGCATATTACGACGGACAGCAGCGCACTTCACGTTTATGAAATATCCCAAAGGGGAATTTCAGGTACATGAACCGCCATATAGAATTAGGGATCATATAATATCCCATGCGCGCTGCGCAAAGTTTTCCATTGTGAGCAGCTCATGGCCTGAAGCGAAGTCCGACTGGGTATCATTCACATCAGATAGTACTGGTAGTAGGAGCAATATGCTGCGCGTTGATCTGCGTCGGACTCACCTATCGGCGAGTCATCCAGGCCAGGAAAACTACGGCCCAGATAGCGGACATGATCGCCCAAATAGGGTCGGCGGAGGACGGCCTTAATTCTGAGGGGGGAGTAGTTAACTAAGTTAACCGGGCGACGGCAATGACCGATCGTCCGAAAGCTTGCTTCGGCCAAATTGCTGACTTAGCGTCTGGCCGGAAGCTCGTGCATAGCCGGCAAGCACTGCCCATTGGAGTGGCCGCTGTGATTCCCTTTGTATGTTAGCTTTAAGTTCAGTTCAATTTTATATTTCAATAAAGACAAAGCCATCGCTCCTGAATTTGAATTCCGGCTCAGCCGTCATATATTCTTTATTATAGGTTGTTGTACCTTAAGGGTCAATAATAACGGAGGTAGTTCCTCCCTACATAATTCTTAACTAAGAAGGAAGTCCGCTAGGCAGACCTGCCGGCACACCCCCACCCGCTGACGACACAAACATCGGAGATAGAAGAAACATCCACTAATCGTCTACCCCGCTGCCGACGCATCGATCGCAGAAAGGATACACAGTAATTTACACATATATTTGTTGTGGATGGGACGCGCCTTTTTGTTTTTCTTTTAAATGCCGCCGATGTGTGACCCAAAAGTCATGTACATATGTATGTTCATAAATCGGTAATGTACATACATATGTGTGTTTGCAAATTGTGTATGGACCGTTCAGAAATGATTCCTGTAGGAATAATCATGTGTGTCTTGAACTTACTTACCGATGAATAACCGGTGAATATCCGGTGAATTTTCATACAAAAATTATTAAAATCGGGCTGCAGTGGTGAATTCGGACTCCTGGGGGAATCACCGCGGAATCCGGCCTGAAGGAATTCACCCTGAATTTCGAAATAAATTCACCCCGGAATCAACAGGAAATTAATAGCTGAAATCACTGGGGAATCTTGGAAAGAATCCTAGAGGAATCACAAAAGAAAATCCCTGGAATCCCAAAAAAATTTGCTCCATTTTGTAATTAAATTTCATATATTTATTTAAGTAAAATTGTAAGCATTATTTCAGTATTAACGCCAATTGCCACGGGTTTCCTCCGACTACTGAAGATCATTCCGGGATTGTTTGTTATCTGTAAATAAAATGTTAGATTCAAATTAAATATTCCAGTGTGTGCATATTAATATGTACAAAGATACATACCAGTTTTATCTGAAAAGAAACTTCGCAAACCTGAACAGTCTAGGTTGAAGTCATATCCATGCTTTAAATCAATTCTGCAAACGAATTTATTAATTGAGTAAAAATAACTTTACTTACCTTATAATATTTGAATTTATACGCAACTTTAACTAAATAACACGCGAACACGTGTTATCACGACAGAAGAAGAAAATGAAAAGAGAATTAGGAGAACGAGGCAAAACGAAATGACTTTGAAAACAACAAAAAATACGTTGTCCGAACTTCGCGAGACGTCGGCGTTAGCCGAATGCTATTCGAATTTTGTTTGCCGACCTCGTTTCGGACTTCTGTCCACAAAGCCTATACAATTTGTTTTTGTTTTTCGGACATGCCGCGAGGAAAGGGCGGTGAAAGGAATTCTGGTACTGAAGGGTATGCTCACTAAGAAAATCGGTGTGGATGTATGGCATTTTATGTATAAAAACCTGAATGTAAGTCTTCTTGGACATTGGCTGAGTTAGAACATATATAGGAGCGGCCACAAGTTGGTAGTGTTGTTTTAAATAAATTGGATGCAACAATATCTACATATATATGCATGTATGTACATACATATATGGTGGGAATTTCGGCACCGTACATATCTTGGCAAAAGCGCTGGAATATATTGGGCGAAGGACCAATATTTATGCCGTGGGCCTGGCAGGTTCGATCCCAAAATTTCCCAGGAAAATAAATAAACAGGAGGAATGAGTTTATGAAGCTCCGTCTTCAGTCGGGTTTTTATACCCTGTACCAAAGGTACAAAGGGATTATAATTTTGCGCGAGTGCAATTTTCTGTAGCAGGTAGAAGGAGTCGTGACAGACCCCCAAAAGTTACCTAAATATTGGTCAGGACCACTAAAGGAGTTGATATAGCCATGTCCGTCTGTCCGTCCGTCCGTCCGTCTGTCTGTCTGTCTGTCTGTCTGTCTGTATGAACGCCTAGATCTCAGAGACTATAAGAGCTAGAGACACGAAACTTGGGATTTAGACTTCTTATATCTGCACGCAGATCAAGTTTGTTTTCAATTTTTGATACTCCCCTTTTTGGTGGAGCTATTTGAAAAAATCATATATCTCCCAAATTTATAAAGTTGTGTGAACCATATTTAAAACCTGTATGTATTTTACCAAAATACAAATATTGCCCAAATTTCATTGCGATCGTGCCATAAATAGCGGAGATTTAGGCTTTTTACTTTATACACAAGAGCAGCCCAGGCAGAGGGCACCAAATAAATCAAAACGTTCATTATAAATTTTAGTTATATGAAATTAAGATTACCTTTTTCGAATTGGTTCGTGGTGCAGTTGTCTAAGCTGCAAGCAAGCCGATATGTTTTTATGTCAAATCAAATAAATTGTCACGGGTTCAAGTCCCGTCTGCGACGAGTATTTTTTCTTTTTTTTATAATTTTAACAATATTTTTTTTAATTTTTTCCTGTAAATTAAAATACTTATAGTATTTAAAAACCTTTTTTATTAAAACTAAAAAAAAAATTTTACCTCTTGCAGCAGGAACCGAACTCGGACCATTATCTTACACACAAAACATATATGCATTTTTACCCACTGAGCTATCGACCTTGCTCTTTCTTTCCGTTTTTTTTGTCTTATCTCCTTCTTTCATATAATTTTGGCACGCGCGTTGTAATGGTACAGGGTATTCTACTGTCGGGACGCCCGACTGTATATCCTTCTTATTTATTTAAAAGTTGGTACAAGAAAAGGATGGCAACCCGTACATTTTCCCCAGAGATGCGATATTGCCCTTCTGTTCAGCATGAACAATGTGAAAAAGAGCACTCGCAAAATTGAAATCGATCGGCCAAGTACTCTTTTTTCGTCTCTCGTTCGCTAATGAATTTTCTTGCCACCAAGTTTCTTTCGGTTATTATTTAATAAACTAATTAAGTATTTCACGGTATTTTATTTGTTAGTTTTGTATAAATTAAATTTTGCGTTATATTCTTTACCTGTATTTTTAAGGTCAGTTTTCCTCCGCGTTTTCGTAGCCTTGTGTCCGGGATTTGTGCAACACAAGTGCTGCAAAGCGAGAAGAGGAGTAGAAGCAGCTTAATACATAAATTAGCTGACGAAAATACTAACCCTTTATATTTCTCTTGGAGCTCCAGCAGGGATATTAGGTAGGAAAGGGGTTATCCAAACGGGGCCCGGTTGTGGCCAGTTGATGAATTGAGGAACGCCGCTTCTCCTCCGCTGTTCTTGGCGATTTAAGGCAGCCTTGGCGCGAGCGTATCCCTGACGGATGCTACGTTTCGGCCGGGATAAGTCGGCCAGCTACACTGTTGTATATCTAAGTGTAAGGATGAACTTTATCGTTAATTAAAACCAAATATGAACGCGGAATAAAATATTCACTTGGGGAAGATGAGCCGGTCGCCAGGCCGCCTGGAATAGGCTCCGGTCCGCCGGAGATGTGTGGTGCCCCGAGATGACCAGTAGGCACCACAGGATGGGTGGGTGCGTCGTGGCGAGGCGAGTCCAACCATGCCACCAATTGTGACCAATGTCGTCCAGCTTATGATTTGTTTGTTGTTTACATTTGTTTTCTTTAGTTCCTGGTTATGTGAAATACAGTAGTTCGGAGACGTCCGATATTTATCGGTATCCATTGTGCGGACTGCGGGCACGGGTCGAAGCCCTCCCTGGGCATCCTGAGCTAGCCCGGCGTTGCCCGAGGAAAGGAAGTTCCGCAATATAATAACGCTATGTTATATTCATTTGAAAATTTCCTATTTGGCCGAGCCAATCTAATAGGGTATTCCCACACAGTCCACCCGTTTGAAACAGTTGGGATTCTTTTTGCACAGATATGAAACTCGTATTGCCATAGCGCTACATCTCCAATTTTATTAAAAGAAAAATATATAATTTTCAAATTATATTGTTATATGGACGTTGATGCACTACGGTCAGTACACTCAAGTGGCCCTTATGAAACCAGGCACATGCCTGTTAGTGTTAGGTATTAGTGGACGCAAGGGAAATATAGAAAACTATACGAGGAAATAAACTAGCGGTGAGCTGCCTGAATGTTTGCTTGCATGCGATCTAAGTGGGTCAGGATTAAAGTTTTTAGGTTAGGAAGACTGTTAGCATGTGAAATCACCGAATACAAATCATTATAACTTGCACACAGTACTCTAAAGGGATCATGCACTTCAAAGGAGGTTCTACAAAGGCGCAAAACTAATGGTATGTACGATCTAGTATTTCTACTCGGGACGTGGAAATTGATCTGACCTAACAAGTCAGTACTTTCCAAGTCACCGTTAATAAGGTTATAAATGAAGGTTATGCCTAGCATAGTTCTACGATTGGCTAAGGAGGGTAAGTAAATAAGAAGAAGTCTACTATGATAGGAGGGTAGTCTCTGGTCAGCATCCCAGTTTAAACAGTGGGCTCCAAACGCAAGATCCATATTCTAAGATAGGGTGGACTAGTGAAATATATAAATTTTTAGTTACATAAGGGTCATCGAATTCTTTCGACCACCGTTTAATAAACCCCAGCATACCCCTGGCTTTATTCACCATGCACCACGGACACCCAAGTCATCAACCGAGTTAATTCTTTCCAAAGAGCAGCAGTTAAGCGTGTATATTGCAAGCTTGGGAACGACACGAGAGAATGTAATTAGCTTACATTAAGAGCCATTTAAGTTTAGTAGGTTTATGCGATCAAGATCTGTTTGTAAGTCAGACTGGTAGGCGACGGTCTTGTATTGCACGCAAAGCTTGACATCATCAGCGTACATGAGTACTCTAGAATTTGTCCAAACTTCGGGCAGATCATTAATATATAATGTAAACAACAATGAACCCAGGTGGCACCCTTACGGGACACCTGAGATGACTCGGAGAATATTAGATAATTTGTTTTTAAAAAGGACCTTTTGCGTCCTGCCAGTCAGATAACTAGAGATCCACCTAAGAAGATCAATTGGAAAACCCATTAAGTCGAGTTTCCTGAGGAGAAGGGAATGATTAATAGAATCAAATGCTTTACTGAAGTCAGTATAAATTACATCGGTTGAAGGTTATTCTGGAAGCCCCTTATACTGAAGGAAGTGAGCTCCAAAAGGTTTGTAGTTGTTGATCTTCGATTTACAAATCCATGCTGGCATAAAGAAATTACTGATCTGCAAAGGTGCTGCAAATGTGGAGTGATTATGCTTTCGAAAAGTTTAGGCATGGCCGAAAGCTTAGAGATTCCTCTATAATTATTGGCCTCCGATTTGTTACCTTTTTTGTGGAGAGGAATAATGAATGACTCCTTCCAAATAAGGGGAAAGTTAGAGGTTTCTAAGGATAAGGTCAACAATTTAAGAAGGGGCAAGCACAGGGCATCGACACAATACTTAAACACACAGCCCGGTATTCCGTCGGGAATTGGCAAATAAACTGGCTTAACACGGAGAAGATCTAAAAGCAGAGAGTTTTCGTCAATACATGGACAGAATATTAGGTTCGATCTAGGCTAGTTATAATATATAGTTATGTCTCATTTAGGTCAATGGAAATAGAGTATGTTGTTTGAAAAAATTGAGCAAAAAGATCGGCAATAGCCTGATCGCTTTTCACAGTTGCGTTTGCAAACGAGAGTGAGTAAGAATGAGTTACCGCCTTACGTTGAGTGTTTATAAAATTATAAAACTGTTTTGAATCCTGAGAGAACTGGACCCTGCGACGAGCCAAATAGTTTTTGTGACACTGTGCATTCAGTACGGTGAAGTTTGACCGAGCCGATATATAGTTAGAGAGGTCAGAACGAGAATCGGCTTTTCTAAATTTCGTCTACAATTCTTTTGTAAACCAAGGCGGTTTATTTGAAAATGAGGGATAGTATAAGGGAACACATTCCGAGAAGAATGAATTTATCGCATTGTAAAAAATGTTTACAGGATCAGCCATGTCAGTGCACATGTATAAATCAGACCAATTATAGTCAGAAATAAGATTCTTCAGCCGGTCGAAGTCAGACTTGCGAAAGCAGTAAACTCTTCTGGCTGGTCTATCAGATATTACCTTATAGCAGCACCAGTATCGAGTGTCACATCGAAAGAAGGATGATAGGGTCAGGTTGCGTCAAAGGCGCCACCCTCGCTAAACCGACGCTCGCCGGATCAAAGACAAAACAAAGATCAATCAAGTGCTCTTAGGAATTTCTTACATGGTTGACTTGAGACAGCGGAAAGTCGAACAAGCCAGCAATAAAGTCATGTTTTGTTGAGGTTTGAAGTGTATTAGAAGAGGTATGTAGGGACCAAATAGCCCCAGGGATATTAAAATCACCCAAAACTACTAAATGATCTCTATCCGAAAGCATATTGGAAACCATCCGAATGGTATTTCCAGAAGATAGGCAGTTCCGACAGTGGAGGAATGTAGGAACATGTAATAACAAATAATAAAAAAAAGCGACCATTAAATGATAGCTTCACACAAAGGAATTCTACTTCATTGTTTACCTCGAAAATTACTAATTCTGACGTGAGAGTGGAGTTGACCGTTATGAGGACTCCACCCCCGCGCTTGACAGGCCGATCTAGCCGATAAATCGTGAACGCAGCTGGGAAAACTTCGGAGCTAAGAATCTCCGGCTTTAACTAGGTTTCTGTGACCACAATAACATGGGAGGCGAATGCGAAATTATCAGAATACAAATTAGGCAGCTTAACGTAAGCCTCTCGCATCCTGATAGGAGATTAACAGAGAGGTATTTAGTTTTTTTTGACAAAGTTAGAGGATGTAGAGGGCACAGTGGTCGGATCGGGCTTAGGAATAGTTATCCCAACAGGCCGTTTCTTATTCTTTGCTTCATATTCTTTGACGACAACATACTTAGGCCAGAATTTGGTTGAGCATATCGTGCCAAAGAATTCATTTGGGACATTTATTTTGAAGAATAAAATATCCCTAGCATAAGAACATTTGAATTTTTCCACCCTTAATTTCAAATTTTCAGCTCTAACTTTGCATCGTATAAAGGCAATGACATCATCAGATGTTTGACCAAGGGAGATCCGCGAAACAAATATCTGTTTCGTAGGTAGTATAGCGATGAGGGCTTTTGTTGAGACAGGCTGAGTGCCTATAGTGCCCATATTGGCCGGTAGTTTCTGGGGGGATACATTTACGGGGCTATGAGGCGTCAAAATTTGTGCTCCCATAGGAGACAAATTTGAAATTTGCGGTGGAACGTTTAGTCCCACAGCACCTTCGGGTACCAACTCTTTCCTGAAGCTTGACCTCAAAATTCTCGGAGTTAATTCTGAGGTCGAAGGCTGAGTCAAAGGCTGCTGTTGAGAGGCCGCCGTAGGTTGTTGGGATCCGTCCCAATGCTGCACTCCAGTTGCAGTTTTTTTGCGCCTTGAGTTATTGAGTTTCAACAAAACTCATCTTTTTACCGCTTGATAAACTATTTAATAGCCTTACGCTATTAAATGATTGGAGACTATTAAATTGTTTATCAAGCGGTAAAAAGATAAGTTTTGTTGAAACTCAATAACAACTCTTTAAGACTGGCCTTGGTTTGCCGCATGAAAAATGACATTTCCCTTTTAACGTCACGACAGGCATCGCAACAGTAGCGCAAGCCGATGTTTTTTCTCACATCATCAACTGTCCGTCCGGCAACACCAATGCACTTAGCGTGCAAAATGTTGTCGCTTAGCCAGCAGCCGATGGTAAGATCATTTGACAAAACAGCCTTTTTACAGGTTTTTGAAAAGCAGACGATATCAGAAGACATTATTGAAGACTTACCACTGTACTTGTAGCAATAGAATAAGGGGGCGAATAGATAAGAGAGAACAGTGCAGTTGCACCGAGAGAGTTGAAGCACTAGAGAGAGGGGAAGTGTGAGAGTAAGCTAGCTTAGAAAACGTTAGCTGTCGCGATAGAACAACAACGGCTAAACGGGAAAGGTGCAAAGAGGAAATGCAAAAAGACAGAGAGAGCAAACACTGGAAGCACAAATAATTATTGAAAATATAGGGATTAAGATTGAATTAATAAAGCTGCATGAATACGCGAAGTGAACACAAAGTAGAAGTTAAAATAAACCCTGGCGGTTTTAATGTAAAGATTTTTACGAAATCGAGAGCGCAAGAAAAAAAACACGACCGTTCACTTGGAAGAGAGAGAGACGAATGTTTTTTTTTTATTTTTATATATATATATAAAAATTATGGAACGCAGTGCATGGGGAAAAAAATTATGTGTCTCTGGGAAGCGCTGTCGGTCCGTTCCCTCGGTCTAGCTTGGATGGCAAGACGTGGCCGGTGTTGGCTGCACAGGCTGCTCTTCCTCGTCTGTCCTCTATGTTTGGGCACCGGTGCAGGCCGCACTCGCAATGTGGCGATAACAGTGGTCCCTCGCAGTCGTTTGGGCACTTCGTCTTCAGCTTTGGGATCTCTTGTTTCTGTGGCGGAGGTAAATTTTTATTATGCTCGATTTTGGTGTGTATTTTATCGAATCGTTCCATTTTAATTAATTTTCGCAATTTAGCAGCTTCAGTAATTCAGCCATTCTGGCTTTAAGTCTCTTAACCACACCACAGCGTTTAGCACACATCATACTCTACTCACTGCGGTTGTTCGTTTTTGGTTTGGTCCTTCGTCATGTAATGATAGGTTAACTCCTCCGATCCAAAGAATACAAGTCCGATTGTTTTGGGTTGTTTCATAATGTTTATTAAATTTATTATTTAAAGCTGAGCAGCCGTTGTTGCCGCTCTAAGCTCGTAACCAGTTCTTCTCTTTAACGTTTTACTTAAAGGCTAAGGAAACCTAAGTCTTGTAGCTGCGCTGCCAACAGTGGCAGCGGATAACGAGTATATATATATTTATGTGTGTGCATACTACAATCAGTTTTTTTAACTTTATTCGATCTGCATAACTAACTCCATCACTAATGTCATACACCCTATCTTCCTTCTCTTGTCCTTCCTACTTATTTGGAACATTTCTATCTCAAACTTCTCCTCCAACACTCCTATTTGTTCTTCTACCCTGTTTGTATCTAATTTTGTACCTTGATCGTCTTTACCTAACTTTGTACCTAAATTATTTTCCGCTACACCTGCTCTTTCTCTTAATTTGTACCTCTAATTTTCTCCTAAGCTTGTACCTAAAATTTTTTTCTCAAACTTGTATATAAAACATTTTCTCTTAAACTTGTACCTAAACTATTATCTCCTAAAGTTTTTCTTAACCCATTCATACCAAAACTTTATTAACCTACCCCTTTTCCTAAACTTTCTACTCTTAACCCTTTTCCTAACCTTTCTTCACATAAACCTTTACCAAAATTTTCCTTCTAATTTGCCAAACTATTTCCCGATTTTCTAATTTCCCCAGCCGAGTTGGCAGACCGTCCAGAAGAGGTCGTCTAGTAAGAGGCGTGCCCCTGTTGTGGACGCAATGTGTACAAAGGGCAAAACCAGCAAACCGCATAATACAAATAGGTTTGCTGCCCTTGATATGGATATTCTGCCGCAAAATATGGATGTTCTGGAAGATGTTGACGTGGAAAATGCATTTCTGAATGTTGGGGAGAGGGTTGCTGTCTCCCAGCCGGCAGCTACCCCTGCTCCTGTCGCACAGGCCAAGCCGAGGCCGATCACAGTGCCAAATGTTAATAACATGGAGGCGATGGAGAATGAGCTCCTCCAGGTGGTCGAAGATGATGGCTTCGAGCTTCGCATTGCTCGTTCAGGAGACCTGCGTATTTATGCTAAGGACTCCCCTACTCACCGTATCATAACGAGGTTTTTGACAGAAAAGAATGTTATATATACTCATTTCTGTCTTAAGGAAGACAGGCCGTTCAGGGTGGTTATCAAGAATTTGTCCAGCGCCACGCCAAGGAACTTTATTATGGATGAGTTCTCTAAGCTGGGGCATACGATAGTTAATTTGTATAACCCCCCGAACCGTGCCCGGCGCCAAGGGAGTCAGGACGTAGTCACTGAGTAGGCCAGACAAAATGTCTGGTTCGTTGACCTCGAGCATGCTGTAAACAACAGGGAGGCTCTGTTGATCTCTAAGTTGGGTAGGCACCGAGTAACAGTGGAGCCCAAAAAAGACTCAAATAGACTTAAGCAATGTTTTAGGTGTTTTGGCTTCCATCACACAAAGAACTATTGTTTCAAGCCGACTGTTTGCGGTAGATGTGCGGAGGATCATTGGACGGGATAGGAGAACTGCAGGGCTTTAGTTGCAGCTGACCTCTTCTATTCCAATTGTGACAATCATGCTGCATATGATAAAAAATGCCGCATTTATGCACTAAAGCTTAAGGGTGTTCTCTCTAATGTGATGCAGCAGCCTAATATTTCTACAAGGTCTGCCTATAATGGGCAGTCTACGGTGCCCTCGGCTATGCTGCAGTTCCAGTCTACTTCAAATCTGAGAGTAAGAAACAATCCTCCTGGATTTAAGCAGGCAGCCTATGACTTGCACGATGATTTCCCGTTGCTAGGAAGCCGTGGTAGGGCTAGCAATGCCCAGCAGCCTCCCAACGCTGTCCCTGACTGGGATATGACAAGGGTAGTGACTATGCTTCTTTCCCTAAAGAACTCTGTGGAACAGTTGGCCGCCTCCTTAACCACGATCTCGCTGGTTGTGCGAAATTTACAAGCTGGAATGAATATCGCTCATGGAAATTATTAAGGTGGGCATATGAAATGCCACAAGTCTCCTTGCCAATCGGGAGGATCTTCTGGTATACCTCTCTGGGCACTGCATTGATATAATGCTGGAGTCTGAGACCCACCTTAAGCACGGAGAGTACATAAGCTTTCCAGGATACAGTTTACACAGGGCGGACTTCCCGGGTGCGATTTCTAGGGGCGGAGCAGCTATTCTAGTTAAGCACGGCCTGACTTATTACCAGCAAAGCCCGATACGGTTGGGACTGTTGCAGATGGAGAGGATTGTGCTCAGCTCCGACATGGGTGAACTGTAGTGGATAATGTGGCTGCGGTTTACTTGCCGCCTCGTCCTGCCTGGACATGTGATGGCTTTGAGGCCATGCTAATCATTTGTGGAGACAAAGTTTTTATCGGAGGTGATTTTAATGCTAAAAATCGCAGATGGGGCAGTGTCAGAGCGGATAGGAGAGGAGCTGCAATTGTCGAAGCTCTGGACAACTTGGAAGCGGATTTGTTGGCCACAGGAAGACCCACCTGTTTCCCCTGTAGTGGCGGAACTCCCTCTGCTTTGGATTTCGCACTCTTGAAAGGTCTTCAAGGTCGTAGGCTGACTATTGAAGACTCCTTTGAGCTCAGCTCGGATCACATTCCGCTCATTGGGGTGCGTCGCTGTGCCTAAAAGGACGCTGCTTCCTTTTGGATCTGATGTCTGTAGGTTTAAGAGGTTGCTGGAGGACTCATTCACCTGGAAATGGAGATTCACATTACGGATGATGTGGATGATGCTGCCTTGCTTTTGGAGCAAAAAGTCATTGCTGCAGCGGAGCTTGCTGCGCCCACCAGCAGTCTCTCTTTCAGGTCCTCCCCTCCACTTTCCCCGGAGCTTAGGGCTCTCATTGCGTTCAAACACAGGCTCAGGAGGATGTATGCAAGGTCCCATGGTGTAGCTGTACTGAGGGTCTATCGAAGGTTGGGTAAAGAAGTTGTTAAATCTTCTGCGGCAGAAACGGTTGGATAAGGTGTAGGAGGAGGCAAGCCCGGACAGGGACACCAACTATGCTCTTTGGAAGATTGTAGGTCAGAGTAAAAGGCAGGCTTCTCCGAAGTTTCCTGTAAAAAGAGAAGATGGGACTTGGACCAAGTCCCCGCAAGACCGTGTTGAGGTGTTTGCTGAGAGCTTAGAGGACCGTTTCACTCCCCTCGCTACCTTCTCTGCGGCGAGGGTTGAGCGGGTCAATGCCTCGTTGGCAGTTCCTCATCAAATGGTCCCCCCTGTTCCTCCTATTCTGCTCCCGGAAGTGAGAGACAGGATCAAGAAGCTGAATAATAAATAGGACCTTTCAGGTTGTCCAGGATGGGGTTGTGTCGTCCACCAAGAGGATTCTTGCTGGCGTGCCGCAAGAAAGCGTGCTTGGCCCAACGCTTTATAATTTGTCCGCTCATGATGCCCCGCTGCACCTGAGCTCCCTTAGCACTTGTGTTGCCACGTATGCGGATGACACTACGGTGTTGGCTAGATCCAGCTGTGTTTACAGCGCCACTGTCAAACTTCAAATTCTTTTGTAGAGATTCGAGAACTGGGCTTGTAGATGGAATGTGGCCATCAACACTGATAAGTGTGCGGTGGACACATTTTCACTTAGGAGAGACGCGTGCCCAGGAGTCTTCCTTCATGGGCAACTTCTGCCGCAGCAACTGGAACACACCTATCTTGGATTTGTTCTTGATAAGAGGCTGACATTTGCCTCGCATGTCAAACAGATTTGGGCGAAGCTGCAAGGTACGGCCAGTCGTATTAGTTGGTTAACTCGTCCACAGTCTAAGCTAAGTCTACGTTGTAAGACTCGACTGTATCAATCGCTCCTAGCCCCAATGTGGCTCTATGAGACAGAAGCCAGGTCGCACTTGCGGAAGGTCCAGGCGTTTCAGGCAAAGTTTTTGAGACGTATCGCCAACGCGGAATGGTATATTAGAAACGTTGACATGAGAAGGGAACTTGGAGTATAAGCAGTTGGTGATGTGACAAACTCTCTGGATGCAAATCATCGGCTTAGACTAATCAGACACCCTAACCCCCTGGCTAGACGGATAACAAGGAGCTGCCCTCCCGGCGCATTGTCTAATTTATAATTAGGAAGTTCGTAACTGTCGCTTTAAATTGCTGACACAGTAGTATATAAGTGGCTGGATAGGTCAGGCAGCTTGCCTACGTGCTCAAATAAATATTTATTATTAAATAAGCATTCTTATACCTACAAGCAAAAGGAAAGTATTTGATCCCAGGACCTTATATAAAACTGTGGAACATGGAGGTGGAAGCCTAATGATATGAAGCTGCTTTTCATGATATGGTGTCCGTTTGACTTATCAATAAGATGATTCACAGACACATTCGTCTACAAAGATCTATTGGGGACGGTGATGCTATCATATGCCGAGGATAATATGCCACTTTTTTTGAAGGTCCAGCAGGATAACGACCCAAAACACGCCTCTCAAGTCGAAAAGGATTTTTGAATACCAAACGTAAAATTTCATAAAAGTTTGCCAATATACTAATAAGATTAACAAACTTGTTATTCCCAGAACATATAAAACGTTTCTGGCATTGGTAAATATATTGTTTATTTTTTTCCATACTATCTACACGCACGAGAGATATTTTATCATTAACGGTTTCGGACCGACTCACTAGTATGGATGCAAAAACATAGATGTCTCTATCGATAGTATCGATGTTTTTAAAGACTCCATACATCGATGTATATTTCCCAACATCGATGTTTTTGCATCTCTTACTGAAATGTGAGAATTAGCACAATGTATTAAATATTTGTACAGTTTTTTTTAGGCTAAAACTTATTTGGACGGTTCCTCGATCTGTACTGATAACAAAATGGAAAGGTTTTTGCATGAAGAAAAAGAAAAAGATTCATGAAGTTCTCTTTGTTTCTTTTTATCTTTATAATTTTTCTATAGTTCAAGATTTATAAACTTTCTTCTTATTATTTTTTTTATTTAAAAAATATATGTTTAACACAATCATTTTATTATTATTTTGAACAAATTATAGGAAATTTCAAAAATGAAATATCCATGTTTTCAACATCGATGTACTGACCATCGATGTTTTAGCATCCCTACTCTTACAATAAAAGCCTTCCTGTGGCTTGGCAATTGAGCAGCGTGACCGCGCCAACCAAA
>VNJN01007131.1:0-13884 GCA_008042485.1 Drosophila mayri | reverse complement strand
TTTTTTTCTATATTATACAAAAATCAAATAATTACCGGCACGTGCCGCGAAAATTCATTCCAACCTCGCTGAGCTATTACGTGTGAATTTTCCCCTAAATTATTGGGAAAATCGGGAAATTTTAAGCCACCGAAGAAACACCTTTTTGATATTTCGGTGCATGTGATTCGACATACGTCGGGTAAGAATTTTCCGGGAGTTTTAAGCCATTTGAAAAACTTAAATCGTGGTCTTCTAGGCGGATCTTCGAGCCAGCCGCTCCGGCAAGGGCAGCGAAACCATTTTATTGAGAGCCAGCGACAAACAAAACAGGGGGCTGCGGCAGCGATTAACATTTACGCTATATTTTACCGCTTCCCCCCCTCCTCACCTTCTGGCAGGCCATGGCTGTTGACCCCCACGTTTCCCTACTGGATTTCCACCAGCATCGGCGAAGCCCTAAAGGGCGTTTCAAGATCCATTTATTTTCATATATTTTATTAAATTCATTTTGTTGGATATTATTTTATTTTTATAAGTTAAAGAAAGTCCACACTTATATCTAAATTTGCTTACATGTGCCGCTGACGAGTTTGGCTTTTCATATATGCTAATAATTTTCACCTTTATAAGCCAAAGTCATCTTGAAGTCAACGGGCCCGTCGACGTCGAGGGACTATATAGTAAGTACGGCATAGCCGGTATAAACATTTGTGAGAAGCCATCCCTCCTGCTAAGTGCACTGCAATTCGCTCTAGGTATGCGAGTTGCCTTTATATTATTAATTTTGAATATCTACGAGCTACCGACTCTGTTTAATTTTTATAACCTCTTAAACTTAATTTCGATATATATTTGGAATTTGAAATTTATTGAATTATAACGATATTGAAATCATGAATAACTAGAGTTTGTTATTTAGGCACCTTAAGTATCCAACACCTCAGAGGGATTCGATAGGGGACATGGAGATTTTACCTCCTAGTTCTCATTAAAAAAAAAAAGATATTATTTCATGTCGCACTTATATAAGTTTTCGGGTTTCCTTTTTTTTTCTCTTCCGATTACTCTGTCTACAATTAATTCAAGTAATAGGAATATCCCAAGAGGTACAAGAACCACGCCATTTTTCCCTGAGCACAGCTGGACACCCTTAGTAGACAGAGCGTACCTCGAAGGATATATACCGTCCGTTACAACCAATTTATCGAGATTAAATAAAATAAAAATTTAATCTTAATATATCTGTCCCTACTATCCTCAGCACCCCAGTATCAGTTGTAACTGATGACGAACCGGAATCAACAGAACCGGCTGGTGACAAAGAGGAAGAACTAAAAGAGTCAGGAGAGACAGATCTCGATTCCGACTACGAAGAATCGGGAATTGAACTTAAAATCGAGGACCAGGATCTGAACAATCTTACCATCCCTGCTGTGTTAACAATACCAGCAGCAACGGAAGAGGAAGAAAGACAAAAATCTGATTCATTATCTTCCCCAGATATCCTGTTTAGTTCACTCGACACGATAATACACATGATGGCGGACCCAGCTTTACAGCGAGCCTACATCAAGGACATATCGAATTCAATTCCTGAATTTAATGGACAAAGGGCAAAAATGGCAAAAACCGTCCAGAAGGGAAAAACAGGCGAAAAATTCACGACGGAAATGGACAATGGACATGCTGATAAATTCAGCACCAAGGAAGCCATCACCACAATGGTTAAAAATTGTGAGCATGGCCGACTAAAGACAATATTGGAAGCAGGGAACTTCACTAACATGAATGAAGCCGTCACTAAGTACATACAATGTAGTACTGAAATGACGGGCAATCCCAGCACGATATTGCATACTAGAAGAGGAAATAACTAACGCGGTAATAAATATACAAATAATTATTGCGGTAGAAGCAATAACCGAGGATAATACCAAAGCAACGGATATAACCAAAGCAATGGTTATAACCGTAATAATAACCGTAGCAATAATAATAATATTAATTATAACAAAAATAATAATTATTATAGAAACAACAACCGTAATGGAAACAGCCGCCGTGGGGGAAACGACAACGTTAACAGAAATAATAACAACAATGTCCGAGCTGCCCAAAGCAATTCGGGAAACCAGCAAAACCTTTCAGATCTTTAGAGCCGTCAACCAGCTCAATAAAAACAATCAACCTCAGCCTATGTTTGTAAAAATTAATAATGAAAGGACAGGTAAACCATATTCTCTGTTGCTTGATACTAATGCAGACATATCCATATTAAAACAGAACATAGATCAGTTTGAACATATAAATAACACTATTTTTACTTAAATATCGGAAATCGGAGAAGGTACAATTTCTTCTAAAGGTTTAGCCTCAATAGAACTAACCACAGGCAAATATATAATTCCGCACGACTTCTATTTAGCAAAATTTCCCAGTACCTAGAGATGGCATACTAGGCTTAGATTTCATGAAAAGATATAATTGCAACCTATATCTCACTCATAGTGGCCACTCACTGATTCTTCGCCCAAATAACTTAAACAATCCAATTAAATTACAATTAGTACATACTTGTGAAAATAATGCACCAGTACTCCCAGCTCGTTCCGAAGTTATCCGTGAAATACAGATCCCCTCAATTGAAAATCAAATTCTGATACTAAATCAAGAAATTGAGGAAGGCATTTATATCGCAAATACGATATCCAACCCCAAAAACACTTATGATCGTATTATAAACACAACAAATAGCAATAGAATTGTACATTTAAATAAAATTAAGTTTGAAACCCTAAATAATTATGATATAATAAAACGAACTAACGAAGAACGAGATCACTTCGTTATGAAAAAGCTAATTAAAAATTTTCCGCCTATGTTCAAAACTCAATTGAAAGATCTATGCGCCAAGTATACAGATATAATCGGACTAGAAACCGAATCGATAACAACAAAAAATTTTTACAAAGAAAGACTTAGAGTGAAGGATGATGAGCCCGTATATATCAAGAACTATAGAAATCCTCATAGCCAAGTAGAAGAAATTCAAGCCCAAGTTCAAAAATTAATAGATGATAACATAGTTGAACCATCAGTCTCGGCGTATACTAGCCCACTCTTATTAGTTCCGAAGAAGTCTCTTCCAGACTCTGACAAGAAAAAATGGCGATTAGTAATCGACCATCGTCAAATTAATAAAAAACTCTTGTCTGACAAATTTCCGCTCCCTAGGATTGATGACATTCTAGATCGACTATGTAGAGCAAAATACTTCTCATGCCTTGACTTAATGTCAGGTTTTCATCAAATTGAACTTGAAAAAAGTTCCAGGGATATAACGTCATTTTCGACGAGCAATGGCTCGTATCGCGTTACGCGATTACCATTTGGCTTGAAAATAGCCCCAAATTCCAGAGAATGATGACTATCGCTTTCTCCGGATTAGAGCCGTCACAAACATTTCTTTATATGGATGACTTAATAGTCGTACGATGTTCCGAAAAAAATATACTCAAGAACTTAACTGATGTCTTCGAGAAATGTAGGCAACATAACCTAAAGTTACATCCTGAAAAATTTTCATTTTTCATGCATGAAGTCAAATTTTTGGGAAATGCACTGATAAAAGAATCTTGCCAGATGACAAAAAATATGATGTCATAAAGAACTATCCAGTCCCACATGATGCGGACAGCGCTTGACGATTCGTTGCATTTTGCAATTAATATATTACTATGGACTCCAACTTCCAATTGCATACGCATCAAGATCCTTTACTAAAGGAGAAAGTAACAAGAGCACTACTGAGCAGGAACTAGCTGCTATTCATTGGGCTATAACACATTTCCAACCATATATTTATGGTAACCATTTCACGATTAAAACAGACCATAGACCATTAACTTATTAGTTTTCAATGGTAAATCCAAGTTTAAAATTAACACGTATGAGGCTTGAATTAGAGGAATTCGATTGTACGGTAGAATACCTGAAGGAGAAAGATAATTTTGTCGCTGATGCGTTATCCAGAATAACCATCAAGGAACTACAAAACATTACCGAAACTATAAATAAAGTCACTACAAGAAATCAAAGTAGACAGAAATCCTGCGCAGGAGAAAAAGAAATAGAATTGGCTTGGCAATCTGATGAGAAAGCTTTAAAGCCCAACGTATATGAAATCATTAATAATGATGAAAAACGGAAAGTAGTGACCTAGTAAGTAAATAATAAGATGTGTTTATTTAAGTACGAAAAGAAAATTACAGCAAGTTATGATGTTAGCGATTTGTATACTAATGGAACCCTTGACTTAGGTCAATTCTTCCAAAGGCTTGAAAAGCAGGCCGGTATTAACAAGATCAGCCAACTCAAAGTGGCAGCGTTGGAAAATATCTTTGAACTCGTTTCAATTGATAATTTTAAAACAATGGGCAATATGATACTGAAGTCATTAAGAGTAGCGCTACTCAACCCGGTGACAGTAATAAATACGAAAATTTAAAAAGAAGCTATACTGTCTACATTCCATGATGATCCAATACAAGGAGGTCACACAAGCATTACAAAAACCTTGGCCAAGGTCCAGAGACACTACTACTGGAAAAATATGTCCAAAGACATAAAAGAGTACATAAGAAATTGTCCTAAATGCCAAAAGTCTAAAACGACTAAACACACAAAGACCCCACTTTCCATAACAGAAACTCCAGGAAAAGCTTTCGACAGGGTAATTGTGGATACAATCGGTCCACTACCAAAATCGGAAAATGGAAATGAATACGCTATTACATTAATATGCGATTTACAAAGTATTTGGTAGCAATACCAATACCGAATAAAAGTGCAAACACAGTAGCTAAAGCTATTTTTGAAAATTTCATTCTGAAGAGCGGTCCAATAAAGAAGTTCATTACGGACATGGGAACAGAATACAAAAATGCAATCATTGAAGATCTATGTAAATATTTAAATATTAAAAACATAACTTCAACTGCACACCACCACCAGACTGTAGGTACCGTGGAGCGAAGCCACAGGAGTTTTAATGAGTTCAACTGTTCCTACATCTCAGTAGACAAAACTGATTGGGATACATGGATACAATACTTCGTATATTGCTTTAACACAAACCCCTTTATGGCACACTATTACTGTCCATATGAGCTAGCTTTTCGTAAAATTTCAAATTTTCCAAAACACGTCAATAGCATAGATAGAATAGAACCCCTTTATAACATAGAAGATTATGCTAAGGAATCCAAATTTAGATTAGAACAGGCATATAAGCGAGCTAGACTAATGCTGGATGATAATAAACAAAAACAAAAAGATAGGTACGACAAAACTAGTTTAGATTTTGAATTAAAAATAGGAGATCAGGTTTTATTGAAAAATGAAACAGGGCATAAGCTAGATTTTCAATATACAGGTCCTTATAAGGTACAATAAATAGGAGATAGAGATAACACAACTATAACAAATATTAAAAATAAGAAACAATTAGTACACAAGAATAGATTAAAACCATTTATTTCTTTATTAATGTGTTTCTTTTTATATTCCACGTATGGCCAATGAAAAATTTTTAAATTAAAAAAAAATTTCTTATATAAAATATATATATAATTATAAAATAACTTCATTATATTACGTTATTTTTCAAAAAGAAGGAGATGTAGTATGCACATATATTGAATACCCATCGTACCAAGAGTACTAACGGGTCCACACTGTAACACTTTGTTGCAGTGTTTACGCAATACAATTGCAGGTCATAAACCTCAAGAGGACGAAATATAAATCGCCCACTTATACATTGGCCCGCACACAAAGAATGCAAGTGTCAGCATAACTGCTACACGAGCGGACCAATGTATATATATGTGTATATACCTCCGCGCTCAGCCTAAGCGAGCATAGCTATGTATTTAAGAATATTATATATATGTCTCTCCGCTGCCGCTGTTGGCAGCGCAGCTATAAGACTTAGTCTTCTTTAGTTCTAAATGTAGATCGATAAGTACAGATTATGTTCTGAGCTCGGAGCAGCCACAACAGCTGCTCAGACAAAACCCAAATCTTATGAAGAATAAAGAAACTGAAATGAACCTATAACTCTAACAAAAGTCTTCTGAATGATTGCGGGAAAAACACACTTGGTTGGAATCATCAAGGGATCTCTCTCCGCTGCCACTCCGCTACTCGATCGGACAATCATATTACACTGCCCTGCTCCGCACAACTCCAGGCGGGGTATGGAAATGGACCTGACAGGAACGACTCTGGTTTTGAATGCCAGAAAATGGGCACAACGGGTCGAGTCGACTCGAACGAAAATGGCAGCCCCATATGCGTCCTGTGACGCATCGCAAAACGCATGGTACTGCGCTTTGGCAGCAGGATGGAAACGCATCCATCTCGGAATGCGAATTTCCCTCAGGGTCGCATACCCTTTCAAGAACTCTTGCCACATGGTCACGAGGTCGGTGGGGAGCGGCTGATCCCAGCCTAGCTCCCGTAGACAAATTTCTTGCATGAAAATCTTGGCTCGGATTACGACAGGCGATAACCATCCTGCTGGGTCCAACAGTTTGGCTACCTGAGATAAGACCTCTCGTTTGGCGTAGGCAGTTTGCAGGGGAATCACCATCAGAACAAAATAGAAACTATCGGATGTAGCTTGCCAACGGATCCCCAGAGTTTTCGTGGTGCTCGCATCTTCCAGCTCAAGGAAGTCTGCACTGATCCGAATTTTCCGTTACATCTTGGTGATGTCCGCATTGAAAACATTAATTAAAAAAACGCCATTTTAGAATCTGAATAGTCAAATCGGACTGTAGCACCGGCCCCGCATGAAGGATATCATTGATGAGGGATTGGAAGCACGACGCGAACCTTCGTCGTGGTGCTATCTGGTTTGAAGACCGCGTGATGAGGCAGATAAAAACTGCTGAAGTCGTTAGGAGAGACTTGGTGACCTAAATCTAAATACTCTTAAATGACCAATACGACTCGGTCTCCTTCAATTTACGATCTTTACCTAACCGAATTTCGTTTCGGAGGAACTGCGCCAGTGCGATGGGTCTGGAATGACCCAGCTTAATGTTTTTAAAGGGCAATGAAACAACATACCTTCCATCCTCGTTTCTTTTGGTAGATCGGATAAAGTTCTCCTTGCAGACCGAGGTGGATTCCAGCTTCACTGGAACATCCTCCACTTCCCACAAGCAGTATCTGCTCCTAATCGGGCTGAAAAGGAGCAGATACTGCTTGTGGGACTCGATGTAAGAGGACCTCAAAGAATCCACCCGAATATGGTATCTTTATCCATTAGAGTTCCGCAAATACTGGAATGGGAGCCGCTGAGAACGATTGATGGCAGGATCTCGGCACCAATAAGCACGTCCATCTGCGAGCTCCGGAATGAACTTGGATCTGCTAGTTGCAATGGTGGAAGATCCTTTAATGAGTCCTCTGGTAAAGTGTAGGATGGGAGATTCCCAGCTAGCTGGGGTAACACATATGCACAGGTCTCAATCTGGATATGGGGCTTGACGGGAGAACCTAAGTTGATTTCACACTGCTTACGGGGATGAGCTGCAACGGATAGGTTGACTCCTGAAACTTGAGCTTGGAAGGTTGAACAACCGGTCGGTAAAGGTTGCCTCGGAACCTGAATCGATGAGTGCCCGTGCTGAGTATTTGATGCCCAAATGGCAAATTTCTATTAACGCCGTACTCAGGAGAACCCCTTGCGTGCTAACGGCAAGAAACGTTTGCACATTCGATTGACCCGTCGATGGAGTGGACTGTATATGTTGCTGGACTGTTGTGGATGCGTGGGACTCTTGGTCAGGTATAAACACTGACTGGACTTGCGGAGTGCCGCTACGATGCAGGAGTGTATTGTGACGTTCACTGCACGTATAACAATTATGCGTGCTGTTGCACAACTTCTGCTATTTTACATGCTTCTCCCGATCTGCGACTGACATTCGAAAGAAAAGAGGACATACTTGAATTGGATGATTCGCTTGTGTACAGAGTTTACAGGATTGTGGGTTTATAGTAACTCTGTAACTCCTGTAGAAAGCCTGGATTTTGGCCCAGAGTGGAATATCAGACTTGCTGATAAGGGACTGTTCCCATAGAGACAAAGTTAGCTTTGGCAATTTGGAAGAGCAGAGAAAAACGAGCAGGCAATCCCAATTAGTGGTTTCTATCTTTGCTACTTGCAAGGCCGTTAAACACCTTTGAATAGTGCTCTCTACATGCTTCAAGGATTGGCCGCATTCCTGGGTAACAGAATTTAAATTCAACAAAATCTTCAATTGGCTGTTGACCAGGAGGCCCTTATTCTCGAACCGATTCTGCAAGTTTCTCCACGCTGATTCAAACCCATCATTGGTTAACGGAGATAAGGCAATAATGGATTTCGCCTCGCCGCTGGTTTTTGCATTGAGATGGAACAGTTTTTCGACTTCTGAAAGCCGTGGATTGCCATTGAACATAGTCACCATTGAAAACTTCGCACTTGACTGGAGGTAAGCGACATCCGCCCTGAGTAGGCGTCAGATTGGAGGACTGAACCGACTGTTGCGCTCTTGACTCTCCAATGATCTCATTGAGGCTTGCTGCGCACCGCTCGTAAACGGTATAACAGTAGTCATACTTGGATTGCATGACTGTTTTTGTTTCTTTGCAGTTTTAACTGTCCAGAGCTTCGGAGCACGCCTCGTATTCCTTTTCCACCTTTTCCCAGTGGGACCTGATCTGCTCGAGTCGAACCCTACTCGTGTGGATGGACGGATTTTTGTCAGCCGGTGTGTTGACTCTGGCTTCGAACTGACCCATCCTATCGGCTATGGTCATGAATTTAATCAAGGCCTTGTCTCCCTCAGCTTAAGCCATTATTCCAGTTGCTCTAGTGACGTGGGGAGACACGACTGATTTTGCGGCTTTGGTGGATGGTGCAGAGGGTGGAACTTCGAGCGTCGTGCTCGTAGATTTAAGTGGAGTGGTGGTTGTCAATGGGCTTTTGCGCCTCCGGAAGGCGCAAAGGATTCATTCGTTGCCCTGACACTTTGAGACGGTCAGAAGGGATTTTGGTTCCTCGCCGTCGCCGATTGGCATGTTAAACTTTTGTTGGAGCCGCTGGTTAAGTGCAAGAAAATCGAGTTAATCGAAAAATTATGTTTATTGATTTGGAAGTGCAGGGACGCTGGATAAGTGTAAACACACAATTTATAATCGACAAAGCTGTTATTGATCCGGAAAGGTATGAGGGCGCTGGATAACGCGTCGAAGATATTAATCGAAGAAAACCTATCGGTTTCAAATCAATACGGGGCGCGGTATGACACGTTGGCACGGATGGACTCGATTTGAAAGATATGGGGGCACTGGATAACGCGTAGAACAAATCGATAAAAAAAAATGCTCTCGATTCCTTAAATAAAATAAATGAATAGTCGAAAAAAGTTATCGATTTGGGTACAAAAGGAGGAAAAATGTGTAGAATTAATTATTCGGGGACAAATAAATATTTGTCGAAAACACTGTGGGCTGGAAAGTAAAGAAAAAGGATTAATAGAAAACTGATGATTATCGCTTTGGAAGAAATGCTGGAACGCTGGATAAAGCGTACCACAAAATAATCGGGAAAGAAGTCCACGATTTGGAAAGTATTGGGGCGCTGGATATCGCGTAGAAGAATTAAGTACACAGTTGAAAACCCAAAGCAAAATAAACAAGAAAAATATATACAAGCACTCAAGTGTGAACAGCTCGTTAACAGACTAAGCAGCGTATGGTGTTGCAACCTTGGCGTCCATTACATATGTATGTATCTATGCAGAATAAACAAACAAAAAATTATTAAACGCTGATCTTTTGTAATTTTGTTTGTTTCTTTTGTGTTAGGATGCGGGCACAACTGTTAGCTGCCCATTTTCAATTGCCGGTCCAGCAATTTGTATGGATATGTGCAAATATGTATTTATGATCGGCCAGCTAGACGAGGGAGTCAACTTTATTTATTTTTTGTTTTGTTATTGTGAAGTGAACCACCTGGATGTAAAATATACACATATATTTGTTGTGGATGGGACGCGCCTTTTTGTTTTTCTTTTAAATGCCGCCGATTTGTGACCCAAAAGTCATGTACATATGTATGTTCATAAATCGGCAATGTACATATATGTGTATGTAAATTGTGTATGTACGTACATATGCTCACTTAGGAAGTCGGTGTGGATATATGGCTTTTTATGTATAAAAACCTGGATGTAAGTCTTCTTGAATATTGGCTAAGTTAGAACATGTACAGGAGCGGGGCATATCGCCATGTAAACACAAACGTACATACATATACTACTGCACCGGAGGCCACAAGTTGGTAGTGTTGTTTTAAATAAATTGGATGCAACAATGTCTACATATACATATATGTACATACATATATGGTGGGAATTTCGGCACCGTACTTATCTTGGCAAAACCGCTGGAATATCCGGCTCGAAGAACCAATGTTTGTGCCGGGGGCCTGGCAAGTGCGATCCCAAAATTTCCCAGGAAAATAATTAAGCAGGAAGAATGAGGTGATGATGCTCCGTGACGATCCGTCTTCTGTCGGGTTTTTTATTTAAGTCCCGGTACATTTTCCCTAGAGATGCCCCCTGGCGATATTGCCCCTTTGTTCAGCATGAACAACTAAAACTAAATATATAAATAAATTAAATAAAATATATAGATAAAACCTGAAACTCTATATATAAATAAATACAAATTAATAGATAAAACTCTAAAACTATACATATTGTTTAGGTGAGGGGCCCACTGTGCCGCCTTGGCTCACCAAAACTTAAGAGCGCACCCGCGCTCGCCCTTTTGTGCTCAGATCCTCGGGTCTGCCGTGGCTGCTCCCGCTCTCACGCTTTGCTTTCCGCCACTCCGGCCCGCTCCCGTACTGTTAAGCTGAGCTTACCGGTAAAGAGCGCGGCACTTATGTTAAGTTGTGTCAGTTCAATGTATGAAGGCGAATAAAACACATGCGATTGTGCCCTTGAAATTACCACGACGCCCCGACTCCCCTCTCTGTTTGCGCAGTGGGATTTTCCTGGGTGCCACCAACATTCTTCAAATACACTTCCTGGTTATCTGTGGCGCCAGAAGCGCCCCACTACACATTTTATTCCTTCGAGCCGGATTTTTTTGTGGATTTTCTACCAGCAGTTCCCGGAATTGGTCCGCCAAAAGATAAGTACCACATTTCTCCGTCTTCGTCTAGCTGCCGGTCTTCAGCAGTGGTCTAAACATGAAATTTCGTTCGCACTGCTGAAAGATTAGTTTTACTTCAGTGTCAGCTCCAAGTCCGAGTTTTTCGACACAACGGCAGTAATTTCTATTCTATTTCGCCTTCAATCTCAGAAAAATTTTCCATCCGTCTCCGTTTTGTGTGCGCCGTTTTCCTCGCCGTTTTCGGTCTCCCCGTTATCCATTCGAGTCCCAACGGTCGAGGCATATGTGCAATTGTGCACATATATTTTTTTGGTGCAATTAATCCGCGAAAGATTTGCAAGTGAACAGTGAGATTGCGCGGTGAATAAAAGAAGGCATTGTTCGCGCCACAAGGGCGCTTAGTTTTGAGCAGTGTGGGAGAGAGCATGCATTCCCGCTTGCATTCCCGCCTGTGCTCTCGCTTGCACTCCCGCTCTCCTGGGCTCTCCCGCTCCCAGGAAAACCCACCACTCCGCGGTCCCGGGCTCTTTAGCTCTTAGTCTGTAAGTTAGTCTTAAATCACATTGTGCCAATAAAACATTTTGTGAAGCCGACATCGACGCCCTTATTTTTTGGGACTTGGAATTCATTTGGGAATTTTCGATCAACAGCAGACCACCACCATCCCCAGCGACAGCCGGCCATATTTTGGAATTGTTCCTCCGCCCACTCCATTTCATGGTCCTTCGTCGCTTGCGATCTATCCTGATCAGCTCCCTCCTCTGCGGATTTTTCCAAGATAAGTATTTTCCTAACCATTCGTCCGTGGTCGCCATATTCCTTTTTCAGCGGCGTTATATATGTCTTTCCATCCGATTCCAAAAAGCTCCAAGTGAAAACTGAAAAGTGATATAAATATGCCTATATACAAAAATATAGGAATAAAATACATAGCCTAGTCGCAGTGAATTCCTTTCTGTTCTAAAGTGCAAAAGTGCTTTGCCAATATTGGCCCTCTACATAGTTTTTTTACTGTGATCCGCTAGTTTTCCAAGCGTACAAACATACATACATATAAATTCATATATAATATGTGTATATATATATATTACATCCAAAAATCACATTTACATATCCAAGTCCGGAACTAAACTGCATGTCCAAAAAAATTCAAGAATTAATAAATTATTAAATTAAATACATAAATACATTATATACATATACAGTGGAAAATATTTCCCCAAAAATACATACAAATAATTTAAAAAATTAAAACTGCAATTTACTCACAAATTTTTTACAAACATATACATACATACAAAAATAAACCAAAATATACATCAACATATACATATATATCCCCTTTTAATAAAGTTACAGACAAACATATTCGACATTAAAGAGAAATTGTACATCCGAAATTTTTACTATTGTCATTTGAGAAATACGATATAAATATAATAAAGAATAAAACAAACAAATCCAAACCTATAAAATTTCGTTCCAGCAATAATTAAATATTTATCGTTTTTATATACATACATATGTATATCCAAAAATTAATTTGTTTTTATTTGCTATCCTGACATACATATATTGGCATACATAAGCTTCCCGCTATTCTGCGAGCAGCCAAAATCTTCATCCAACTATGTATACATACATACATAGATGGGATGAGCTTAGCGCTATTCTGTGCTAAGCAACGATACATACAAAAATACACACATATTGGGCAATTTATTTCGTCTCCGTTTTGTTCTTCTACAAACACCTGCACTCATACGATCCAAGTAGTAACGAGCAAAACACAGGTGATAAAAAATCTTGCATCCATACCCCAATACAAAGTCGATTGCCGAACCAAAAATTCATATTTTCCAAATAATCGTCAAAATAAATTTCAACGTCGAAAGCTATTTTAGAGTCGTTTTACAGCTAGTTTTTTTTGGCTTCTTTTTCTTGTGTCGCAAAAGTGTTTACGCTTTGACTGTGTTCCTAAATTACTAAAAACAAGGCCAAAGAATTTTAGATCGAAATCAAAAAATTCAGCGAGACTCCTAGGCTATCGTTTCAGGCCGGTTATTATTTTTTTGTCTGGCTATTTAATTTTTTTTGACATTGACATTAATATATTTTTCTGGCGGATTTGTCGGTCCTT
The DNA here is from genome assembly GCA_008042485.1 of Drosophila mayri. Taxonomy (NCBI): domain Eukaryota; kingdom Metazoa; phylum Arthropoda; class Insecta; order Diptera; family Drosophilidae; genus Drosophila; species Drosophila mayri. The sequence continues at coordinate 518 of VNJN01007131.1, read as the reverse complement.
CCTTTTGGTTTCAACGGTTCTACGATTGGCGTATTCCTGAACAAGAGATAACAGGGCCGATTACTGGAGCTTATAGCAATATTTAGCTTTTTGTTTAGAAGAAGCATTGAGCTATTTTTTTCCAATAATTGTCGGCTATATTTAGCTATTTTTTCTAGCTATTTGTATTAGCTGTATAAGCTAATTTGCTCTATTTTCGCAATAATTATCGGCTATATTTAACTATAGTTTCTAGCTATTTTTGAGCTGGATAAACGAATTTGCGCCTCACCGAGTCTTCGGTTCAGTTTTCGGTCCCTCACATTTTTTGTTTTGTTGGCGGCGGGCAGGCCGTCCGTGTAGTAGGCCAAAGCAGAGTATGCCCGTCGAGGGTGAAGAGAAGCCAACACCTACACCAAAAAAGAAAACAAAAACAGCACTTTCCTCTCCGCTACCTTCTCGCGTCAAATTAGTGCCCAAGTCCGCTAGCCCGAAACCCAGAAGCTCAAGTGTTACGCCAAAAGGGGGAGATCGTCCAA
>VNJN01007130.1:0-55502 GCA_008042485.1 Drosophila mayri | reverse complement strand
CTGATTGAAACTTTAGAGTTCCCAGTTGCTTGAATATTATTTACTTTGTTTACAAAGCCCCTGAGCACATATCATTGATAATAATTGTGAATGAATCTTTACTAACGATTTAAAAGCTATAAAAATGGGTTATCTTTAATCAAATTAATAAACACCCAACTTGTTCCGATAGCCGATACTGGGCGTTAGTTCGTTAGGCGTGTTTACGCTTACTTTCCAGCCAAAGAGCAAAAAGTAAACGAACGTATTCCCACACTAATCTGCAGCCAAAATCCGTATAAAACTTTTCCGTGACTCGCCCACTAATTTCCCCCATTTTCCGGGCGTTAGTTACCAGCTGCTAACCGAGGACGAGTGTTTTGACAGAATTGCATGTGCTGTGCAATATGTCTGCTCCTCATCGGAGGAGTTTCCCCAGCCAGGCAACACAACTTTTTGTTTTGCACTCTTTGATAGTGCAGTCACGCCACCGAATCCTCGAGGCGCCGAAACGGAAACCGAGCAAGACAAAAAACTTGGAGCAGCAAAACAAATGGAATAATTAGTCGGAATAAGATGAACTTGCCGACGGCAGCAGGGAAAAACTTACCGCACAGGTGCGGGCAAAGGACTCGCACTCCTTCAGAGATTACCCAGCATTTGTATCTGTTTCCAGTTTTCAGTTTTTTTCTAGCTTTAAGCCATGGAATATTTTTCCAAAAGCTTCAAAAACGCATACCGAATGAGAAGAAAACAAGCAGAAGAAACTAAAAGCAACATGAGGAAAATTAGTAGTTGCGAGCAACGACTTTGAGATACTTGGTAGCAGTTGAGATACTTTTACTTTGGAAGATATCTAAAATATTGTAAAATATAATTATTTATACATTAAAGTAATGGGTGCTGCAAAGAACTATTAAATATAGATTTATTTATGCCTTGGAATTAAAGTTATATTTTAAAGCTTCTAGAAGTTATCTCAAATTTTGTGTAAAATTTAATAATTTTCTAATTTAAAGTTATAAAAAAATACTATCTTGTCCAGTCGAAACCCCACTTACTACTGGGCAGTAGAAAATGGAATCTGTCTCACTAAAAAAGTGTAAAATAAGACCAAGAACACGGAGCTGCCATCATTCTGTATCGGCTGATTGGATCCGAGTGGGTGTATCATCCGTGGGTTGGGTGTAACTTTGTATCTCCGTGTATATATTGGACACTGGCTGGAAGAGACTGACTGGCTGGCCATTGATTTTCGCTCAATTGGCGGCGTTGTCTATTCGGAAAACAGCTGCCATGATGAGGCGGAGAAAAACTGGCACAATATCGAATGGAGCGCGTGTCTCGTTCCACATCTTGCACTTCTTCGGTTATTTTTCTTCAGCATTTTTTCCTGCTAGCCATAATTCATTTAGGCCAAATTCCTTTTTGGCCCCATTGGCTGACGCATAGACAATTTGAGCTGATGGCCCCAAGGAGCGGCCAGTGTTCTTCTTATTATTATGTTATTTACATTTATTATTGATTGATAACAAATTGCTAAGGATTGACTAACGAGCGGACATTGTGGTGGCCGAAAGGTCAAAGTGTCGGCATCCAGCTTCACACCTTCTCAGCACCGGAAAAGCCCCGTTTGGCCATTTCACGTAATTATGTGAACATTTTCCATAAAGGTGAAGACGCAACCTAAGGTAAATATATTTATGGAGTCCATTGACTGGGTCACGTTGGTTCTCTAGAATTCGCTATGAAAATAGGGGGAAATTTCTGAATAAAAACAATAATAGTTAAAGCTAGTTTTGGGGGAGAAAAGGAATCAGTTTTGTTTCGTTCTGGCTGCTTTAAAAATGTATATAAAATATTAAATATATTAAAGTTTCCATTTTTAATATTTAATTTAAAAATTAAAAAGAGTATTCAGGTTTCTTTGTACATTTCAGGTTTCCCACGCACTTCCTGGCTGACCCTGAGATTTATGAGCTGCGTACAGATATAAATCATGCTTAGGTAACATTCATTATGCTTAGGTAGCGCCGGTTAGCCGCCTCTAAGGATGCCGCAGCATACTTTTCCGGTCAGCAGGAGACGCTGAGGTGCGCTGAACTTTCAGGGCGTTTCGTAAGCGCTTTGCGTAATAAATGGCTCCGGACCAAAAGCCATACAAATTGCTAATTACTTGAGCTGAAAGGTGCCAGAGTCACTTGAGTGGGTTTTCTTCTTCACTTTTTTTTGGTCAGTTGTGGTTGGATCTCCTTTGAGCGGCGGGTGACAAGGCAGTTTACAATTTCATTGGGCGCTTTATTTATGTTTTTCTTTATTTTTTTTTCTCCCAAGATGGTCGTATAAATTATATGCGGAAGGAGGAGAAAATATTACCTATCCAAGGCGAAAAAACATTGAATGCAAAGGCAAAGGCAAAGGTAAAGACGTAGGTACTGGCACTTTTTAGATTGCCTTGGCAACCGTGAGCATTCGACTGGAATAAAGTGGTTTGTGGCTTTGTTTTATTTTTTTCTTTCGTCTATTTCCATTTGCATTATCTAGCGATTTCTGTAGGAAATATCCGCAAATCACAGTTCTGTGGCTTAGTATTTGCTTTCTCTGGAAAAAAATACCAAAAAGGAAGCATCTTAAATTAGTTCTCCATGTCCAGCTTTTTTGGCTTTCTTTCCCTCGGACTCGCAGCTAAATCACACTTTCAATTCCACTTTTAGCTGCTGAATTGTTTATTGCCTGGCCATTCGGCTGCTGAATTTCCTCCGGCAATTGATTGTGAGTGTGGACACAATCAATTTTTCCAAATCGTTTGGCAGACGACAAGTATTAAGCTGTCAGGGGACATCAGCAGCTGGCCAATTCGGCTGGCCAATCGTTTGTCATCCCGTGTGGGGGAGGAGAGGCTCCTAATCAAATCAAGTCCCGATTTGATAAAAAGCCAACGCCAAGCCCAGGATGTCAACTAACAGGACCTGCTCCTGGTCTGTCTGCTTTACAATCTTTTGGCAAATCTCCGTACAAATCCGTTGACGTGGTTTGTTCGCCTCGTGACAGCAGAGCAGAGCAGGCAGCAGCAGAGCGAAGTGAAGCGTCTTGATTAATGGCATTACTGCCTGGCTGCTGCACTTATTACACCTGGGCCCACACGGCGTATGCTCATTTTGCGATGAACTTGCCGTCAACGGGTTGTCATCTACGTGCGTGCTACAGCCAGCTTCTGTTCGCCCCAAGTTCAGGTTGGCTTTTACACTGAAAGAAAAGTTTGGGTTTAAGATTAGAAAGTAATTTAATATTTTTTTAAATTTATCCTAAATTTATGCCCGTCAAAGTTAGGATATTTAATAAAAAACCTAAGCCATCAGTATATTATTTTTATTAAATTGAAAATCAATCGAAACATCAACAAATTCAATTTATTTCAGCAATTTTATTATTAATTTTCCATCATTTTTATATTTCAGTTTATTTTACCAAATCTATCCCTATTTTTTTAGAGTGTTTATAAGCTATTAGTGTTCAAACACCTTGACTCCTGGTGGCCTTGGCTTAGACATCTCCACTGCCGTTGGCTTTCTAATCGAATGCACTCAATTTGAGGGCAGCGAGGATTTTTCGTTTGGAGACTGAAAGCAAGCAGAAACAGGATGTAGGATGCACTGCTCGGGTTGTCCTCTCATTATGTCATTACGTAGACGTGTTCCTTTTTGGGCACTAAGCTGAGCTCCTAGCAACGAATTTCGAAAATTTGACACACAAAGTGAGCTCAAGCAGCAGGAATTGCCAAGAAATGATTTTGTAAAGCTTTATTTTATTTTGATTTTATTTTTTCCTGCATTTCCTTTGCTTATTTTTTATGTTTTAAAGTAGTTTTTAAGCTTTAAAATGTTTAATTTCGCTTGTGTGGGATAGTAAAAATTCTAAAGTAAAAATTGTGAAATATGCAACAGCTTGGGCAGTTCAGCTCAGCTATGCACAATGTTGTCAAGGCTTTACTTTGGACATTCATATTTTCTTTTTCCAATTCATCAGAAATTTCGTGCGTGGGAAATTCATATCCAAAGTAACAAAAATTCTGCAATGAAATTGAATAAATTTTATGCATTTCGTTTTTATCCAGCAAATGTTTTCATAGCCTTGGCTTGCTGCATGTTGATTAACTCTACGTCGACGAACGTGAGGAGAAAAGCTTCAAAAATATGGGAATTTTTGGCTAGTTCATACAAAGTCTTAGATTCATCAATATACAAAAAATAAAATCATAAACCAGGTTGAGTTTTTGAAGCATACATTTTGGGTAGATTGTATTATTTGAGGGATTTTCTGGTGATGCGGACAGCTGTTAGTTGTTGGCCTGATTGAAAATCAAGTGACTTTATGCAATATGAATTAAGTCAAAATTTTAAATTTAAAGCTGTAATTAAAAAAACTCCTTGTGCTATTGAGAGCTGCCAGTCATTAATGTAAATGAATTGAGTAATTACTCTATTAAATTTAATTTCCCACCGTCGAGTTTTCACTGAAAGGCATGTGGGCGTTTGCCTAACTTGGCTGGAAGGGCCTTAACCTTGTGCCGATTAACCTGATCCCGACATGTCCTTTGCCACTTGTCAACTCAAATTAAGTTGTCGCTTTATTCTCGGCCTCAGATTGTGCGTGTGTGTCTGTGCACAATTATCGTATATTCGGGTCGGCAGAAAAAAAGTTATCTGGCATTGACTCCGATATTGTATTTGAGCCCCTGGGTCATATATGGTTAACATGTTCGTTGACATTGGCCCACAATAACTGAATTATCTCGAGCTATGTTCGAACGCCGCTGAACTGTTGGCCAAGTCGTTGACACTTTGCGTTCGTCGTCTCGAATGCCATAACTTAGGCGGATTAAGACAATGGTCAAAAATTTTGTTCTGAACATTTTTTCAAGGCAGCTGTTTGCTCCGAATAATTTATGCGAGTTTTACAATTTGTGCTTAGCTTTTTTTTTGGTTTTTTTACTGGGTAGTTGTGGATAAAAATGGTATGTTGGTTTGTTACCAATAAAAAAAGATAAAGGAAGGCTTAAGGAAGTCCCAAAAAAGACGAGTTAATTGTAAAACTGAAAAAAATTGATTTAATTTTAATTGTTTTTAAATCTTAAATGAAATTTAGGTATCTCCCCTTTTTCTGCCTTCTGCTTAAGAATATCCTTTCACAATTTCACCCCAGGATACTTTATATTCGTAACCCACGACTGCATCATCTTTCCTTGTTTCATTTTTTTTATTTTCTAGATGCTGCCAAAGTCATTTGCTGTAATGACAAACGGAGTTGGCAACAATTGTAAAATACATGACATGGGTTCGTACACATTATATTTTGTGTGATACAACTTTTCAGTGAGGGGGCGGCAAACACACACATACACACACACTCGCAGCCATCTCTAGCCGGGGCAATTTCCTTGAAGGCAATGTCTTGGGTTGTGAGTTATATGTGCAACTTAATTTGCTGCTGTCACACCTGTGGCTTCCACACAGGGAAAGTGGCAACCTTGGCCCTGTTTGACATGAATTTATGAGTAACTGCATGTGGGTACCGGATATGGCTGTATATGTCGGTGTGTTGGGGCCATAAAAACGGTTAGCGTTAGATTTAATAAAATATATTCGGTTTAATAAATAAATTCACTTAACAGAGTCCTCCGCCCCAGCTTAAGAGAGCGCGTTGACATCCTACGAGAGAGAGCGAGCCTGAGAAAGGATGCAAAAGTAACTTCTGTTAAGGCAGCACGTGTTGCTTGGCTTTCGCTTTCATCTGCGCAGCATCTCTGTTAAAATTTCCCTCTGCTAAAGGCAGGCGGCATCAGGACCTCGTGTCCTGGCTCAGTGTGCGAATTCCGCCCGTTGTCCCACAACGTGTCCCCGCTAGTTTGACGAAAAAACTGTTACGATAAAAAGTACGAAAACTGTGAATGAAGATGATGATGGATAAAAAAATTCTATGAAATAAGTTGATTTTCAATTTAACCGTGTGGGTAGGTTGGTTGATTAAAACAAAAAATATTATGACGGAAATAGAAAAAATGTGAATCCGATTAAGCAATTATTTGACAAGTTTATTGAATAAAAAAATTATTACCAATGACCAAAACATAAGTAAAGAAATATATATATATATTGTGTGGAAATGTGCTTATATAAAACATAAAATACACTCTAAATTGTGTGCTTAGGCAGCCCCAAAAAAGGAAAAAATAAATATCCAAAAGCCTCAAGTAAGCAAACAGAATCACAACCTCGAAGCTGCCACGCGGAAACTGAAAAATGTAAGTCACTAATAAAGTCTTTAGCAAACAACTCACACTTTAAATCAAAAAGTTGGTCATGTAAAAACTTTTTTCAATGCAAAAACATCTATCCACTCGCCATTTTTTTTTGTTTTTTGGCCTTTGCGTTGTATAACTTCCGCTTAAAAACATCCAACTGAATACGGTTGGTCCGCTTGCTGTCTGCCTTTGGGCCAAAACAATTAGGCAAGCAAAAAATTCCACCAACAAGAGAAAATAGACTATGGTGAAAATCAATTTTTCTTTCTATTCCGTTTCCGTTGACCTGCGTCCCCGCAAAAAACACATGTCCCTCTGATAGACCACTTAATAAAGCGTCAAAAAAAGGCGACCGCAGCTAGATTTATGGCCAACACGTGTGTGTGTGCGAGCTGATAATATGGCCGAGAAAAAGGGAATATCAAATTGTATAGATATATTTATATATATATATAATATATATATATTGTTGCATGCCTTGGCAACGAAATTTATGGGCGCTAGCCAGAATTATTGCTATTGATTTAGTGCAGAGATGCCAGTCGTCCGTCGGAGGTTATAGCCATCTGTCCGACCATAAATGCTGGCCAATAAAGCATTTTTGGACCGCAATTGAGTGAATCTGTATCCCACATTGGTTATATTGAACTGGCCGTTTATAAACTAATTAAAACTGCCTTTATCTGGACTCAATTGAGCTGATTTACTCGCATTATCAGATGCTTAGTTGCAGTTTTCTCATTATTTCATCGATGCATTGTCTCGTAATGGGAATTATTTGAATAATGAGCTGAGAGCCCGGGGTTCCGGCACATCCATCAATTCATTAGCGATGCTATTAATTGGCAAATGCGTGCCTCTGTGTTAGACAGCAAACAATGCAAGCTCCAAATTTCAATTTGTGGGCAAAACCATTATACCAATAAAATGCGAATTTCGGTGTTACTTCTTTCTACATCATTTTTGTTGTTGGCCAAAAATTGCATTCCGTGCAGTTCAGGGAAGGGGAAAATTGTTTGCTTGTACGTGCGAGCTTTCAAATTGCATTTTCCGAGCGGGAACCTAAATGACAGAGCACAAAAAAATATATATGTATATCTTTGGTTTATTTTTTAATTGTCATGCTGGAGGTAAGCTAGAATGTCCAGCAAACCGAATGGCTTTGAAATGCAGATGACAATATCCTGGGGGCAGCAGAGTACAAAAAATAAATATTCATGAATGAGTTCACAATCCACATACAATCAGATCAGAAACCAATAAAAGGATTACGATTTTTTCTCCATTTTTCATAGTTTTACATATGGTTATCTTTTACATACGCTTTGGTTAGTGTGTTTTTTTCCGGTGTAATTGAATTTTTAAAATTCTATTCTAGTCTCGTGTCCATTAAACGCACTTATAGTTAGTTACAAGGCTTCCAGTTGTCTGCGCGCTGTGTGCGATATGAAATTCACATAAGTGCCTCTGCTCATTAGAAATGTTTTATGAAAGTTTTTTGCTCTCCAGCTGCTGCAGCTGGTCACCGCTCTTTTATTCATCCCAATGCCGTCCAAACAAAGGAAAGCCATTGGCACTCTGCAGTGGCAACATTAGCAGCAGGAGCAGGAGCTGTGGGAGCAGCTTCCGCCCCCACTATTATCGCTACAACTTTCGCCCGTTGCCAACGCATTTGCATCGAGTGCTGAAACAAACTTGCAGCTGCTGCTCATGAAATTTACAAAACGATCAGGCGAAAAACTTTTCCAGGCTATGGGTTTTCCCTTACCCTTACCTTGACCTCATGCAGTAGGAGTAAGTATATAATAAGGAGCAGCAGGCAGGCAGACAGGCTGCACATCATTGTCAGGAATTGATTCCGCGTTCAAAAGTCAAACTATAACCGAGTTCCTTCGCGTGTGGTGAACATCCGCAGAAACCTGGGTTTACCTTCATTTGCATAAACTGTTTGATTTTGTTTTTCCGCTGGATGGGTAGTATTAGCTATCTGGAAGAGTCCTGTTTTTCAACATCAAAATTTTCTAGTAAATGTGGGAGTTTTAGAAATATAAAAAATTAATAAAGAGGAAAGTTTTATTTCTGCATTAAATTTGATATATTTATTTATATTTATGCAAACCTTGAAAATGTTTTGCTATTTGAAATATTCATATACTTAAGTTATTTAATAATTATTCCAGAATTACCTCCTGCTTTTAAAAGTGCACCTTTTCCGGTGTAATCTGTAGTTGCTTAACTTTTAGGGTATTTGCATGCAAACCTAATTTTCACTTTCTGTGCATATATACATATATATTTTTTTAATAAATTCGAGATTATGTGCAGTAGCTGTTACTTTTTTTTGTGCGAGAAAGTTGTGTCTGTCGGAGCTCTGCTAATTTCGGAATCCGGCTCCGCGATGAGCACTTCAGCTGAGCACGGGTATCCGGGTATCTTTGTGCCATTACGGTTTATTAGATGCACGGCATGGCTGTAGTCTTGGTCTGGAGAGCATGGAGCAGCACGTCATATGCTCGCGGCATTCCGGTAAAAATTTTATAAGCCCTTGGATGTGCAGGCGGCGCCAACGACCGTGACAACGACGTGCACACGTCACCAATTATGCCAGCCAAAGGCGGAGGAGTGGGCGTGGTCCAGGATCCGCAGTAGAAGTGGCTTTTTGGCCCTGGCAAGGGCTTCGTCTTGTTTTTTCGAATGTTTCTCTTGGCTCTGCAAACTCACTGATAAAAATGTATTTCGAAAATGTATAAGAGAAGATATAATATTTTTTATTTTTAATGATTTATAGGAGGATTTTTGGGTAACAAATTTTCTTGTTTAGTTTCCTCTTAAAATTCCTCTTCCTTAATAGCATTTGAAGATCGATTCTTGTGGTTAATATATATAAATTTTTTGTAGTATATTTCTCTCCTTGCATTTTTATAAACATGTCATTGTCTTCACAAGACGCTACCCGGGGATCTTCATTTAAAATTCAATGGCGTATGCGAACTGCGTGATTTCAGCCCTCTGCCGCATTCCACGGCTGCCTCCATGCCGCGAATTCCAATCACGGGTAGCTGCCACCCAGCCCCAGATGCCCCGAACCCCAGAACCCAGCGAAACATAGCAAATATTTGCATTTGCCGAGGCAGGAGAAAATTTGTCGTGGTAAATTCAAAAGAGATCTCCTGCCGATTTCAGTGCGGCAGCAACAAATCTCGCAATTAGTGACATGGTGGGTGGTGGCACTTGGGTATTGCTTTTTTCCCGCTTTTACCGATGCTTTTGAAATTTCCAATCCGGACAGCAGCACGTACAGGTGGTGCTGGCTCTCCCCAGAAGATAGTGTCTGCGGGACGGGCAGGTACTCCGCTGGGAGCAGCAGCAGTATTTCATTTATGTTTGGATTGGGATGGCTCACTATTGAATTCCATTTTACCAAACATGATATCAGCAATTAATTGTCATATTTTTGCATATTTTGTTCGCGAAAAAAAATCTGTTAGAAATGTATGAAAATTCCACACCCCCATAAAGGTAATGCTAGTCACAGTTTAGTAAATTCTTCTTCCAGCTTACTCTAGGCACTTTTGTAAGGTAAACTACTTTTATAAAAAGCTTTTCTAGTTTATGACATTTTGCCCAGACTTCGAGGGCCCTCTTCCTCGTTAGTCGTGTGTGTGTGTGTGGAGGAAGGCTCTTCAAAAATATATCCATCGTTTATTCAGGATAAGCTTCCGTTCTTGGCCAAAGTGCGCATCTGCCTGGAAAGCGTGCAGGAAAAGTTTCTCCAAGCCTGAGTAAGTGCCGAGAGGAGGAAGAAGTCTTGAACTTTCCAGTGCACAATTTTTATGCCTCGATTGACTTACACTCCATCAGGATAGTCAAGTTCGTCCAGGTGAGTCACGGACCTCCTTCCCACCTAGCTGATGCTGCAGTTTCGCCGGTCCTGGCCACTTGGCTGCTTCTGAAGTAGCTCCTCCTGGCCATTGTTGTCTGGCCACCTAACTGTTGCATTGTGGCGTTGGCCATTTGATTTGATGCTGTCTACCTCGGGCTGCTCACTGAAGTGTATTTAATTGGCAAGTGGAAGTTGCTTTAAGACCATCGTTGGGTGTGTTTGAACTTCTGTTTATGTTTATTTTGGGTGTAATGAGAAAATTAAAGGAATTTATTGCTATTTTGCTTTCAGCCTAAAAAAAACGTATTTTATGGAACACAGCAAATATATAAAACCTAAAAATTATTCAACGTGAATATATAAATTTAAATATCTAATTAAAAAACTCATAAAAATGAACAGCAAATAAACTTCCTGTTTGCCATTCATAATAAGGTCTCATATTTTTAATTCATTTGCAAAAATCAGAAATTCCAAATGCTTATTTTAGCTTTTGTATATTTTTTAATGAAAAACAAAATAGTTTTCGCTTAAAATAAAACGTTGACAGTTATTATATCGCTCGCCTGATTTAATAACAGCGATTGTCCAGCGGAGATTAAATGCTGCTCGCCAGCTTAATTGTTTCAATTTCCACTTGGCGTAAGTATATTTGGTTTTAATTAGAAAATTAATTAAATGGCCCTGCTGTGTGTATGAGAATAATTGAATAATTTAAGGTTGGTAAAACGCATCAGTTTGGCGCGCTGAAATTGTTTTCGCAGTAAATTACTAAATTTGGCATTTGCAGAGGAACTAAATCACACACACACACACTCAAACATTGTTAAACGGTTTAATGATTTCCCCCATAAAATTTACGCCTTTTGTTATTAAACTTTAAGCTGGCCGAGAGCCAATCAAAAGCATGTAAAAGTTACCAGGCACACACACCACCCCCAAAATCCACACACACTCGAGCACTCTGCACGCAATTTGCACGCACAAAAGTATGCAATAAATTTGGGAAGCATTTTACGACTGCTCATCGATTTGCGCTAGGAACGGGGACCAACTCCTAGAAGAGGCTAAAAAGAATGGCTTAGCAGGGCTAGGGGGAGTACAGGGTAGGGGAGGGACTAAAACACTAACCGCAGGTACAATTCACAGCTGGGGAAAATGGAAATGGTAAAAAAAGAAAGGCTTAGGGCACCACCCACCTACACACAAAACAACAACTTTAATTTTATTGCATTCGCCATTGGAGAAGGCAGCCGAACCAGAGATTGCTTTCGGCTCTGCCCGGGCAATGAACAGCGTAAAACAGCAAACAAAACTTGCACAAGGAGCTGCTCTGCTTGCTCAGCTTGGCTGCCAATGGATTGGTAAGTGGAAGCTGGTCTGACAGAGATGTTGGCTGGGTTTTCTTAGAGCTAAATTTGGGCAGATTTAATGGGGGAATTATATTGAAAGAAGATTTACTTAGATAAATGCTTAATAAGATACAGGTTTGTCATAGTGAAACTTTAGGGAACGTTTTGAAATAAAGTTTGTATCCCTTTCTGAAGAATTAAAATACATTAACCATATTTCTTTATTTTCTTTAATGTAATCTAGCTTTAAACTTGATGGGGTTTTGAAAATATTTAATAAACCTTAGAAGTGTATTTTTTATTTAAAACGATCACTCATTTCCTAGAGTATCTTTTATAATCGAACTAATTTTATTTGGCTAATTCCCCCTTGGCACCTCTGTTGGCCGAAAAGTAAGCAAGTTTGGCTATCGGAGGGCGTTAAATGTAGCACATAATAAGGTTCTCGGGCAGCGGGAAGACAGCAGCAGAGACGTGGATACAAGGATACACAATCCTGTGGGCTGTGGGTTCGGTTCAATTCCGAGTTTGCCTTTTAGCGCAATGCAATAAAACAGCATAAAAATGTTGAGCATGTGGCGCTTATTTATAGTGTGAGCTGCTCCCCGGCAAATGTAGTTTGTCCCCTTCGCAAGATGGGCGCTTGGGCACGCCCCCTGTTTGCCTCGACGTCTTGGTTGTTCAAACATTTTTTTATGTGTTTTATACAAATGCCTTGTGTCCTTTGTTTGGCCGCCGCAAAGAGCATACGGGGCGCATACGCAACATTTGAGTGGCGCCACAGCCGCAGCCTCAACAGCAGATATCAATAAAAACAACAGTAGCAATGGCCATAATGAAGACTATCAGATGGGCATAATGCTCCGGCTTTGTTCGCTCTTCAATGGGAAGTTTGCCTTTCCATTTCCCCGCTTTCGTTTTTTCATTCTTTCTGCTTTTATTTTCTTTTCTTTTTTTTTTCAATTTGTGCGGTTTTTCCAGTGGCCGCCTTTAAAGCCAAATGGAGTCAGCCAGCCGCCGCCATTAGGCAAGCAGAAGCCGACACATGCACTAAGCAAAATTAATTAACAGATCCTGTTTCTGGCCAACGTCTTGACCCAGTGACTCCCTCGCTTGATTTGCTTTACTTAATTAATCAGCAGTCAAGTGTGGCAATGGTGCGGGATCGGATGGCCCAAGATGGCACCCAATGTACACACGCACACCATATAGCTCAGAGATGGGTGCTGTCAACGGCAACGGAATGGTCCCACAATATTTTCCAATTAAGGCAGCCGACAGGCTTAGTTAGTCGGTCCTTTCGTGTGCATCCGGGTGTGAAATGATCACAATGCAGTAAACAAAACAAATTGTGGCAAAACAATGGCTAAAATGTGACATGTAGGATTCAGGAAGCAACCGAAACCAACTCTATATTGAGTTTGTTTCAATCCCTGCCTATATAAACCCCTCTTACTCATATATTTAGTACTTAGACCTATCGGACCTCTTTACATAAATAAATGTCATGCTATGAAAATCCGTAGATAAGGTTACTCATTTATTATTGCAAGACAAACATCAATTACTCATTTTATTTGATTTGTTAAAGGTGCACTTTATATAGATACAACAAACTGAACTATCACAGCGTATGCAGACATATTAAATGTAAAAATTTGCTGAGATCTTTTGAGTGGGTTGCAGGAGAGTTTAGCTTACTGTCTTCATGTAAAGGCAACCACAGTGCATCAGTTTAGCTCACTATCTCCATAAAAAGACAAACACTGTAAAACAAATTAATAATGAATCATACAAATAAAATACATTACCCTCACACTACTTCTCCTAAAGAGCTCTTTGTTAGTTTTATGCGTAGATAGCAGCAGGTTATCTGATTATTTACACTCGATCTATATATGAACATATATAAGCAGTCAGCTACTTTGAGGCTTCCGATCAGTTGTAAAAATAATGTCAGGCTATCAAGTTCCCGCTGCAGAGGTCTTAGAACTGGAGCCCAGAGGCTTCGAGGTCTCCATACCAGATGGGCCCGGCATTACACTCTTCGCATTCCACGGCAAACTCAACGAACCAATGAGGGATCTCAGTGATCAGACATGGGCCACGGATGTGATACTAAGCTATAATGGCAAATGGACCTATAGGAATGAAAATGTGGAGCTAAAGCGAGGAGATGTTCTGTACTATTGGACTACGGTGAGATACAATGGACTAGACTATCATCGCATGAACCAGACTGTGGAGTTCTCTTGAGATTCCGCTTGGAATTAAAGGATTTAAAAATCCTAGAGCCTCCCAAAGTTTCATTAAATAAACACGGCTCGTAAGCCCACTTTTCTTTGCATTTTCCATATTGTTTTCCTTTTGTTTTCGGGCCGTTGCATAATATGCGAATATGCACTGCGCTGACAGTGTCTGTGGAATTTTGAGTTTCTCATATTTACATAAAAATCGCAGCTGCCGACGGCTAACAGATTTATATCCCTGCAAGAAAACAAAAAACAAAATAAAAACAAAACGAACTAAAAAGGGAATTACAAAAAAGAGACAAATGAAAGTCCGTAAACAAACAAACCACTTGAGGAAAAGGATAAAACAAAACAGAAGGGAAAATAAGCGCGCAAGAAAAAGTTATATTTTTACGGTAAATAACTTTGCTCAGAGCGGCAAAAAAAGAAGCGAAAATCCAACGCGAAAATGAAAACATAAAACCGCCGCGGCAAAGGGAACAAAGACATTGCGCATACGCCATGTGGAACTGCAGGGTGCATGGTCTCGGAAAAACTGTGAGGAATGACAGAAGAAATAGGGTTAGAAAGTATATATTTTTTTCCTGGGCAAATACAGTGTGTAAATTTATGCAAATTAGGCCGTCAGCCATGAGCAGTCAACTCTTTGTTTAATTATATATTTCCCGTCGAGCTGCGAAAATTAACATGAATGTCGAAGGAGTGAGGCTCCAAGTTTTCTCTCAGCTTTTTCCGCTTGACCGTCTCGTGGAAAATATCATTTACAAATTTACAAATTTACACTTTTACAAATTGAATATCATTGTGTCGGGGCGACACTGACTCTCCTCTCTCTTGATGTATAATAAACATGCGTAAATAAGCTGATTACACGCATATTTGCATTTATACAGCTCCATTTCGGCCACCTATAATCGTACCAAAATGTATTCAAATTTTTATCATATTTTAGTTCAACTTTTTGGTCCTTTGGTACTGTGACTCTTGGTGATTGCTTTTTTATTTCCCACCCGCCACGTCGTTCGCTGCGCCGGAAATTTATGTTTGATTTCGGCCCAAAAGGTGGGCCAAAAATGAAATTTTCGCCGCAGGTGTAATATTTCTTCATTGTATGATTTAAATTCTCCGCCTCGGTAGTTGGTGCGAGGTTGGTGCAGATTGGCATGGCCTTTAATAAGATTTCTTTGTCGTTCTCCCCAGTCTTTTGGGCATATTTGCATATGGCGGGGAAGCATTTGATTCGCATTTGAATAACCCCGAGGGCTTTAAAACATCTGAATTCTGAGAGAAACACAATCATGGAAATTAGTATAATCGAATGGAGCTAGCGATTGTTATAGGGGGATTTAAGTGGTTGATGTTAAGTTTAGAGATGGCAAAGGTTAATAATTTGTTCAAAATATTGCCTAAATGAATGGCTCTTCTTATTTTTTATTTTTAAGATAATTTAACTTTAATTACAGCCAATTGCAGCCGATGTAGGGGCTTTAATACTCTTTAAAAAAATAGTTTTTAAACATAACTTTAAAGTTTACATTATGAAAGTACGTTTTCTCAAAGAAAAACATTTTTCACTTCAATAAAATATCTTTTGTTTCGATATATAAACGTCGATAGGAAAAGTTCAAATCCTCTCTAGTTGAATGAGAACCATTTTGCCTTGATTACTTTAACCACTTTAAAACCAAATCTGGCCTAAGTTCATAGCCGGCACTCGAGCACTTATTTGCATAATTTATTTGTGTGTGTGCGATGGACAAAGGCGGTCAGAGACTTCGGGCTTATTACCATTTATTTAGACCAAAGTCATTGTAAAAACAAATTCGATCTGGCGGACTGAAGGACAAGGTTGAAGAAACTATGTCGACAGACAAACATGGCTCAAAAGTTAAACGACAACAGCAGGGCACAGACGGCTGGAGAAAAAAAATACATATATATAAACAAAACAAAAAAAAAAAGATTCAAAAATAAAGAAAGGGCCGAAAGTCGTGTATGGCATGCAAAAAACTTTCACTATGAACTCTGCACCAGACAAAGAAGACATTTTCCTGACGGCATGGGTGAAAATAAACGCCATTGGGCCGGGGTAACATTCTCGGGAAAAAGGCGTCGCATGTAAATTCGCTTTAAGCTGGATTTTATTAAATTGTTTGTGTCGCTCTTAGCATTACGAGAATTTTATTTGCTTGACGATTTGCATGATCTATGAGCCCAGTTGCTGCTTAAAAGTGTTTAAGCATCTTATTTCCCCCGCCATAAAGCTTTCCCTGGAATGGTTCGTCGTCCCTAATTTTCCACAGCAAAAATATAGTGCGTCAGTTGGGGCCACGTAACTGGAGGTCTAAACTCAAAAAGTTGCCGGCAAAAGTATGCCGCATATCCATATGTCATCCGGGCCAAGTCGCACGTTTGAGCCAAGTGCGTGATGAGCTTTCCTCCCACTCGGAGAACTGGCAAAAGGTTTTAGCCTCGGTTTCAGTTTCAGTTTCCGTTTCGGTTTCAGTTTCAGTTTCGGTCTAGGTTTCACCATTTTCTCATTTTCCCACTTTTCCACATACACACAGCAAGTCAGCGGGTGGGTCATAAATCTCGACCGGAGCTGCATTTGTTTCGGAGGGGAAACACCTTTTGCGGTCAGCGAGCTGAATCCGGGACTCTGATTCAAAGGCGGGCCCACCTTCGTCATGTGTCAACCGGAGTTAGTGTGTCACTACGTAGTACATATTTCCCAACGCCTTGAGGGCTCATAAAGGATACGAAAGGGTTAGGTCGTTAAATGGCGGCTGCAATCCCAATTTGTTGGCAGTTAAGAGCAGAAGCTCAAGACGATTACGCAAGCTAGATGATTACCAGTTCTACACAGGGAATTAAAAGTGATTAATTCTTTTCTAATTATCTGAAATAAAGCTTAATTATTTCAGGCTTTAATTAAGTTTCTGTCGAATTCATCTTATCTTATCAACCACCGAAAGTCCACTTCCTCCCTCTTCCAGCAATCTATAAGTTATGCCAGAGAATGCAGGCTCTTTGGCAATTCTGATATCTTAACCGACTTGTTGGGATATCCTCCTCTGAATGTCAACAGTCTCTTGTCTTCATTAGTATCCAAAATATAATCCATCACAAATTCCTCTCAGTGTTGGCATAAATTTGCCGCATTCACATGCAAATCATTTGCCAGCTTGCCTCATAAATTAAATGCATACGCGCCGGAGCAAGGCAGTGGCAGGGGCAAACAAATTAGATGATTATTTGCCAAAAATTACATTAGCCGCAAAATAAACAACTTATGGTTAAGCCCAAGGAAAATCGCCCACATCGTCTTGGCTCGTGTGCTGCGTAAATTACATAGATTTCCTGCAACTTAATTTATGTTTGCCCGGCGACAGGCAGCCAAAAACATTTACCAATGCTCCTCCGGGTTCGCAGATATTTGAGCCTCACACGAGTTGGCAAATATTGAGCATACACACACTTATCTGGCGCATAAATTTGGCAAATGCTGACACATTAACGGTCATGATTGCATTTGAGGTAAATGAAAAAAGGGAGCTGGTAGGATAAGCCAAGTTTATATTTACTTAAAGCAGCTTGTTTGGAAATCAAGCACAATTCTGGGAAGAGATTAAGTTTGTGTAAAACCTTGTTGTTCTAAATTAAATGAATTAAATATTTACTTTTAACGTTAGGCCATAATATTAGCAATTAGAGTTCCCTCTCACCGATCTCACATCACAGAATATCTGATAAACAATTTAGAAAATGTATTTAACCGTATTTATCTCAAATTTCTCATGGAAAATCATTAGCTGCCTTAACTTTATGAGCTTTACCCAGAAGTTTATTACAATTTGAGGTCCTGTGCTCAATCCTTGCTTTCGAGAATTTGTATATTTAACACATAATTATGTGTTATAGTCTGGTATTTCCATGAAACTAATAACAAGCACTGTGGTTGTGGGAGAGAACAAACTGCACATCACTGGAAATGTTCATTAACTCTGAATGTACAAGAGAGTTTACCAGAAGCAACACCTACTATAAAATTCTTAATTAAGCCAACGAGCAACTTGGCGAAATAAACAAGAATAAGGGTCAGCACAATGTGTACAATTTTCCCCTTGACATGACATTAAGAAATCTTAAAAAGTTGCATTTTCTTTTGAAGCGACTTTATTGTTGTTAAGGAAACAAGTGACAATTTACTGCCGAAGAGGAATACAAAGTATCAAAGGCAGCGTGCCCTGAAAAAAATTGCATAAATAAAATAAACTTACTGCACAGATATACCCTTTTTCTGGCATATAACTCTTCAGCCAAGGATACTTAAATGTCAACCCAGGGGTTACTTCTAGAAGACATAAATTTCCTGCAGTCCACAGATTAAAATTCGCCTCACAAAATTGAGTTTAATTTGCCGGCAAGTGAACTGTTAATTGGATAACATTATGAGATACCAGGAATGCCCATTGTGATAACCACCCACCGATATAGCCAGCTTTAATTAATTCATTTTATTGCCACCCACCTTGGACATTAACGATCCACTCTGCGAAAGGCCGGAAAGATTCCACGGACGCTTAAGGTCGACGTGGGCTGTCGTATTTTTACATTTTTATGCCGCACAATTAAAATACAATTCATTTGAAGGCATTTTCCAGGCACTTTTCCGCTTACTTATGTCATTTTGTTGGCCGAAAACAACGGGCGCCGTAGAGTTTTTAATGGAGTCGTGTCCTCTGCTGTTTGTCCTTTGGCTTATTGCTATGACAACGCGCTCGCCGGCTACTTGAGCCCTGTGAATTTATTCCGCCATCCTTGCCCCGCCCCAGGACTTTAATTAGTTTGTCAGGGTTCGGGCTCTGATTTAAAAGCAATTAAACCGCTTGGGCCATTAACCGCGTGAGCACTATTGAAGTCGCCTGTTGGCGAACTAAAGTTATGAATTTGCATTGGAGATTGATTTTGTTTAAATTTAAATTAATTGTCAGGTAGAGGGTTTAAAGCTATTGGAGTTTAGAAGATGAGTTAAGATTTAATATTTCATATAAACAATTCTTAAATAAACTATCAAAAGTTATTGTAAGTTTTCCGCTGCCTTTCATTATTTTTTCTTACACAATGTTTATAAGAAATATGGTTTTATTTGATATATATGTAAATGTATAACATCATATGGTTTGATTTTTATTCCCTCACTTGCTTTTATTTAAATTTCTCAACAGATAAACTGTAAAATTAAGCTCTGGGAAGTGAGTCATCACTGTGAACTCTATATCTTGGCTTTTTCTCTTATACAGACATCCATATATCCATATATTCATGAAGAACCTTTGCTATCTCCATTTTCTCTCTTATTTTCATTACGTTTTCTTTGTTCAGTGTGTCTTGCTTGTTGAATTCCTGCTGTCGTCTGTATTTATGGGAAAATGGAATTCAGTTTGTTATGCTGAGGCAAACATTTATTTGTAAAAAACTGCATTCGGATCGAAGCTTGTTAAAAGGTGTAAAAGAATCGAAAGGTATTTAAGAAGATTTTTTTTGTGCATGTAGAGCAATTACTGAAATATTACAAATTTTTATCTTAAAAATAAGAAATTATAGATAAAGATAGTAATAATTTTTACGCACGCAAAATTTTAAATTCAAATTCAAACAGAATAATATAATTCAGAGTGCCACAAATCTATTTTATAATTTTACAAATATCTTAATTATTGCTAAAATTTGTTATGCAAAAATATAGTTTTATTATCTCTCTAGTTCCTAATTTAACTGCCTCAAATTTAAATAAATTCTTTTAATTGGTCTAGGACACCCTTATGCTAATATTTCCCTTTGTGTTGCAGGACAAAGGGATCTTGAAAAAATATTTTCTTTTGTTTTTTTTTGTTTTTCATCATCTCATCTTTTGCATTTTTTAAATTGCTACAAAAGGCGCCTAGACCGAAATGTTTTCTTGTTGCAGTTAACATTCTGGGCCCAAGTTTTCAGTGACTGAAAAAACAAAAACAGTAGCAACAGCCGTGGCAGCAGCTTCCGACAATATGTTGACACATATTTTTGCCCCCGCACCGCCGACAGAAATGCTCAGGGGGGGATACGAGCCGATGTCGCATTGTGTTGGAAACAAACAAGCATGGATGGGGCCAGCATTGAGGGGGGCAGTGGGGGAGGATGCCAGGAGAGGGTCAACACCATTCACCAGCAGCAGCATCAGCATCTCGGTACTTGTTAGTGGCCGTGCAGTGCGGTTTATGCAGTCAACCATCGCCAGAGCTTGCTCCCGAATTGCATGCCATATTTGCCCTCCACTTTGACATATGCAAATATTTCTTTTGCCTTCGGTTTGCCTTTGCCTTTGCGTTGGCTTATGGCTTTTGCCTCGCCTTTGCATTGGGCTTTGCTTTCTGGTTTCTGGTCTTTGGTCTTTGGGCTTCTCGCTCCGCTGCCTGTTCTGACGAGTATGAATTGTCTGCTGCCAGTTCCGATTTGCAGCCTGTCTCATTTCCATCAGATCCGTCAGAGTCAGAGGCAGAGCCACCAACCCCAGTTGACATATATATATATGTACATATATATCCCACTTTAAGGTGGCAGTTAAAGCCGGAAAAGTGCAGAGCCCCGTCGAGAGAGAGAGCTCAGTTTATGGCCTGCAATAAATCCCTGGCTCATTGCCATCGCTTTGTCGTGATCTCTGGAGCTGTATAGCATTATGCCTGTCAACTATAACTTTTCTTATGCTAACCAAATCAAAAGAGACTGTAATTTAGTCACCACATGCTCATTGTTGGTTCTATTAATTCTTTGGAAATAAAAGAAATTTCCTTCTATTAAATTTAAATCAATCAAACCCATTCGTTATAACACAAAATTGTCTCTGAAATCGTAAATTATGGATACGGCATTTAATTTTTATTTTAATAAAATTTTAAGTGCTTTACTTGATTGAAGTTTAAATCCAATAAGTTTACTGCTAAAGTTGGCCGCAAGCTTAACTTTGAGCTGTCAGTAAAACACTTTCATTTGAACCACAGTGGTTTTAAACTTGAATTAAAGTTAACGACTATTTTAATTGATTTTTTTTGTCAACATTCAGTTCGAAATTTCACTTCATTTAACATTTTAACATCTACAAAAAATATTTTTACAATTGCTGTTATTTTTTTTACTTTCTTTGTATTACCAGCGTTAAAATGAATGGCAAGAAGTGTGAACCCACGCGAGTGTCATCAATTATTAATTTCCTTCCATATACCACTTCAATATATACATATATATACAAGAGAAAATCTTGTTATTGTTGGTTTATCCGTTCATGAAATAAAATAGCCATTGGTCGCACACTTGGCTCATTTATCATGACTTAGTTTAAAGAAGTACTGGCAGCTGCAAACCAAAATCAATTGATTCTGCTTGTTGCCAATGGTTTTTTGGTGCTATTTTTGTTGCTCTTCTATTGCTTTTGATTGATTTGCGCCATGGGACCAATAAAATATTGGCGGAAAGCTGCGCTAAACTGATAAATGGTGGCACAGCACACACAAGAATCCATAAATGAAAAATAAAAATGGATTATTTGAGAGAATTAACACCAGGCCGCTGCGCCATATTTACGACCTTCAAAGACGGCTTTAAATCATGGGAAATAGGAAACGATTGCTTTGTTATTTTGCTCACATTTTACGACCGGCGAACACTGCAAGGCGAACCAATTAAGCGAAAGTATAAACAATTTTTTGCGCATTTGTGCAACTTTACATCGTTTCGCTTTGTTAACCTTGCAAACTATGTTGCCAGTTCGTAAAGCCTTTTCATGTTAGCACTGTGCAACACGATTGCCCCCAGCGGAGAAAAGTCAAGCAGTCACAAAATGAAAATGACTGCATTTTCCGATCCCCATTCCCCGCTCCCTTTTCCCTTCCTGCCTTCCTGCCTGTCCCATAAAATTTTCCCGGCACCCGGCACAATGGACAAAAGTCGGGTAGCTATTGGTAGAAACTGTATTTGGCTTAAACGGACTTCGCTCCGAAAAGCAGCTCAACTGCTGCGAACTTGCCTCGACTCTCCTGTTGACACTGGGACAGAGGATAATGCATCGCAAGTCAGTGGACTTGGCTTTCGCTCCTAAACCGTCCTTGACCCTCCTGGGTGGCAGCCATTTATCTTAGCTAATTAAGGTTGTAATTGTGTCTGAATTCTGTGTAAATTCAGATTCTTGAAGAGCTTGCAATTAAGCGCAGACGTTTATTTTGTACTAAGTATTAAGTATTACTCAAAGTTGTTTTGCCAAAAAATAAGGCATTAAATTAAAGAGCTTACATTATATTATTAAAGTTTTTAAAGGCTTGGAGATATATAAATTATATAAATAAATAAGTTTTAGAGTAAATAGATAATTCTAAATATTTCTGTATATTTTTATATCTATAAAATAATTATACAAAAGTCTTGAAATGCTAAGGATTTATTGAAGGCATTTAAAGAGCATTAAAACTATTAAATTTTCTTGCTTTAAGATTTATTAATATGTTTGTTTTTATTAAAAGTACTTATGCACATAATGTAGTTATCATATTTTATTTCATACCTTACATATTATTTCATTCTTTAAGACACACAATTGAATTTTGTAGACACGGTAGGCAGAAGCTTTTATATTTCATACATCCGGCAGAATGCACACCAGATTACCTAGAAATTCGCATAAAAAAATATTTCAACTACATCCGAGTCTGCCATGCTTTTCGCCGTAAATATTTGACAAACAACGGAATCAAGAGAGATATGTTTATGAAAAAATATGTATGTCTGTGCCAGGGGGATATGACAATAACTCGGCAAATCCTTAAACCGCACACATAACAGTTTGTATTCGTTTATTTTGAAAAACTATGAGCTAGTTTCATCGTCGGAGAATCCTGTGAAACGACAGTCTTGTCATTTTTTGACGCCGGCCACAGGGCGACAAGGGGAAAAGCCGAAAATGTCCGCTTAGATGATAGTGTAGGATAGGGTAGAGTTGGGTTCACATATACAGTGCCTGACAAAGCATTCGGCCAGCAGAGTCAAAAGTCAGCCATTATTTTCGCTTTTTACAGCTCGCAACAGCTCAGCAATTTGTCAGGCTAACGCGTCGCCAATTGACGCCATTTTTTTATGATGCTCGCTTTTTGTGATGGCCTCCCTCATTTTTTTTTTTTTTTGAGATGGGGTCTGCCCTTCACATGGCAGATATGTATGGATATGAAAGCTATCCGGGATATGGGGACGGAGCAGCTGCTGCTGCTGCCGGAATGCCAGCGTGGCAGAATGTAATCGGACAATGGCAACTTGCCAGCTGCCTCGGCCGCCGCCGCCGCCGCCGGTAGGTTCAACACAAAACAAGAAAACCAGAAAAAAAATGGGAATATGGATCAAGGGTTCAGTCAATCAGCAGGAACGACGACAAAAGCGGAAGCTTATCTCCAAAGCACTAAGCAGTATGGACGGAATGCCATCTTGGAGCCCATTTGCATGCCAACCTATTGGGGGGCAGGCGACCATGAAAATAATTTCCCCCAACAAGTCAGGCCAAAGAGCCGATAAAAGTCAAAACATGCCAATATGTCGACGCATGACTGGAGTCCCGGTGTGGATTTCTATTTCTACATTTTGATCTACTACATACAGTGGGGTCTCGGTTGAAGGAAATAAGAGAAATCTCAAGGTTTAAGAAGGTAAAAGATGTAATAGAGTTCTATTTGGAGCCAGATCTTTATAAGAATCTAATATTTTATAATAAGATAATAATGGTCTTGAATTTTATATCCCAATTATGATGAACTTTCATAAATTATTAATAAGACATATTGAACTGCCCTTCGATAAAAAGCCACCATAATTAGATATATGTAGCATTAATTCTGGATATAGCATTCATTCCATACCTTTCTTGAACTCCAAGAACTACATATTTCAAATCTTTTATTAATTAAGTTGATAATGAAGCAACCTTCTTACTCACTATCAAACAAATCATTGTTCCATTTTTTTTATAATTAAATAAATAAAATTATAAATTGGCAGTATCGATGACATTTTTCAGTCTTCTGTTTGGTGTCATTGCCTTGTCAGCTCTAATATATGCTTTTATGCTGTCGTTCCTACATATAAATATACATAAAGCCCTCCCATTTTTTCGTCGGGAAGTGCGAGGATGTGTGCTGCACACAAAAGTGTCACACATGAGCGCCTGAGTGAGTGAGTGAGTGACTGCAGACGACAGTTGGGTCCTGGTCACAGCAGCACTATTCAGGCTCGTTATATGCGCACATATATATGCCAGTTTATGTCTGGCTGTCAACGAGCTCTCGGCGGATAACAAGCAGATAGCTCATAAAGGACATTCAGACCCTTCGCGGAACTGCGCAAGTGCACGCATTTTACATTTCTTAAATCCGCTTAATGGCCAGCGGAAATATGCTATCCCGAGGGCTCTTAATTTAATTAGTTTTTACAGCTGCAATGCAATTAATTTCTCACATATCTTTGGGCAACTCAGCTTTGTGGCACTGTGGCCAGTGCTTGGGGCCAAGTGTTTCGCTTATCTAATTGAAGCAGCCGAAAGAGAAATAAAATAAGAATAAACAGAAGGTAATCCATGGTTTATGACCTTTTACCAGCCATAAATTATAAATCAAAGATAAAAGATAATGCCACCCAAAACGCCCACATGTCTATGTTGCATATTTGATGAGAGTACATTTTGTCAATTGTTCATTTTTTATGACTGCAGAGCACTTCTGGCCAAGTCTCATGCTTTTTATGCTAATGCAGTTGCTTCGTTAATATTTATGAAATGGATTTTGCCATTTGCAAAGCCCAAAGTAGGAGTGATTTGCCAAAGGAAAAGCAATTATTTTTCGACAGGCAATCATTCTTCTTCGGCAAGACATTTCCCAGTGGCTCCGATGACATTTTCCAACTTAATTAAACTTGATCCCATGGCTAATAAAAATGGGCTTTGTACTGTGCGTGTTGTTTGTTGCTGTTGTCCTTTGGTCTATGTGAAATTTCCTTTGCATTCGATATTTTAATGAAAACCAATTAAAATAACAGCAAAATGCACAAAACATTATATTTTCCAATTTACAAGTCAACGGAATTTCGGACAAACAGAAGAAATGAAATCAGAGAGCTGGCATTAAATGTTAAACTAAATTTGATTATTTAACTGAGGGAATTCATTTCTCCTATTCCCAAAAATTCCCAGCAACTATTGTTGCTCTCGAGGGGGCCCTTTTGGCTAAAATGATAAATGAATTTCTGTATTCGCATCAGCATTCTTGAAGCTTGTCTGCGCCTCAAATGGGGCAGGATTTTACTTGGATTTTCTTACATCTTTTATATGTTTTACATGCTGCCAACAGCCGACGAGCTAAAGCCAAAAACCAATAGGCAACCCATTCATGTCCAACCAACCGTTCACCCGTCGATTTGTGGCCTGTCTGCCGATTGGGGGATGGAGCTCCATAAATTTCAATTCCAGACTAAACAGAATATTTTGTTTATTGTCTGGAACTCGCCAATTATCAATCTGCAGCCATTTACATTTCGATTAAATGCTGCCTTTTTCGATCGCCATTGTTTCCCAATCACTAGCCAGCAAACATTTCATTTATCAATTACAGCCACAAAAGAAGAGACCAGCAAAAAAAAAACTATTTCCATTTAAATGCAAATCGATTCAAGCTACCATTTTTAGTGCTGCAAAAATACATCAAAAAGCATGCCAGTAATTAAATAATAAATTTCCAAAGCCATATTTTGCAGTCACCTTGCAATTATGTATGCATAGTCAAACGATTGCCGCTTGTCGTGTTTTTGTTGATGGCAAAAAGGAACAAAATGGCACGTAGTTGAATTAAGTATAATTTATATTGATAATTATCAATTTGATTTATGGAAAATTTGAAACTGAAAACCAATGAAAAACAATGGAAATTTATTAGGTTTAAGTTGCAGGAAGCTTTAGGTTTTTCTATGCATGCATTTTAAGCTTTCTTGAAGATTATTTTAATTAAATTAAATTGTATTTGATTTATTCGTTTTATTTCCCAGGTTAGGAGTCCTTCGCTTGGCTTCTTGAATTTTTCGCCTTTATATTCAATTTAATCTTAGGCCTCACTTCCAACGACCCCTCATTAGTGTCAAGTGATGCGGCCAGAAAAGGCCAAAGGTTAAGTTCCGTGTCGCAAAAGGGCGTATTTTAGCGGTCTTCAAAGTACACTGAGTAATGAAAGTGTGTGCCATCCCTTAATGCGACACTGCAGTGAGCCGAGCTGGATGTGGGTGAGGGCCAGCGCCAACCAAAAGGATAACGGTTGGCAGTGGGCGGCGTTTGATGGTCCGCGTTAAGCGAGGGGCGTGTCCTGGTCATGGTCATGTTGTCGTCTGATTAATGTTAGTACATGAACTTGACCGGATCTGACGAGGGGAGATAGTCGGGTAAAAAACTGTTGCTGATCGGCGACGACCGAAAACTAAATGGAATTTATGATGCCCTCGGTCTCCATATGATTGGCAAAGCCAATCTAATGGAAAATTCCATTTTCCCACAAGCTGCCAGAATGGGTTTTCACATTTCTTGCTTGCAACGAAACACTTTCCCTGGTAATAGATGGTAATAGACAAAACTGCAGGCACAATGTCGCCAGAAGTGTGGACAGGAGTTACTTGGCCATTAAATTTGGCCAAATTAAGTGAGTTTAATACTTAAATAGATATATTGCAGGTCCTTGTATTTTGTCAAAAGATTTGTTTAAAGGCCAACCTTCATCTTCTATGCAGTCACAGGACATTTTCAGTGCCCATTACTCTTTTCTCCGTCCTGAAATTAAGTCAAGTTAATTAAAGACTGAAACTTAAACCCATTGAAGCAGTCACACATGCTGGCCATATATTTCCAATAACAATAATTTACCAACGGGAAACCGAGTAATCTGTTAACATAATGCTGAATTTGTAATGCGCATCGGTGCCATAAATGCGGCTCTGAAAATATCTTAAGCAATAAATTCAGCTTAAAAACACACAGAGACTGCACTGGGATTGTGTGTTTATTTTTAGCCAGCCACACGTTCACTCATAAGTTAAGGATTATTATTGGGTATGGGGTGCATATCCATTCAGCTGTTCTTGTTGATTTTCAAATAGTTTTAAATTAAAGCGTATATATTTTCAGTCCATTAAGTTGGTCTAACTGCATACATGCATATATGGGACACATTCTCTGCGAGGAGCACTTAAGTTGTATTAATTTTTAAAAAGCCACAGGGACTGCTTCAATATACTTCAATAAACATGTCTAAGCTTAGCCAACTTTACTCCAACCTCTTCTGGCTTTAAAGTGAAGAGTAATTAACTACTAGAGTCCTTGTCCCTGATAAAGTTTAGTACTTAATCATCTCCTTGTGCAGCCATAAGTTGCAGTTTATTATTGGCCATTAATCAGTTCTCGTTGCTTGTTTACAGTTTTTAATCATGGCTCAGAGCAGTTTTTATAGTGACCATCGAGCGGCATGTCCTGCAAACCAAGCGTTCATATTAAGCAGACAACGTGGCGTATACGCAACGCCGAGTACAATGGCTGGGTGTGAAGGCAACAGAAGTGTTCCGCCCACAGATTCTGTTGTAGTTTTTTTTTTCTGCCATACTGGCCCATCGTTGCTCACCACCAACACCACCGCTGCCGGTTGTCGCTCAAGTTTATGCAAACAAACACTGCAGAATGCCAAATGAGCGAATGCAACGCGGTTGCATCTGACAATCAAGTGGCGGATGCGGGGAGCGGGACTGCTAGGACTGCTGATGGGGTTGGACTGGGTGTTGAATGCGGAGGACATGCTTTGAATGCCTGACTGAGTGCTGACAACAAGTTGTAGCTGCTCATTAAAGGCTTTTTCAGATCCGACAGGCGCTTAATAGATTTTCTCAATGCGCTCCTCAATTTTGCTTAAAGTTTCTGGAAAATAATCTTAACCATAAGTTTATTTACTTGACAAACTGTTGTGCTTTTGTGTCTCTACCAGTTTTTCTCATATCCGTGCGGAAATTATAAACCTGCATGTGGATGTTCTCCAAAAACTAATTGAAGTTTGTTGTGTGCAAATCTTTTCTCACTTTAACGCCTCCCTAAGTTCTAAAGTTCTGCAAGTGAAGGATGACAGCTTTGGAAATGATTTACTATGTATTGTTAGGTATGTCATTAATTTTCCAGGAAAATATATGTTGAAAGGCTCATAAATTCAAAGGAATTTATCAATCAAAATAATCCAAAATCTATTTAAAAAGAACCCAAAAAAGGATTTAACATAAGAATTCATAGTTATTAGCAGCTTTAAAGGAATTGAAAGGTTTTCAGCATCATGTTTAATCTCCTAATCCTTCATAACTGTGTATCCTTTCATTTACGAATTTTAAGCAGAGTGGCGTTAAGCCAAGGGAATCAAAATGAAGTTATTTTCCTCTCTCTGGGAAAATGTTAATTCTGCTTTGACATCTTATTCTCCACATTTCTGTTTTTTTTTTTCTGTTCATTTTCTGACTTGCATTTCCGCAAGACTCCCCCTCAGACTAATTAGTTGAATGACAAACCGCTTTTGCTGTCAGCTGATGACAGTTTACAAAAAAAGGGTTTCCGCCAAGCTCAGACTTTTCATAACTTCATTATGGAGTGTAGAGAGTGTTGGGAAAGTATTTTCAACTCTCGGTCATTTAAGTTTCTATAAGTTCAAATTATAGACTTTAATCTATGGAATTATTTATAGTGAAAGGAGATACTGTTGGAGCTTTTAAAAAATGCATTCACATTCAAATTAATTTGATAAATAGCTAACAAGTATAAAAACAATATATACCCCATGAAATATCCTTCTACCCCGTATAAAGATTCCTGCTTTTGAAGTTGCCAAGAATATTTTTAATGACTTTCTGACTGCGGAACCAAAAACCACCTCGCCGGCGGGGTGATCCCGCCACTCGGCAAGTCCGAAATGATCATCAATCATTTTTTATGAGGTCCTTTTCATGACCTTAGATTATCGCACTAAAAGCCAGACTATTGAATATTTAAAGAGCAACCCCGACCAACTATTGAGCTTATTTTTATGACTGTCCGTGAATTGCGGCGGACTTGAACTCTCCAATAAATATATATAGGGGTCGGTGGTCGCCGGTTCAGTGATGCAAAAGCCAACTTAAAGTTGATTAAATTAGAAATTTTATGGCCTCAAAACAAAATGTCAAAGTTTTTACAACTGCTGTGGGCAACCTTGAAACTTTGATAAATTGTAGCAGAAAGTAGCGGGCATGGCCATAAAACCAAATCTTTAATCATTTGAGTGACACAGACAGACGACGAACCCCAGCCGGACATGGACTAGCTAGACCCTAGTCCACCTCTTTCTCTTTCTCTCTCCACTCCCTTCTCGAGATCCGGGGATAATGTCGAAACTTTCCAGGCGAGCGTGTCGTGCCATAAACAGGAAGCCGGCGAACTAAAGTCAAGGCCATTCAAGTTGGTAAAGAGAACGAGAAAATTCATTAAGCTCCTGCCCTCCTGCCAGCCAGCCGCAACAGGATTCCCGGGCGCTTCTCCTCCTGGTCTTTATGTAGTTGTAACTGCTTAAGTGAGAGGGGGGGTTTGGGGGAAATGTAAACCAAAACTTTTGGCCGCGCACAAGTAAAAACAATTAACGCAAATTAATTTACATCTAAGTTTTGCGCCGTAGATCCGCATTGAGTAATGCATTTGGTAAATAAGCCAAATTAATTTGTTTTTCCAGCCGCTATTGATGCTGTGGCCGTGGAAGACTTTTAAAGCTAATGGTTTTGGGTTGGTTAAGGGGATATATACGTATATTACGAAGATGTTTACATATTAAAGATATATTCTTTTAAAGAGACAAACTTTGTTAGCATTTAAACTTGAAGTTAATTTTGATATTCTACTTATGTTTCATTTTCTTTTGAGGAGCAAGATGTGATTTTCTTTGAAAGCATAAAAGTTTGATAAACCCTCAAAGAAAATGTAATATCGAACTCATAAAACTATGCTTCGTTGATTTAATAAACCAAAATAAAATGCAGCCAAGCTAAAAGCAAAAAGCTAAGCCAGCAAATATTTAAATACGTTTCATGGGGATTATTTAAATCGCTATTTAATTTATTTAAAATGCGACAAGATTTACTGGCCATTGGGAAGACAATTTAAATGTGGAAAAAACGAGTATTTAAATCCAATACGGTTTCCATTTCTGTTATCCCCGATCCCATCGCAGATTTGCCATTTCGGGTGACCCTTTTGACATATTTATGACAAACCTACAGCCTGTGAACTGGGCCCGTGAAGAGGATTGCTCTTTTTCCTACTTGAGCCCCCGAGGCACGGACCGCTTCCCTTTTTTTTTTTTTTTTTTGTGGAGCCGATGGGCGACATGTGTTTTATGATTTGGGTTTGACCAGGACTAAGTCCTGATGTTACTCCGGTTTCAGCTGGTCAGTGCGCTTTATGCAAATGACAGTCGTCTGGCAGCCGGCAATCTCTTTTGAGGTAAGAGCTTAAAGCCGCTTGCCGCATCACGAGCAGGAGCAGTGCGTCGTCGCTTAAATCGCACAAAAAACAACTACTACTATTCCGGAACTGGAAACGCAATTTGTACTGTTGTGGAGTGAGGGGAAAATGAATTTTTTACAGCTTGTGAATTCCGCACACGTTCGCCACGGGGGAAAATGGCGGGGAAAATACGCTAAGCCCTGCAAAACAATGGCGGCGGGATAGAGCAACTTAACTCGCTGTCGTGTACTCGCACGGTTTTTATTTCGTTTCAAGGAATTGCATATTTAGCAGAACATTGAAAATCAACGCGAGCAGCGAGAGGGGAGCTGGAGAATCCAAGACACATTTGCATATTGCTGAATGAGTATGAATTTTCAGGGAGCAGTCGAAAGGATTTCCATATTTCATTAAACAATGCAGATTGAGCCAGGAACTATGCAGGAATTAAGGCAACTTATGCCAGTGAGCTAGTTAATTTAAATTGAGGTGTGTTACTTGTGCTTAATTTCAATTTAAAGTTGATATGCTATAAGTAGCATTCATGTACAACATTACCAGTTGCTTGCTTGAAGCTGTAACTCTTACCTTTCGCTCCTTTGCTCGTTCTGGCAGTCTCGTTAATTGTTGCCGCCTTTGCGAAGGACCTGCTGCATGCCAAACACACACACATCCTGAGGTCCCTTTGTCGTATTCAGCATTTGCTCTAATTGGCCGTGATTTGATAACCGAGCTGAAATGCTGAAAGTTGCAGACGAGTGTGAAAGTTTGTGTGTGCATCTTCTGCATTTTCCCAGGCACCCAGGCAGCCAGGCAGCCTGACTGTGGTGGCGGCACAATTAAGAAGTTTCCATTGGCAGGCACAGGGACTGATAGGGAAATTGCACACTCAGTTATGTGTGTGTATTTGTTGTCGCGAAGGAAATTGAAACTCTCTCATTTGGCCAGAGGCTGTTATAATTTTCTGGGCGTGTCAGGCAGGGGCTCCAAATTCACTTGGCTATTGCAAACCAGGGACAAGGACCCACAGGCATCATTAGCATTATTATGAGACAGCCCATTACCACGATTATTGTTGTGGCGGCAGGACAAACTTTCCCACTTACCCAGAAGAAAACTTTCCCGGTTGTTTATGGGGCATTCAGTGTGTATGTGTGTGAGTGTGGGTCCTTTGCGGTTTCCCTCCAAACCAATGTCTATATTTGTTCGCAAGCATTTGTAGTTTTGTTGCCAGTTTTTAGAACTGGGCACTTGGCCAGACTTTAATTGTTGGAAGGCCAATAAATTGCACAGTGGAATTTACGAAAACTAAAAAGAAATAAATTAAACACAAGCACTTGAAACAATTGGGAAAGTGACCACAAATCAATTGCTGGTCAAGCAAAGAAAACAAGGGAAATGCTTTTGGTTTATTAAAGGAAACAGCAAATAATACAAAATAAGTTTGCCAATTGTTGGCCCACTTGTACAGATCCTTGACTGAGATAACAATAATTAGAAAAACATTTTCTGGCTTTGTGAATGGGAAAATGGGAAATAAAAGAGTTCATTATTGCTTTAAAAACCGAAATGGAATGTTAAGTTACTGCTTGGTTGGCTTTCAATTGAACCTAAATAAGTAACAAGGATTTTAAGGAGATTTTGATATGAAATTCACAATAAGTAATAGGAAATTTTTAGAGGAATCCTTTCGAGATACCAATCCAATTCCTTGAATTTATTAAATATCCATTTGTTTTAGACTTAGTTCCTTTGAATAACCTTATCCTACCATCCTACCTAGAAGGATTTAAGGAAAAAAATAAACTGAAAAGCACTTACCCTGTTTACTTAGCCTTCGGCCAGAGCAAGCCGGAACCGAATCGTGTTTCCTATTTGCAAGGGAAATGCCAGTGAGTTCTCTGGGATTTTTAACTAATGCAGTGCCGTTTGTCATCCTGAACACAAACACACACAGTAGGGAGTCCTCGATCTGCCCGGTGCGATATGCAACCGGGTGCACTATGCTCTTGTAGATAATCCTGCGGGAGTGCTCAGGAGCTCTGCACTCTATTTATAGTCGGCTATTGTGCTCTTCACTCCATTATGGCTGACCGCCAGAGCACCTGTTTCGCACGTAGTATGTGTCCTGAACACGGTCTCGGCGGGGTCGTCTAAAGGCGCCTGGCGCTCGTGTCCCCACATCCATGTTCCATGCAGTGTCTGTGTTTGCTCAGAGTCTAGAGACGTCTCCCTTTTTGCCATTCCCGCTGTCGAACGGCTGTCATCAACGTAATTATGCTGTCAACAAAAAAGAAGGGGGGAAGAAAAAAAGAGAACAGCGTGAAAAAGAACGGATGGGCATAGTCATGGAACCTGGACAGTGGCCACCAAGGGGGCCAGGTCATCGTCATCATTATCAGCTCCTTGTCGTCGGTCCTGTGAGCCAAACGACGTGCAATAGTATTAAATGTTCAGCACGTCTTGGCAGCTTGTTCTCGGACTCCCGTCTGTTTATCCCAGCTATCGTGCAAATATTTATTTAATGCTCATTGGCACGCACTTTACACGTCTTCTGGCTGACTGCCTAATTGTGCGTAAAGCGTTTAACAATTTTTTTCTGACGACTGAATGCGAGTAATTAATAGAAAATACAAATTAACAGCACTAGAGAAAAAAAAGGTGATGAAAAACGAGGTCCTTATGTAGCAAGGATTTTTCTAAAAGCGCCAAAGATACTTATAGCAATTCATGGCATTTTTTGTAAGTTTAATTAGTTTAAAATTACTTTTAATGTTTTTACCATACATTTTCTAGCCTGAAAGTGCATAATCCATATCTTATAGATTCTGTTCTTCATGTACTTTATCTGCCAAACGAAAAACTAATGATGGATCCACAGACAAATGAGTGGCATTACCCTCAAAGCACTCGTTGCTTTGGCTTAAAATTACTTCAAGCCTTTTGTTTTTGCAGACTCATTACGTTTTTGTGCTTTTTGTGCTGCCAAAAAGTTGTAACTTCCCTGGAATTACTCGGCTTCAACTGAAATTTCATAGTAGTTCTAAAGGGGGAAAGGGGAAAGTTCTTTGCCTGGCTTTACATGTGAAGAGGAGTGTAAAGTGATTTTAAATGACTCGGCAGAACAGCACCTGAGAGATACGGGCGGGTTATTAGGTCTTGTGTGCTAATCTTCCGAGAGTCTCCCCAGTAAGCACTTCTTTATTGGGTGTGACACATGTACATGGTACACTACACACTTCAAACACACTCCATACACACTCTCTGTGGGGCAAGGGAACTAATCTGCAGATGTTTTGTCAACTATTACCGTACATTTTGCCGGTCGGCAGGCTGGCTGGCGAAAAGGCAGCCAAGCATATTTGATGTATGGCAGAGGGCAGAACTTATGGCTTCCTAAATTTTTGCTGGCACACAAAAGTTACCGGGCTCTCGTCCGGCCTCCCGGAGATATGATAAATGTCCTGCTGGCACATGATACTTGTCCCATTTTCGCACTCATCAATTATGATTGGG
The DNA here is from genome assembly GCA_008042485.1 of Drosophila mayri. Lineage (NCBI taxonomy): Eukaryota > Metazoa > Arthropoda > Insecta > Diptera > Drosophilidae > Drosophila > Drosophila mayri. The sequence continues at coordinate 21,619 of VNJN01007130.1, read as the reverse complement.
TTTATCTTGTGCTTGGGGCCGGAATTATCAGCATAAAGCTTTAATGCCTGCTTCCGCATCAATGCGATGCATTAAGTTTGTATCGGCAAAAAAAAAAACGGGCCCTTAAAGTCAATGGCCACGCGGCGTATGTGTAATAGATTATATATTACGCATACGCCGCGTGGAAGCGGGAGGCAGTCTTATGGGAAACCCATTAAATTCTTATTGCACGTCAGGAAATAACCGTTTTTTAAATATATACATCTGTATATAGATTTGCCTTGAATTTCTTTTCCTTGAAATGTTTTCAAATGTCATTTCCCCAGTAAAAGTTAACAGGCCTCCGCGCCTGTTTACAGAGCTCTGTTAGAAAATTTCCCAAACATTAGATAACAGCATCCCGATGTCGGCGACGAAACTCAAGTTAGTCTCGAACGTGATTCCTTTGAAAGCGGTTGGTCCTGCGGTTGGTCCTGTTCGGTTAGGAAAATATTGTGAACAGTCTTACCAACAATTTTAACAGAGTTCAAGTGCTGAAAGCTGAAGGAAGTTAAATGAAAAATAAAGTAAAATATTAAATGATGATGTTAAATACTATGAAAAGTTAAATACTTTAAAGGAAATATATACAAAATACGTAATAGGAGTTAAATAAATATAAGTATTAAATTTGTTAAATTTAATGAATAAAAAAAGTGAATGGTGGCTCTCAACCCATAAACATTAGAAAGGATACATTATTCAATCTAAAACGGTGAGCTTTATATATAGAAATTGTAGATTAAATCACTAAGCAGCTTATCGTTTTATTTTTGTCTAACGCTTAATTGCAATGTTTTATTCTGGCCGAAGGCTAAATATGCCATTAGGAAAAACAGCAATTAAAAAACATGAAAACAGCGAAAACTAATAAAAAGCATTAAATCAGTCAAATAAAGTAAAGTCTTTATAAATATATATAGTATTTCATTTTATTTAAAGTAATTAAATTATACAAAATATTTAAAGCATATTCAAGTCAAAAAAGTAAAAACCCTTAAAAAACCAATGCAAATCTATAAATCTCAGTGGGCGAAAAATTGTTCCTAAGCTGATTGCCATTGTTGTAAGCTTGTTGGCACCGACTTAAATGCAACAAAGCTGATTTATGACACGGGCCACGCTCCTCTGCTGAAAAGGAAGGAGAGAGAGGGGGGTCAGAGGTTAAAGGGCAAATACCAGGGGGCAGAGTGGCAACAAAGGAAGCAAAGACGTCGCTATCGCTATGTTATATATGACTTACGGAGTTCTCCTTCTCCTCCTTTTCGTCGTCGTCGTTTGGGCTCTCTGGTTTTTGCTGTTTTCGTCGGTGACAAATGCGGGGAAAAATGATGGGGGGAAAATTAATTTGCCAAGCCGACGCAGATCTAATAAAAATCAATTATTCGGTGAAATAATTGCTCGTTCACAAAATGAAAATTCAAAACAAACAAAGCCAAATGCTGATGAATAAGCGTGCACTGTAAAATTAAATGACAGCCTCTGTCTAGCGTTTATTGTCAGGATTTATATCAATTAAATTGGCAAAAGTTACGCATCCTGCGATAAGCTGCTATTGGCTAAAGGGTCTCCTAAGGCTGGAAATAAATGTGGAAGCAAAGAGTAGGAAATCTCTGTCTAGATTTTAATTATCTGCCATCATTTTCAGTATTTTATTCAGTAATGAATTCCGGAAATGAATTAAATTTAATCTTAGAAAATATATTTAAGCAGTTACGAATTAATTGATATTTCTTCCTTGAAAATACGTTCCCAGAAAATTGAAATACTGACTGCCATGTAAAGATATTGATCAACCTCTCTACTTTAGCTTCATTCTAGTTCAGATTTATCTGCATATATTTCAGCTTAAAAGTCTTTACTCGTTAGGAATTGCAATTAAGACAAAAATCACAATTTGAGTTTATTACGAGCTTCGGGAATCTAACTACATTTTCAGAGAATTTTACGCTGCCCTGTTCTGGGCTTTGCATTTAATTTTGTCTTCTCCCAGAGGTCCTGCCGATTGCAGTGTCAGGACAAAATAGGGAGCTAAGCAAAGATGAGCCGGACGTAATGCTATTGGCCTTAAAAGCATTCACAGAGCCACAAACTTTCGCTTGCAGTTCCCAGGTTCCAGTTTCATTTTCATCTCAGGTAAAAGTTGTTCGCTTATGACCCCTGGCTGGCGATGCAATAATTATGAGAGGGACCTAACCCGAAAAGAGCTAAATTGTTGTTAATAACTTTTCATCCATTTTGTCTCAAGTTCTTGTCACAATTTGGTCGTAAAGCGACCTTCAGATTATGTGGAAGCCAAGTTACTATAGCCGATAGCGTTTTGGGGCTTAGTCTGTGTGTTTGTCTGCGAAAAAGAGTTCAGTTGGAAGTTTGTTGTTTGCCGGACTTTTGGGTCAGGTTAAATAGTTTTACTTGAGGACTTTGGGTAACTCTTTTGGGGCGGTTAACCCCTGCCGCACATTGTTGTCTAAGTAAATCATGGATCCAACACCTTTATATTGTCGGATTAAGAACATTAAATTCCACTTAGCCAGGGGCCACATTTTTCACACTCCCTTTTTCCTCAGTTTTTTTTTTTTTGAGCCAACTAAAATTTCATAAATGGGTAAGTGACTGCTGATTAAACTGAAAATGGTTATCACGTCTTCTCCATGGGCATTTCACACTCCTTGCAGTGTCCTTTTCTCCCCACCCCAGGCTCACTTAATTAAAATGCTCTTGGCGCCTTTCGCACAGCAATTATGCGAAGGCGTTTCCTATTTAAAGTGTTCAACGTTGAAAGTGTATTAAATTCAGTCGAGATGGCCGATGTCCTGCGCCCGATGTCCCGGGTCTGTGCTCTCAAAATGCCATTTGCAACATTTTCATGCTCGAAGGACTTTCGGGGCCAGGACTTTAAGGATATTCGGCCGGGGCAGTGAGGCATGGACCTTGGGCTTCGGCACTTGGAGCCCTGTGTTGTCACTGGCCATGCATGATTGATGCCGGACCCCATCATAAATTGAATTCTCCCCAAAGCAAACCATTGCTTTAATTAAATTTTCCATGAGCAGATTAACAACAATAAGTGCTCTAGTGCAAATTATGCCCCGGGCGAATGCGAGTGCGTGAATAAATAAATATTTTAGGGGCTCTCAGAGGGAGAGAGACAGAGTGCGAGGAGCAACCAAGTTTGGGGCTTGCCTCAAAGGAGGCGGAAGTGGAATGGCCATTGGGGGGTCTCCCTGCCGCCATTAATATTTATTATTTCGGCTTTTTCCTTTCCCAGTTTTCTTTTTTTACGGCTCTTTAAAGCCGTCCGAGGCCTGTGTGTCATTAAATGGCCAATTGTGTCGGATTAACGCGGCACGAGCGGCTGGATTTTAATAAAGCGAAAACACACAGCTTGCAGCAATCAAAAGCTGCTTTAAGTCATATAATTTCGTTTAAGCTGGTTTTTAGTTTAAATTTAATCGTGGCAAACCTCTTAAAGTGACCACGGACTCCATCTAAAGATCAAATATTATTTTTATAAAATATAAACAGTGCTTTTTCCTTGACTGCATCTGGCTGAAAGCTGTCAGTTTAAGGTTTCCGAAAGTCTCCGCCCAGCAGCTTTGAAAGCCTTAGGATTACGGAAGACAAATTTGACTTTTGTCCTGTCCTGACAGTAACCGGAAGCTGGAGTATCCTGCTCTAATGATCTGCCCAAAAAATCCTTGAAATTGGCGTACAATTGGCTTCAGGATGCGCTTTTGTGTTGCAGGCGAAATGGCTTTATATATTTCTATAAATTTTTAATACGCCATGTCGACAATTTCCAGTGCTTATATAAGCATAAACAATTCCTTCAGCGAGTGCTTAAATTCGCGTTATTTATTTATGAACATGTCCTTTGATTTATGAAGCTGCTCCTGTTGGAAGTTTGTTTCGCAGAATGGGCTCCTACGCCTGTCCTCATTATTTGCGCTACAAATGCGCGACTCATGGCTGAAGAGGGCCTACATATATATATCCCTGTACGAGGATATGTGGCTATAGGCGGCATTAGTCTGCTCCAACTCGTAGATCAAGAGCTAAGCCCTGAGTGCTTAGGCCGCAGTGCTGCCTTTCCGTTTGTGTGTTTTCATTATTTATTGAGGGCGTGTGCGGAGTGCGCACTCGATAAACTTGAATAATGCGGTTAATTATAATCGCAGGCAGATGAGTGATTCCCCCTCCGATATTGTGGCCAGTCCTAGTCATAGTCGGAGCCATGGGCCGAGTCCTTTGCCCTTTGGTTTAATTAGTAGTCAGCCAGTCATGCCGGGCATCAATTCAAATGCCCAAAGACCGGCCGATAAGCCGGCCCAGAAGTCAGCCCTCTGCGATGTGTGCTCTGCGTTTTGATGGACGCATCCAGTTAATATCGAATCTTGGGGCGAATGAGCCGGAATAAGCCCTGGCCAAGGCTGGCACAATATTTGATTGCGCATAATTATAATCCTTTCAGTGTCCTTTCACTTATATGTTGGCCTGATTGGGATTAAATATGGTGGTGAACCAAGAAAGCAGACTTCTGGTTTCCTTATATCCTAAAAGAAAATATATTCTAATATCCCTTATATATTTGTTCCCAAGAACTTTGTCAAATTTAATCAAAAATGTAAACAGAAAATCATTAAAACTTATGAAACTCATTTAAAAAAGCATGTTTATCTTGTTCTTTTACCCACTTTCTGTAATATCCTGTTCATGTTTCAAGTTGTTTGCATTTTTTTTAAACACTTTACGTGGGCATATACTTATGATGCGATATGAGAAGGCAATGTCACAGGTGTGGGCTGCCACAGCCTCGGAATCGAAGAGATGGCAGGGCGTGCCCTCAATTAAGATGAGTAACCAAGTGGGGCAACGAGCGAGACCGACCAATTTCAAGCACAATCAACTTTAACCTCCTTCAGTCAGGAATCGAAGCGACGAACACTGCGCGACGGGGCACAAGACAAATGGAAATGACTCCCGCTGGTAAAATCGTGGCATGCGAGGCGACATTGTGCCCCAGTTCCTGGGGCACTTGGGGGCTATCTGCCGTACGCATCATTTGCTCGGCATACGGACGTGAGTGACAACATTAAATAATCCATTTAATGTGGCGTGTATATCATTTCGAATGCTATCACTGCCAATCTCCATACACACAGGCACCACCACCAAAAAAAAAAGAAAAAAACACAAAATCAATAAACAAACAGCCGCACTGTCAACAGGAGGGCGGTGGCGGCAGGATCTTTGGGAAAAACCAGGAGGAAAACCTCCAGAACCGAGCCGCTTGCCTTGTGAGTGAGCGTAAATGAAAAAGGCGTGCGGGGGTGTTCCGTGTTGTGTCTGGCAGCAGAAGCATCCTGCTCCTTGTGGCATCCTGACGGGCTCCTTCTGCCTGGCCTGAGACAGACAGCACAGTGGGATGGATGTCAAAGGAAAGGAGCAATGACGAAAAAGAAAGGCCAAAATTAAGAAGAAAGAATGAGAAAACTGCTAGCACAAAGTTTAAACTAGTTGCAGTTGCATTACAAAAATATTTTTAGCATTTAAAAATTAGTTTACAGCTTCTTAAAATGGTTTTAAACTTATGTTAAATGAGTTTCAAAGACTTCCATGAGCACCCCTTGATCTCAAAGGCCTCCTATTGGGCCATTTGACTTTACTGTTTGTATATATTTCATAGAAACCAAATAGCTAGCATTTCTATGAATATGTACCTTCAAAAAGGCCTTAATTGAAATACCAAAACATTTAGTTTACCCACCAAGCATATATCCTTATACTGCGAATACCCTGGAATACCCATTTCGGGCTCACCTCAACCGCTTCTCATGTGTATTCATGAGCCTGGCCGGACCTCTGCCTGTACAGCCAGGTATCCTTAATGGCTACGACTCAGCTCGGCTGCTGTTTTGTTTACTTATTCATTTGATAAAGTAGAGTCGAAAGCGGAGACCGCGTCCCACTTCAATAAGCATATGATTGCTGCTGGCTTTGCTGTTCAGAAAATGACTACCGCCGACTGCTGACTTCTGCGCCGAAAAAGCTCCGAGATGGAATGCGGAATGCGAGCTGAGCTCATTTCGGTCTGTGTAAAGCAATTTCCGTAATGAGTCCTCTCGCCTGCAGAGCACTTAAAAGTATTTCGGGCCCAGTTCCTTAGGAGAGAGCGAGCGCGAGTGCGAGTTTGAGTACGTTACCCATACGCCCTGTGTGCTGCAAATTACTTTCGGCTTTCTTGGCGAAAAGCGATTAATTTTGATTAATTTGCCTCGCTCTTTCTCTCCCTCTTTCTCTCTTCCGCACTTCACGTAATCCACTTATGAAATCTTAATACTCTGAGAATTGTTTTCGATCCCTTGTGTGGCACCATGTGGGGGCTTCCGAGATTCGAATTTTCCAAAATTCGCCAGTTTAAAAACAAATTAATTAAAAAGGAAGCGGGGAAAATGGAGCAGTGAGCATATAAACGCATTGACAGGGCCTCAATTAACCCAACTAGGAGTCCCGCAATCGACTTAATTACTTAATTTATACCGCGTCCTGCGTCCGGACCGCGTGCCTCGGGCTCTCTGGCAAAATTGGATTAATTTGTTTACTACTGGATCGGAACGGCAGCGCGGAATGTGCCGCCAGCATCGCTTTATGGCCTGCAAAACTGTCACAGCGCCAGTGAGATCCTGCCGGAAAGGACACTCCAGCGGGTAGAGGTGAAGGTGGAGGCGTAGGACAATGGGTGTCGGCGCGTGTGTCGCATATTTTGGCGCCGCCATTGACCAAAAAGTTTTCCGAGTGGAAAACTCGTATAAAATCGCATGAAATTTCAGCCTGCTCCCTCTGGTCGCATCCTTGAAAAGGGAAGAGTTAAGAGAGCTCTCGTGACTTGGCAGGGTTAGTTTTTGATTTAGTTGGCGAGGTGCCAGCACAGATCTCAATAGCTGATAGATGGTCAAGTGCCAAAAGCAGGGAAAGAGTAGTTTGCTTTCCGATATCTTGGCATAAAGGCGGAAATCAATGATGGACATATAGTAATTTATTATCCCTTAAATATGTCAACAACTTGGGCGGCAAATGAAATTATCAAGAAAAAATCGAAAAGCTTTTAAATTATTACAACTAAAAAAATTATGTAAAAGAAGGAAGACCTACATTTTATTGGCAAAGTTTAAATGACTCTTTTTGAGGACTTTTTTTATAAGGAAAAAAAAACAATAACCAAATTAGTTCCAATAAGCTTTTAAACTCATAAAGATAAGTCAGAGTTTGTCTTAAATTTAACAACAAAATTAAATATTGTGTACTTCCTTTTTTTGTTTAGAGTTTCCTCTTTGATAGATAAGCTGTTTTGCCAAGTCAAACTAAAACTAGTAAACCAAATCCTTAAATAATTAGTTAAATGGAAAGTGAGCTCTGAGTCTGATGATTTCCCATCAGTTGAATCAGCATCAAAGCCACCATGGAGGACCCCTGATTTAAGCCAGCTTTAGTGGCTAAAGGCCAGCGATGATGATGATGTGCATGAATAGAAAATTAGCTTTCCACCTGCTTCACAGGCTTATGCATGTTGGATGCCACTAATTAAAAGTTGGCTGCAAACTTTCCACGTTCGCTGCCTGTGCTTAAATCGCATTTTAAATTTAAATTTGGCAGCCGCACACCACGCTGCCGGGGACAAACAGAGTGGAAAGGCACAAAATAAATGCACAAACTTTTTAATTGGCAAAACAATAAAAGTGATAATAAATGAAATTAAACGAGTAAGGGGAAAAACTCGAAAACTTTCGGCCAAGACGTACATAGGAATGTCCTTTTAAAAAACTGGCTGACCAAGAATAAATTACGCTTCGGGCTTAAATTAGGTCTGTTTTTTTTTTTTTGGCCAGAGATTTCTTGGCAAAGGGTCTCTGGAATTGTGCGAGTATATTTATAGACATAATTGTTTTTTGGTTTTTATTCTCTTGTGAAGTGCCATTAGTACATTACTGGGGTCCCTTTGAGTGACTGATTTACGGGCTCATTATAAATTTGAACCACGCTCTCGACCGCACCACACACACATTGTGTTAATATTTAATGGGAAATTCCTGGGCGGCCCCTCGAATCGCATATTCATTATAGATAATCACGCTTTAAGTGGTCAGCCGCCAGTCCGGCAAACCAGACCCGTCACGTGCCGGCCATTATGCCCAGGATAATAAATAATATTTTAATAATTGAGCGTCGGCGGTATCGGTCGGTCGGTCGGGTTACGCCCTTTCCGCGGGCATTAATTTTGAATTTTGCTGCAGCCTTTTAGGAGGCTATTTGGCGAGGTTGCCTGCCGGTTTTTCCTTGCCAACTTTGTGCATAATTTTCGCATAAAAAATCATGGCCCAAAACTGTAACATGGCCATTACCTGAATGGCTGTCTGCATGTGTGCAAGCAGGCATAAAAGGCTTTTGCTGTGGCGCAAGGCGAAAAGGGTCAAAGTCCTTGAGGGAGAGCAGCTTTGGGATATTTTTTGCGTATAATTCAAGAAGATTTCATACAAATTCGATTTGCCATAAGCCGTAATGATATAGGCAGACCGGAATCTCCAGAATTTCTGCTTACAAATCAAGGCGATTAACCGAGCGAAATGATAAATTCGATTTAAAGAATGGAGGGAAACTCCTTCTCCTCTCCATTGCAAATGTAAACAATTTTTCCCCAGCTCTCTTTTCACACAAATGTGAGCAAACAGAAATTGTTGAGGGTCCGTCCAGTCAGCAAATGAGGATATCCTGTTTGAATAGGTGCCTGGGAAATGGTTATGGCAACACCGGAAATGGCCTCCTTTCAAAAATATCTGTCATTTATTTTTAGTAAGGCCCCCTTCCCTCGGCTTTAAGCGGATATTTAGCTGCACGGTCGCCCGGCAAATCTAATCAAAGTATTTGCGTTAATTATAGGCGGCTAATTAGATAACAGGACAGCCCCACGAAAGGCGCTTTGCTACTAGCTGGGCTGAAACCAATTAGCCACTTTGTCGCCGCTTAATGAGGCCCTTTAATGGGTTTTCGATGGACAGCAGGCGGAGGCAGTGCTTTCCCAGAGTGGGTTGTCAACAATTTCTATGTGTATGTAGTTATAACCAACAACTGAGCTCGGCAGAAATTTCGCCATAAGGGTCTGTCCAGAAATTCTTTCATATTTATGGTTCAAGGCAAATATTTCCCCAATTAGCTGCTAGCAAGTGCAATTTATGGCGGCTTTAAAAAATATATCCACACATTTATTAAAGCGTAGGCGTAATATGTGGCCACCAGGAGGAGGTGGATGAGAAACCTTTAATGTCCCTGGCGTCCATCCAAACTGCCTGGCATTTACGTATATATTTTGGCAGTTCACCAAAATTCTGTTGATTTTGGGCAACCGAAATAGCTCCAGGATCTTGTTCCTGGCACACCAAGGTCGCCGGGAACTCGGACACATGGCCTAAAATAAGTGTCAACTGCCATGTGAAAATAGACAGGACATGTGCCTGTCCGTGTGTGTGTGTGTGCGTGGGCCGAGAAGGGCTGCCGCAAATTGCCGAAACGTGGCCATAAATTACCGTGCAGCGGAACTAATGAAAATGTTGGAGCCAGCATCTCAGTCCCGAAGTTTGCAACCCAAATTTAATTAATCTCATCAATTTGCGCTGACAGCCATCGGACGGATTGCTGGGAGCAACATTTTCATTTCAATAAATGCTAGAAAAATTAAGGATATCCAGGAAAAAGGGATACATGAACAATTGGGGGGAGACTATATTTTTTACATTTATTTAGTATTATTTTATTTTAGAATTCTATAAACTTTCATACTTTAACTCTTAATTAAAACCAAGCCAGTGGTCTCTGTTCTTAAAAATAGCTCAAAGCCTTCTTAGGAGGGCTCGAAATACAGCCATGCAACACCCAGACACTTAAAGAGCTTCATTTATTTTCACTCTGCCACAACCTTTTTTCCCCAGTTCAAATTTCCACCATGGCCAGTAAAAATTTTAGGCGAAAGTGAAGCTGTTTGTAGCTCGGGGAAAACAACGAGAGAAAGAAAAAAAAAACAACAAATGTCTGCTCATTTTTATGCATATTTTCACTGCTCATTAAACTCGCTTAACTACCAACATTTATAATTCACTTTCCTTGCCGTGGCGGTTCGGTTGTCCTAATACCCGGTAATCGTAGATAAAATGGGGAATATTCAGGTTGTGCAATGGTTTGTAAACAAGAAGAAGCTATTATTTTTCGAACAGCTTAGTTATACATAGAATTTAAATTTAAATTTAGCTTTCCCAAGACCTAGAGTGAAGAGTCCTTTTTCCCAGAAAGTATGCTAAGCTTTACACAATATATAAACACTCAGTACTCACTGGTCGGTACACTCGACTGGAGTCTATGTTGCTTTTATGCCTTTATGGCATATCCCAAACGTACTGACTGACTGAAGTTCCCACTTGGGTTTTATTTTCCAGCTGTCCGGCGGCTGCGGCAAGCACAGTGCAGCGGAAACGGAAACGGAACGGTCGCAACAAAGTTGAGAACCCGTAAAAATGCTCCGACCGAGAGCGGGCACGCATTAGTAGCCACATCACTTTGCGAGCGGCGACCAGCTAGCAGCGGCAAACTTAATTAAAACGCGTGTTGGTCCAGACAAATTTTCAGACTCTTGCCCGGAATTAATTGAAATTTATTCCCGGCTGCCCTGCCCGCCTTCCTGCCGGCTCCTCCGATGCCCCAATGCTGGTGGCCAACCGCCAGCCGATGAGCCTGCTGCACTGATCGCGCCCCGAAACCATGGCTCTCAGAATGATTCAATCCTGGCTGCTAGCGTTGATGTTGCTGCTGCACCAGCAACAGTTTCTGGGCGGCCAGCAATTAGTTAGGCCGCCCGATGATGGCTGGATGGTTGCCTCATTATTAAGCGACAATTTAAATGCGACTCCAGTGCCAATGCCAGCGCCAGGGAAAACCATAAAAACCGTTGAGCGACGAGCGACAGCGGCGAATGAAGTGGCGGAAATGTTGCAAGTGACACCTGCAAACCAATTACCTTTGAGCTCGCCCGACACTCCGGTATCAGGAGCAACCTTTACGGCCAGCCCAATGGCAACCGGAGATCAGGTCGAGGGAATTGCGAGTGCGGCAACCTTAGACGCAATCACCGATGCAGTTGAGAAGACGCTGGCATCCAAGGCCACAGAGGCAGCAAAAGCAGCAGGTGTGCCGACGACGACACAGCAACCCACGCTAACTCCTCCGCAGACAGCAGCAAAAATAAATGTGGCATCAACATCGGGGGGAGGCCAAATCGGAACGGCAGCCGTGATTCCTACCAAAACAAACATGGCCAGGACAGTGGCAATAATGCCAGCAAAAACAAAGCGCACACAGGCTGCTATTAAGAGTGTTGTCAGAGACGGAATAAAACTCAATACGAGGCAGGAACAAAGCGGTGGCTATGTAAATGCCACCGAGGCGTGGCCGGCACTGACAACAACTAATATGGTTATGGAAATGGAGCAGCAGGGAACGACCGTATATCCTCCAATAACAAGCACCAGCACCAGTCCCATCATCATCAGCAGCAGCACCAGCATCCCCAGTACTAGCTCAGCAATCAGATTCAGTGGCAAGACTGTGCCCACGCCTCGGCTACTGGGTGGTGGCGTGGCCAATGTTGCTCATATCCTGGCCAAGTCCTTGGAGAATCCCCAGCCCCCATCCTCCGCTGGCTGGCCAGTTAAACACGCCGCCGTGCTCGAAGGCGACGTGATCCTGGGCGGACTGATGATGGTCCATTCGCGCGAGGATAGCATCACCTGCGGCCCCATCATGCCCCAGGGTGGCATCCAGGCGCTGGAGGCGATGCTGTACACCTTGGATCAGGTCAACAAGCAGCAGCTCCTGCCGAACGTGACGCTGGGCGCCCACCTACTGGACGACTGCGACAAGGACACCTACGGCCTGGAAATGGCGGTTGACTTTATAAAAGGTGAGTGCCGGAAATTACTTAATATTTCAATATTTAGCAATGAATCATTTTAAATGAGAAATAAAAGAGGTGCTACGTTCAAGATAAACCTATATATAAAATCCTTTTCCAAACCTCAAATAATATTTATTTCAAGTGTAACCCCACCTCTAGTCATAAATCTTCGAGCTGTTTTATTTTTACAGCCGGAAAATTCGCAGTGCAAATATAAACTTATCTTTTCGCCATTGCACCAACACTCTGAATAATTTCAATTTAAATAGTGCAATAAATAAACGTTTTAACTTGTCTGGCAAGGATAATAAATAAGAACATGATGCAGACACTCAACTATTTTATATTTTGCTGGTTGAAGACGAGCTAACCAACTTTTTTATGACACTTAATGCTGTGTTATAAAAATCCTTTTAAAAAACTTCACTTCCAATATTATCTGATATATTTTCAAATATAACTTATATATTTATTATATATTTATCTCAAGTTCTGTAAGGGAAAGAATACCCCCAAAACGCTTAGCAAACTTTTGAGGATGAATGAGCTTAAATAATTCAGGGCTATGATTTTCCTATGACAAATTAACCTCAAGGAGAATGTTTTAAAAGTTCTCAAAGCCATTTGTTACGTTGCCACTTAAAGCATTTTTCATTTGCCACATTCTTTTTATTTAAATTACATTTCTTATTTGGGTTCGTGTGGCAGGTCATAAATCCGGCCGAAGGTTCTCTTTGTTTTCCAGCCCACTCTGTATGGGTTAATAAATGCGGCTCACACTGGGAGTAATCCCGAAAGCATATTTATTTATTGCATTATATATTTTTTGATTTCCTACTAACACATCACAGTGTTTACTTTGACTGAGGGGGAATCTGTTGATTTATTCAGTGGTTGTGGCTCCGAACTTTACATTTTAAATTGTATATTCGCAAAAAAAAAAAAACTCAATGAAATATTGCTTAAACACTGTAAAAACTCAGTAAACCAATTTGTTTGTATGTGACTTTAAGGAAAAAATTGGTTATGGTTTTTATATCTAAGAGAGAAAAACTGCAGCATGCAAAATAAATGGCAGAAAACAATTACAAAGAAGTGAAGAAAGGCCTGAAACGAGTGCGAAATGCAAATGAATAACTCAGAAAACTATATACATAAAATATTTTGTATGAAATTGTGCAATTTTTCCTGAATAAATCATCACAAATGCATCAATATTCATCCAGCAATTCAATAGTTTATTTTAAGATTATTATAGTGGATCCTCTCTTATTTTATGCACTTGCTTCGTTATTAAAAAGCATTTTCCCAGGAAAATGCAGACAATGAGAAGCACATAGGCCCCTCAGCGTATTCAATTCGTGATTTATGCATCCACGTGGAAGTATCATTAGCATTATTACGTCTAACAAGCACTGAGGACTCCGTGGCTGTGTCATTTTAACAGCCACCGCTTTCATCTGCGATGGCAAAGCGATTGAATCGATGTTATTTTTAGTCTGTATGCAAATCCAACAGCCAACAAACACGCAAATTCCATGTTTAAGTTCATTTCAATTCAATTTCTGCAGCATCCGCAGCAGCAGCAGTCGAACCCCATGAAAGTAAAGTGACTTCTGTTTACCAGAAGCCGCCGCCCATTCAATCCCATTCGTATTGATATTGACATTTTCGGAGACAAAACGGAGTTTGGCAAACAACTTCTGGCATATTTGGGGGGGTTTAAATAATATTAGAGACAATATCGAGAGGGAAATGCGTAACGTGTACGTTTCAATTGTCATAGGGAAAGAGTTTTCAGGGTTAAAATACTTAAAAATATATAAATTTGTAATAATTGAGTGATATAAAAAATATTTCTCCCATCCAGTTTTTCCGACACAAAAATAATATTTATAAAAAAATTACTAAAATTTACACAAAAGATTAAATGAATAAAAAGTGTTATATGTTCATCCAATTAAAAACAATTGTAAACAATTTCAGCCCTTTGGCAAAGCAATGGCTTTATGTCAGCAACATGACAATGCCTTTAAGCGTGATAAATTATATACATTTATTAATTTTATTACGAATTAATGGAAATTTGCTTACATTTATTGTGTTCTCCTTTTTGTACACATTTTATTTGCCTTTCCAGCTCCCTTTTTCAGTATATCAGCGACCTGATTGGCCTTTTGTGGGTCTCCCTGGTCGGTTTCCTGTCCTAAGCCTTGAGATTTGTGGCCACAATTAGTCGCGACCCAAGCTAAAATCGCCAGAGCCTTATTTAATTATTAAGAAAGTCAAGTCCTGTTAAAATCCACATATTCTTAGCTTAACAGATGTGTGGAATCCATTTACCACCTTTCTGCTATAACAGTCTTTAAGCTTTTGCCTCGGTTTGTGTCCTGGCTAAGGCATATTAAATTCGAATTTCGGCACTTTTTTGGGACAAAAGGATGTGCTGGCAGGATTTTCGGAGGCATCTATAAAACGCAGATATCACTTCTATTTCGGGGTTTACGATTATCAATCCTGGCTGTCAGCATTAAACCATTTGAAGGCCACTCAGCATATAAATTGTTTATGCTGTCCTTAAGGATTCTTTACGACCCACGCTGCTCAGTGGTCATCATCAGTGGCGGGGAATAGGAGTGTGTGGCAAAAAGGCTGTGAATCGGCGGCGGGGTGACCCAGTTACTTGTAAATTGAATTTTTATTCTCTCAAAGCCCGCATACACAACGCTCGCCGCTTTTATGCCGGCGGATCCTCACCACTACGCATCCATGCGTTCCCATCAAAAAATGCTGGTGGGGGGGAGGAACGCATAAAAAAATTTATCTCCCATGAAGAAGGGGCGCTGTGTCAACCCTGGCCCAGGACAACTCACATCGTTTTAATTCGATGGGAAGCCCCCAATCTGCCGGTTGTGTTGTTGCCACTTAATGGAATTTGCCGCTTATGCGTTCCGCATGCCGCGCATTATCCTTTCTGCCGAGGACTCCGTTCCACGCACTGCCCCAGTGAGCCGTTTCCTGCGAAGGCAGAAACCCTGCGAAGCTTTTTGCCTTCTGCCTGTGCCTTCCTCGGTTGACATGCTGCCGCTGCCGGTTTGCCTGAAAGTTTTTCCACAGCCGATTTCGGCGCTTTTCCTACTTTTTGTTTTCCGTCGTTTTTGTCTGTCTCTGCTCCTGATTTCTTTTTGCCCTTTTTGTTCCACTTTCCTTCTCCGACATCCCCCAGGACTTTCGCACATATGTGTATGGATGGATGTCCTGTGAGTGTGTGTGTGTGTGTGTGCTTCTGTGTTTTGACTTTTAACCAAGGATTTCTGGCGTGCTTTGTCTAGTTTCTTGGGTTTTGTGTTTAATTTGGATGCCTTTAAGCCGGCTAAGCAGGGCATTATATTCATTCCCACATCGGTTGACTTTTTACCCGAATTCTGATGGGGATAATTGCTGTATTTGTGGGTGGGTAAGCATAATATTTTCAGTGGCTGGCCAGTTACCGCAAATGTTTGTGTTTTTGTGGGATATACATATAACCCTAGCTTTCAGATTCTTGTTATGCTGTTTTTTCAGGCATAAAGTTAACAAGGAGAAAGGTATTTTTAAGTCCTTTTACTATATTTTTTTCTATAGCTTCTGTGTGGAAAAAATCTGTGACTTCAGGACGCTCATTAAAGTTACAGGAATACAAAAATTCTAATACGAAAATGGATTCTTGATTTGTAGCTGCCACTTACACTAGGAAAAACTAAGTTTCTAATTTTATTTTATATTAAATTTATATATCGAATGCTAGGGTTTGTTTATTTCTATAAATACCTGAATCTAAGTATTATTTTAATCCAACTTAAAGACTCTAATCTTTTATTTAACCAATTAATTATCCCAGTGTGTTCGGGCTATGATATTCATAACTCGAATAATATTTACACAAAAAATCTTTCACCATCAACTTCTCAGAATCGCAATTCGAGTCTTTCAATCAAGGATATAGCTCTTACGGTTGCAAGGCTTTCCAGTTTCATTAGGCAAAGGTTTCCACTAATAAACTGGTCCCGGCAGCTCTTCTATGTGCTGAAATGCTAGATGCCAATTCAGCTGGCATTGCGATGCCTTGAGGGGGCCAGGATACTGGTGTCCTGCCAGCCACAATAAGCAGACAAGCAGGCTGCATGCAACTATATCCTTCTTCCGTCTACAATGTCCGTCTGTCCCCGTGTACCATATTGTTGCGATGTAACTGGCTTTTTCCAGCTCCTTTCAAGCCTCGACTTAAGCTATTTATTGTTGGATATCCTTGGCTTTGCTCCTGCTGCTCTTTCGTCGATTGTCCTGCGGCAAGTGGTGGCCTCAGAGGAGGCTACCTCCACCTGGCCATTCGCTTAGAGGTTTTGTGTGTTCGTTCATTCCCTTGGCTCGACTTTTGGCTGCAAACTGTGGTAACAAGTGCACTTTGTCAACGGTTTTCAATGGCTTACATCCGAGTCCAAAGTTTGGTCATACATATATGTATGTATGAATTCTGGAAGGCCAAAACAATTTCTAGACAATCTGTTTCAAGTTGGCTTAGAGCTGGTTGTGCTGTAAAGTTTTTATAAATTGTCAGTTGCATCCTTTTCCTAATTTTAAGTTTACTCTGGAGCTTTGTTTCGCTTGAACAAAATACTTTTTTTTTAATTTTTTGAAACCTTTATCTTTTAATAATTTCTTTTAAAATAATATTTTTATGAAGGTTTCGTAAGTTATCCTCCTTTTTTGGCCTTGGAGTTCTTATCCTTTCTCTGCATAATTTCAAAGTACCAACTTACAATGCCATAGCTTTCCTTCATGCCTTTCGGAAAGGATTCGATAAAATTGAAGACTGCCGAAAAGGCGCCAGTGGGAAAAGCTGATGGAAGGTATTTAGCATCGATGGAAATATCCCGAGCATAAAGATGACCCTGTGAATGACAATATTCCTAAATAATATATTTAAAATTGTTATTAATAACACTTACAGAAAAAGGGCAGGAATGATTGGCATTTGTAAACTTTCTTAAGATTTCCCACATTCCAGAGCCAAAAGACACTAACTTGTTTTTAGATATAATATCACAGAGAGAGACAGAGAAGTTGGCCAAAAATGGTTGATACTTTTTGAATTTGTCTCTTTTCATGAATTGCAAATTTATCTGAAAAGTAGTTTGTATATAAAATAGGTTGTAAATTTCCTCATCTTACAGTTGGATTCCTTAGGGGCTTCTTGAGAAAACAATCCATTTGGCCAAGGGATTTGTCCCAACCTAAAGTCTGAACGTAGCATTTGGTGCCCTCAACGAATTTATCATTGGTCTTGCAAACAATGTCTGTAGTTTTTGCTATAATGTTGCTTACATAACCCTGGCATAAATCAAATATATATATAATTATAAATTATATAAGATTAAATAAAGTAAATACCTCTGGATAAAGCAGCCAAAGGTATATGTACAAGAACCTCATCATTTGAATTTTACTTCTCAACTGAAATAGTTATTTAGTGGCTACAAATTAAGAACTTTGTGTAATGATTGACAATTAAGCCTATCGCTATCTTTACAGTCCATTAAGCATTAGCCTGAAAATGTCTAGACCAAACAAAAATATATAGCACAACAGTCATAACAAAAAACAAGTGGTATTAGTTGTTCCGCATTTTATTATTATAATTTTTTGATTTTGCCAGCATGTTAATTACCTTGAAAGTGCTTTAATAAAACCTCAATAGTAAACACTTTTAATTACTATTGAAAATATATATTTTTTAAATTATAGGCAAAAGTAGTTCAAAAACATTAAGATATAAATAACAAATCATATTGAAATTTAAAAGGGAAATTCAATTTCAGTTGTTACACTTTTAAGTTTCGATATTCCTTTGTGAACAGGAAAAAATTCCACCTGGAAAATTCACAGAAAGTCAGCAAAATCTCTGCTGCTTTTCTATTGAAACCTCCAACCAAGGAGGTAATGCTCCTCAACCGACTTTATATTTCAGCACTGCATAGGTTCTCGAGTTTCAGTTTAAAATCACAATTTCTGCAATTATTGTGGAATTTAGTTGGCCTGTTTCTGTTGCTGATTTAAATCATATTTACGTTTTTTTGCAATTGTGCTGCCAGCCTGACATCGCATGCCAGTCGTTCGCACAAGAATCAATTTGCTGGAATTTCAGGGAGCTCCACGCACACACAATGGCGCGGAAGGCAAACAAGGCGGTCCGTATGGCAATTCCGTGAAAAGGCAATAGTTGGCGGCAAGTACTTGGAATGCCATTGCTATTGTTGGCTCTAAACCCAAGGGCCTGCTGCTGCCTTCCCCTCTCAGTATAACAGCAGGACTCTCGGCTGGTATAACGCTGCGAGTCCTTTCCCCAGTCGCATGCTAACAAGTGTTTGTTCCATTCATAAATTCTACTAACCCAGTGCCCTCCAAAGGCGAGTGGCGAATACGAAGCGAGCCGAGCGCTGACACGAAGCTGAAAGAACTGTCCTACGGATTTTTAGCACGCCCCTCTTGTATCCTGAATTTAGAACACAACTCCTGCCCATTTGCTGCTGCTATCAAAGGACTTTCAGTTGCACACCGGTCCTTCAACAATGCAGACGTTCGCGGCAGCTAATCACTGTCTGATATCTGAAATCATATCAAAACTAACTACAGGCAATACGGGATGCTGATAGGTTGTGTCGTGAATTTGTGCAAAGTAAACAATTTAATAACTGAAATTTAAAAAAATAAAATATCAAAGATACTGAGTAATTTTTAGTTCAAGAAAATTGTATTATTACTTTTAAAGTGAATGTGTCAAAGTGTGTGGTAAGAAATAGCCAAGAAAGATTGCTTCAATAAAGGAAAATATAAATATAACCTTTGAAACATTATGATATTAAACTGTATAATAAAAGATACTACTTTGTCATCATAATGAGCCCGCGGATATATAATTTCTATATTTATATAATAAATATTAAACAAAGAGAAGAAAACTGAAATAAACGTTCATAAAATATAATGTCTTTGGTTAAAATGTACGCAAACAACACCCATAAAATGTTTGATAAACTAAAATTCAACAGAAAAATAAACAAAATATCACAGAAAATTAAATGAAACGAAATTTTAAATAACAAACAAAAGTTATCCTCCTACAATTCCCTTGCTTTGAAGTATATTTTTTATATTTTTCGATAAAAACGTCACAGCAAATTAAAAGTCTTGAGCGAACAAAGGCAAAAATAGAATCTGGCAGACAATCAGAAAATACGGCCATAGAAGCTTATTACTTATTTAGTGTAAGCCACTCACTTTGACCCTTAATTAATTAAGTTGCCACTGACGCCGCTTAATAAATCTGGAGACGTCTCGCCGGGGCAGAAAGATAAATCCTGCCCAGAGCCGAAACTAATTTCATTATCAAAATATAAACACACACAGGGAGAGAGTGTCTTCGTACAGGTCAGGCCTCGGTTAACCTTTTCCATTTTTCTGTCGGTTTCTGTCTGCTCTTGGCTAAAAAAGGACCAAACAAATATTAATTAATATAACTTCAAAATAATTTTTCGGGAGAAAAAGTAAATTTTTTTGGGGCCGGACACTGGGAAATAAATCAGAGTAAAGAGAAGTTGCGGCAAAGTTTGTTCTAAGCTACATTTTTCGGTTTGTTTTATTTTGTTTTTTTCGTTTCAGTTACCTTTAATTACAAGTTGTTGGAATTTTTGTACAGCAATTCGTATTTAGGTCTGAAATAGGAAAAGTTTGATAGCCAAAAACTGAAAGTGAGGCATTTTAATTAAAGTGAACCGTCCGGAAAGTGAAATGTTGTCTTGTTGTTAAGCAAAAGTACGCAGACGGCCGAGAATTTAATGTATTTTTGGTTGAATTTAGGATTTATGCTTGCTTCTTGCTTCGAGGGAGAACGTAATTCGAACAAATTATTACACATACGCCGTGTGTGCGCCCAGGTGTTCAGATAAACTTTGCTGGCAGGCTAAAGCAATTAGCAGCATTTAGGTGTAATTGGAAAATTATGCAAAAATCACAGACTGCCGGCAGGCCGTTGGCAGATAAGAGAGAGAGAGAGAGAGCTCCAGTGACGAGCGAGATCAACCCAAAAATTATACACACAATGTGAGCACACCTGCAAGTGCGTCCGGACTCTATACACAGGCACAGGATATTCAATTTCCTTGCCGAGCTGCCTGACATTTTGTAATTTAATGTTTATTTACCAGTGCCTGTTTGCCAGTTAGTGCTGTCACCCCTTGAGCCGAAATATCAGAAAAATGGCTTTGTGGGGGGCACAATGATAATTGCCAAAGTCTCTGTCAGGCAATTCCCCCGGGCATGGTGGCTTTTAATGATAGTTTTGGGGGGCTCCTGGAAGACCGAAGCTAGGTCCTGGTCACGTAGCCGTGATGAATGCCCTGGCCGAAATGGCCGGCTTTGTCCTGATGTGGTTTGCTTGTGTCCGCCTTCATGGCTGCCTGCCTTTCCCCAGGGCGGCTGTTGACAAATTTTCCAGCCACTGTCTGCTGGATTTCGGCCTGAACCTTTGTTTAATTACAAAATACGGCAATTAATATGCGAGTCTTCAGCAATTCCCAGTCCACAAATTACTGCTCTTTATGTAGTTTCAGTGTCAGCTTAGTTTCTGTTGGCTCTGCAGTTTCCCTCGAAATGCAGCCTTTGTTTTGTACTTTGATAGTTTGCCTCATTTCCCTTGATGACAGTTTTGAGCTAACTTTCTAATTGCATTTTAATGTTTTCCATCATTAATTATCCAGTGAAAAATCAACTAGTTGTGAATGCAATTCCAGGCAAAGAAACTCCACTGCAGTTGTCTTATAATTAATAAATTTATTGCAACTAATGAGCAAAGAGCGTTAGCAGTTGCTGTGACATTTGGTCCAGAGAGAAACTAATTGGTAAACAAGTAAAAGGAAATTGAATTCGCAAAACCGGTGCTGGAAATATAAAGAAGAAGAAGAAGTTGTCAACATTAATAATTATGCCAGCGTTCGACGGGGCGTATGCGCTATAATTAAAACAAATTAATGTCTCCTAATGAGCATGCAACCGCCCGGTCACGACTCTGACCGTGCTTTTTTCTATTAATTTATTTATGACCCGACGCGGCAATAAAAGTAGATGTATTTACACTTTGACTCTGAGCTTTACCTGGCTCACCTTCTCCCCACCTGTTGCCAGCCCCTCCCCCCGCTGTGTAGCCAGACACGCCATTAATTCTCATGAGGAAAATAATTAGAAAATCAAATGGAAATGCCGCAGCTGGCTAGGTGCCAGTGTGGATCTGTGCCAAATGTTTGGCCGAACGCAAGTTGCATTGCCACCGGAAACGGAAGTGGAAGTGGCAGTGGAAATGGCGCAACTATGTTAAACTTTAACGCGCGCGTAAAGTTAAGCAACTGCAAAAGTTGTGCGGCAAAAGGGATTTCGCTACAATGCCCCCGAAAAAAAGGTAGCAACAAACTTTTGCTGCAAATAGGATACTGAGTTTGAAAGGACTTCGATAAATATCATAAAGAATGTCTTTAAACTTTATTCCAAGGAGCACTGATAGATAAAATTAAA
>VNJN01007115.1:0-11681 GCA_008042485.1 Drosophila mayri | reverse complement strand
TCTGGAGTCCTCAATTTGGAGTCCATAGTAGCCGCATTGAATCTGTCCAGAAGAACATTTTTCTTTTCGCGCTCTGTGGCCTACCCTGGGATGTTAACCTCAGATTACTCTAGTAGACTCCTCCTACTTTGTTTAGTTAACCGTAGGGCAATGCTTGGCGTCTTCTTCCTACATAAACTTATTCACGAAGATGTGCAGAGCCCCTACTTGTTGGGCCAGCTCAATTTACATGTTCCCCTTCTTTTATCCAGTAACTTTATCCCTTTAGTAGTTAACCACTGTAGGCATGAGTTTGAAGTAAATGAACCCTTTAGGGTTTTATGTACGGACGATGATCGCCCAGTATATGGGGGAGAAGCCGCAGTCCACATGGGATCAGTTACTGCCAGAGATCTCGCTGGCAGTCAACAGCAGCGTATCCGACACCACCGGGTTCAGCCCCGCCTTCTTGGTACAGGGACGCGAACCACGGCTGCCAAACAACTTTTACGACGAAGTAACGCTAGGTCAAAGGACAGCGCAGCTTCCACCTGAAGAGCGCAGCCGGCAGCTATACGAGATATTCAAAATCGCAAGGGATAACGCAGAGCGTGCCACAGCCGAGCAGGGGAGGCACTACAATCTGCGGCGACGAGACTGTACTTATACGCCGGCATGCGTTGGACAACGCCGTCGAAGGCTTCACCGCCAAACTCGCGACGAAGTACGATGGGCCCTATCTGGTGGTAAAGTTCCTATCACCAAATATCGTCCGGCTCAAGGATCCGGCCACGCGAAAGCGTCGCACTGTCAGTATCGGCTTCTTAAAGCCTTATCACGACGCCAGCAATGAAGACGACGAAAACGACGACAATGGAGTCAAAACCACGGCCCGCGACCGCCACCCGCTACCGAAGTCGCCAATAATAACGACGGCCGTCCAGGCAAAAACGGAACAACGTCAACGCTGCCGAAGTACCCGAAGTTCCCCACCCCACCCCCACCCCCTACCCCCAAAAGGGGGCTACGGTCAGAAACGATTAAGAAAAGAAAAAGGAGGGAAACAGCCATCCTCGGCCATCAGCGCAGCCATAAATCGCACAAATTTAATTTTAAACAGGGGCGCCGGCAATCTTCTTTTTTCAACTGGCCGTTACCCTTTAAGCTGCATGGCGGAGAACTTAAAAAATAAGGGCACTCCCCCGCCTCCGCTCGTACGCATCGGGGCCGCACTGCCAACAGAGGAGCGACGGCCGCCCCCGAGGCCCGATGGCCGGACTCTAAGGCCAGGCTGCCCCGCCATCAGACCAAACTGGTGCGGGGGCCTGACTCTAGAAGAAATGCTGGCCGCGCTAGAAGAGGACAGCGGAGACCTCCAAGCGGAGGTCCATCCGGCCCTCACCGTAGTCAACCCCGCCGCCCCGCTGTACGAAGATATTTCTGAGGATGAAGGATAAAGGAGGATGAATCCCCTTCAGCACCGGCCGACTGACCTGCCTGTCTTCGTAAACATATAAATGTTTCTGTGGAGGATCCTGGGATCGACGAGTATCTATCCCAGCCATAGAAAAGCATCCTTACAGGAGACAGGATTTTCGCACCCTGGCGGAACTAGCTCACTTGGCAGTCGACTACGAGGAGACTCGTCGCCGGATCGGACGAACTCAGAGTCAGCGGGACCCGAACCCCTGGCCACCATCTACTTCTCGCGCCAACCCGGAGGTGCGTCGTACACCCCGCCGGCCGCCGTCGAACCCCATGCTGGGAAATTTCAGTAAGAACGCAAAAACAAGCCGGGCAACGACACCGGAGCAGGCACCAGTAAACGTACGGAAGGCGTACAGGAATTACAGCAAACCCGGACATTTCTCGACGAAATGTCGGAACCCGAGAATACTTTTCTGCTGGGACTGTGGACGACAAGGATTAAGGACATTTGAATGCTGAGGACGCAAGGTTTCGGGAAACGGGCCTCGCGTGATTGGTAATCACCCGAGAAACCCAGCCAGCCCGAGCAATTAGAAGGAGGAGCTCCTAACCAACACCAGGGACGCATCCGAGCCACCATCACCATGGAGGGACGAAGATTCGTGGCCACCCTGGACACCGGAGCTACACACAGCTTCATCAGTGAAGACCTGGCCAAGTTACTGGACAACCGACTCAATACGAGGGACATACGGACGCAAGTCAAGCTCGCCGATGGGACATGCGGGAGTTGACGAGGGCGATAGCGGCCATCATCCACTGCGGGAATCGCAGTACGCCGGCCATCCTACTGATCATGACTGACGTTCTGGAAGATGTACTACTAGGAATGGATTTTCTGAGCGTAATCGCAGCCACCATCCAGTGTGGGGGACAGGCCCTCAGCTTGATGACGGATGAGCACACGAAGCCGCCGTGGGCACGGACACGAAGGACAGGAGAGGTCACAGAGCCACGTTCTGAACAGCGAGGAACACAACGAGGAATACAAACAAAGCCACGCTCTGAACAAAGAGGAACACAGGGAACACAACGAGGAATTCAAAAAGAGCCACGCTCTGAACAACGAGGAACACAGGGAACACGACGAGGAATACAAACACAGCAACGCTCCGAACAACGAGGAACACAAGAGAACCAACGAGGAATACAAATGGAGCCACACTCCGAACAACGAGGGATATCAGCAGAGCCACGCTCTGAACAACGAGGAACATCGGAGGAAACACATCGAGGAACATTAATCGAGACACATAGGGAATCACCTGGCACGGTTACCAAGGAGGGGCCGACTGCCACCCAAGGACCAGTACCCAAGCCACGTACTACGCAACGACAATCACCTATCCTTGCCCCTCGGGCACAAATGCGGAACACACGCATGGAAACAGCCCCGGATACGGAGGCACCCATGACTAGCCGAGCAACCAGTTGGAGCCACGATCTGCCTGTGGTTGATGCCATCGCCGTGCAGCGGAACCCATTTCGCACCTCCAGAAGCGTGTCCACTTTCAGGATCACGCCGAGGAAACGCCGGGACAGAAGGCACAGCTTTTACGGCACCGTCGACTCAGTCAACTGTGCACCCGAGGAACCGGATCCACCGGAGTCGGGACGAGAACACCCAGAGCCCTGGGTGGAGGAATTCCTGGAACAGGAATTGGAAAAATTTCAGACACTGTCCAGAGTATTCCACATCGTGGAACACCGGATCATCATGCGCAACGACCGCCCGGTAAAACAAAGGTATTTTCCATGGAATCCGGCCATGAGAGCCGTCATTGATAGGGAGATAGACTAACTGTTTAGGGATGGCCTCATCGAGTCGTCTAAGAGCCCGCACAGTGCTCCCATTGTGATAGCGGCTAAGCAGAATGGTGATACTCGGATGTGCATCATCCACAGGCAGCTCAACGAGAACTCCGTACCGGATGCATACCCGCTGCCAAGGATCCACCAAATCTTGGAGCGACTACGGAACGCTAAGTTCATTTCAACGTTGGATTTGAAAAATGGTTATTTGCAAATCCCGGTGGCTCAGGACAGCCGGGAATGCACAGCCTTCACGCCCCCTGGTCGAGATTTATTCCATTGGCGAGTTATGCCATTTGGTCTGCACTCGGGCCCAGCAACGTTACAGAGAGCGTTGGACACGGTCATCGGTCCAGACATGGAGCCACTACGTTCGCTCACCTGGATGACATCATCGTCATCGGGTCGACATTGGAGGAGCATGTGGCAAGCCTTCGAGAAGTGTTCCGCCGACTACTCTGAGCCAACTTGCGGCGGAATAAGGGCAAATGCCATTTTCTTAAACGGCATATCGCCTACTTGGGGCACGTGATCAGGGAGGGAGGAATCCATACGGACCCCGACAAGGAAGCCGCGATCCGCAAGTTACAGCCGTCGACTTGCCTGGAGGAACTTCGGAGATGCCTGGGCATTGCATCCAGGTATCGTCGATTTGTTCCCAACTTCGCCGATGTTGTGGAGCCGATGACATCGCTGCTGAAAATGGGCCAGAAGTGGGATTGGACATCGCGCCAGGATCAGGCTTTCCAGGAATTAAAAACTCGATTAACAGAGGCAGCGGTTTTAGTTTGCCCGGACTTTGGGCAAAAATTTGTGCTGCAGACGGACGCCAGCGAATACGGCATCGGAGCCCTACTCACACAAACCATCGAGGGACAAGAGCGAGTGGTGGCCTACGCAAGTCGCTGCTTAAACAGCGTGGAGAGGAATTACTCGGTAACCGTGAAGGAGTGTCTCGCCATTGTAATAATAATGCAATAAGAAAAATGAGATGTTACATCGAGGGATATCGATTCGATGTCATAACGAAACATCAGGCTTTGAAATGGTTGAACTCCATCGACAACCCAACCAGCAGAATCGCCCGCTGGGCACTCGAGCTACAACAATATCAATACGACGTCCACTATCGGAAGGGAGCCCAAAACCTAGTGGCCGACGACCTTTCACGCCAACCGCTGCCAGTAGCGCAGTAAGCACAAGTGCATGGAACCCACTGCAAGTGGCTCACGAGGATGTTGAATAAAGTGCGGACCGAACCAGCCAAGTTCCCGGATTACCGGGAGGAAAGCGGAGGCGTATTCACCATGAAAGCTGTGTGTAGGAGAGGACTATCGACATCGGGTCATACATGTGAATCACGATATTTCAACCGCCGGACACTTGGGGGTCCGGAAGGCAAGCAACCGCGTAGCCCAAAAATATTATTGGCCCGGATTTTTTCGCGATGTCGCCCGCTACGTAAGCCACTGTCTGAGTTGCCAAAGATCTAAGGTCAGCCAGGAGAAACCGGCGGGACGAATGTTTACACGCCAAGTGGAGGAGCCAATTCAAGTTCTCTGTGCAGATTTCGTCGGCTCAAAGTAAGGGAACACGAGGCTTTTAGCCTTCCTCGATTCTTTCAGAAAATGGGTGGAACTTTTTCCACTACGCAAGGCCACGGGAACTCACCTGGATCGAGCATTTCGAGAACGGATTCTGAGTCGGAGTGCCTCGAACGTTTGTCTGCGAAAACGGCACACAGTTCACGGGTCGATCGTTCCGGAACTTCTGCAAGTCCCTGGAAATGGAGTTGAAACACACGGCACCGTACACGCCGAGGCAAAACCCGACGGAGAGAGCGAACCGGACGATTAAGACGATGATCGCCCAGTGTCTGGATGGAAATGAGCAAAACGAGTGGGATAAGCTGCTCCCAGAGATATCGCTGGCAATCAACAGCAGTATCTCCGACACAACAGGATTCAGCCCAGTCTTCCTGGTGCAAGAAAGAGAGCCTAGGTTGCCTCACGCCCTCTACGATGAAGTTACACCGGGACGCGGAATCCCCGAGGTAACCCCAACAGCAAGTAGCAAACAGCTGCACAACCCATATCACCCACTGTGCCTCTCCTCTCCACCTTGGCTGCCCTTGGGTAACTCCACCAAGTCGGACTTCGCTTCAGGCCATGAGCTACTCACAATGGAAAACTTTGCGCAGCGGGAATGGGATATATTATATGATCCCTAATTCTATAGGGCGGTTCATGTACTTAAAATTCCCCTTTGGGATATCTCATAAACGTGACCCGCTGATGGAAACGTTAATTAATTTTTGTCAGTCATTTTCTTTAAAAATATGCAGAATTGCTTAAAAAGAGTTTCTGTTTTAGGAAAGTAATATTATTTTAAACAAATTTAACTGAAATGTATTTTTGTCAGGTCGGGGTTAAGTTAAAAATAATAAAAAAAAAACTAGATATTCTTCCAATATATAAATCAGTAAAATATAAATCAATAATAAATAAATTAATATCATCTACGAAAATTGTACTGATGTTTGCCAAACAGCCAAATGATGTTTTTATACCTATTTAATTTTAAGATAATTTTTTGCTATATCGTATATCGATAGCATGTGGGTGGTCACACCAAAGTGCAACAAAGGGTTGCCAGTAGATCGCGCTGCATTATTACGTCATCCGATGTGCTTCTATTGCGATCGTGACAGTGCGAAATTAAGAAGAAAAAGGTATGTATTTAACTTTATTACTTTCTATATTTTTAATATCCCTAACTAACTATACTATGCGTAAAATATTTGCTACCGCTAATTCTAATTATTTCAACAGTTTTTAAACTGCTTTCGTCTTTATCTGTCTGTATCCTTAGAGTCTCATTTATAAATATGTTAATGCGTCTGTGTGAATGTATGCGTGTACAAAATTAGGCTCGAGTGTTATGCAAACCTCAATATCGCATTATTTTTATTTATAATGATTTTCTGTTTTATTTTTGTAGAAGCTTTCCGAACAGAAGGATGGAACTTCAAGGATTACGTTGAAACGGTGGAAGTGGCGTTCGTAACATTATAGTGCCTTAATTAATATAATAAAACAATAATTTATATAAACAAAAATGGCTACTGGAATTTCACTGTGCGCTCACATTATGACGTTCACTGTGAGCTCACATTATGACGTTCACTGTGAGTTCACATCAATGATGTTCTCCACCCAATGATGTTCTCTGGTGTAAGGCGACATCCAGTCAGGTCTTCTGTAGCCGCTCGTTCCGTGCTGAATAACGGGCAGGCCAAGAATGCATGCTCTGCGTCCTCGATTGCTGCAATGCCGCAACAGTTGCAATATGGGTCCGCCTCGTGTTTATATACAAGGAGAAGCGGATTCAACACACTTACAGAGTTTCTAAAGTTAGCGGAAGAGGTGGAAGAAATAGAAAACATTAAGAGAAGGCGACACGACTGTGGCAGGGGACACCACAAACGATACGGCCAGAGATGTGCCTACGACGTAGAGGCACAGGACACGCGGCCCGCAGTTGCGGAAATCCACCAAGACTGTTCTGCTGGGTTTGAGGGAGAAACGGAATAAAAACGACCGAATGCTGCAGATCAACGCCGGGAAACGTACGAGGCCTGAGCAATTAAATCTGACAGCTCAGGCCCCACAATAATGTCCAGATGTAAGGGACGCCCTAATATGCGACGATTCTAAATTGTGGCAGTAGTAGGGTTCGGGGAAAGAACCATGAAAGGAGTAGTGGATACAGCGGCATCAAGAAGTGCGATCAGCAGGAAGTCATATCAAGACCTGAGGGAGCATGGAAAATGGAGAGGACTACGGGCAAACATAGTACTAGCCAATGGAAGGATCCAAAGATCGATTGGAGCATTCCACGCGGAAATCAAATCCGGACATGCTACATTCAGGATACTGTTTATGATAATGCCAGAAGTCAGCGGAGGGCTCTTACTCGGAATAAACTTCTTGGCGAAGGCAGGAAGCAGAAAATAACTAGGATGAAGAGAGTAAACCGATGGAGATAAAACAGCAGACTGCACTGGAGGACAGGATACAGAACTTCCTATAAGAGAACAGGCAAGTATTCGAGAAAATGCAAGGGGTGAGCAACGCGGCAGTTTATAAAATATTATCTGAAAGACGACAAACCAATTAAATAAAGGTACTATCCGAGAAACCCGAAGCAACAGCCACTAATCGTAAAACAAGTAGATGAGCTGCTAGCCCTAGGTCTTATAGGAAAATTAAGAAGTCCGTACAGCGCACCAGTAGTGTTGGTCAGGAAAAAAAACTACGAATGGCGAATGTGCATTGACTACCGACTGCTAAACGACAAAACAGAGAAAGACCATATCCAGTGCCAACGATGAACTTCAATTTAGATCAACTGAGAGAAGCTAAGTACATTAGCACAATAGACCTGAAATCAGGATACTGCCAGATCCCGATGAAAGAAGAAAGCAAACAGTATACAGCATTCACGGTACCCGGACTATTTCAAAGACAGGTAATGCCATTTGGACTAATAACAGCACGGCAACATTCCAACAAGCGCTTGATACAATCATTGGACCGGAGATGGAGCCACACGCCTTCGCATACTTGGACGACATTATAGTGATAGGGCGGACAAAAGAAGAACACCTGCAATACCTAAAGGAAGCATTGCGAAGGCGAACTTACGAATAAACCCAGACAAATGCCACTTTTTCCAAGAAGAACTAAGATATCTAGAGCATGTGGTGAGCAATCAAGGCATCCGAACAGACTAAGAGAAGGTATCAGCAATTCGAGAACTACCGGCGCCGAGATCAACAAAAGTAGTACACAGATTCTTGGGGATGGCCTCTTGGTATAGACGATTCGTACCTAACTTCACGGAACAGGCAGTATACAGAAAGCACAGAGGTTGAAATGGATGGAAAGACAGCAGCGCGCTTTCGACAACTTAAAATAAAGTCTGATACAAGCACCAGTTTTGGCTTGTCCGGACTTTACAAAGAGATTAAATCTGCAAACATACACGAGCGACTTCGGAATAGGAGCAGTCCTTGCGCAAGAATCGGATAAGGAAAAGCATGTAATCTCGTTTGCGAGCAGGAGACTGAGTAAAACAGAGCAAAAATATAGAGCGACGGAAAGGGAATGTTTGGCCATCTACTGGGGTGTCGGGAAATACAAGATGTATTTGGAAGGGTACTCATTCACGGTAGTAACGGACCACATGGCATTGAAGTGGCTAAACTCGATCAAAGGCCCCATGGGAAGAATAGCCAGGTGGGCGCTAGGGTTACAGCCATATCAATTCGTGGTTAAATACAGAAAAGGAAAACTAAACGTAGTGGCGGATGCACTATCAATACTACCACGAATAGAGGCGAAGGGACTAAGATACCAGGACTATTGGATAACGCGAAAAATAGAGGAACTGCTAAGGGAACCACACAACGAGGAGTATCAAATGGCAGGAAACAGGTTGTATAAATGGGTAGAGAAGGGAAATGATCAACAACAATGGAAACTATTTGTCAGAGCAAGCGAAATCCCACAAATTCTGGCAGAAACCCACAGCATACCGGGAAAAACGCAATTGGAATCATGGTCAACGCGGCGGAACAGCAAAGAAGGCACTACGACTTAAGAAAAAGATAATGGAAACCAAAAGTCGGGAGTTGGTGCTATGCAAGACACACCGTCTATCAAATGCTGCAAACAAATTCAACGCCAAATTAGCGGCTAAGTATGTCGGCCCGTGACGAATAATCGATATGACATCCCCAGTAATAGTGACAGTTAGGCACAAGCAAACAAGAAAGACAAAACGAGCCCATATTAGTGACATAAAGCGGTATGTAGACACGAAAGAAATATAACATATTACACACGATGAACCGATTACCAATCATGATGTATCGATATACGCGGGGGGGTGGCCATACTTAACATTGATCCCACAGAATACTCACCACTAACAAAACATATTTAGATATTCGAAACTTAAAACGTAACCCTCTTAACATTGCCCATATTAAACAAATTAAAATGGCACACGCTAACCAGACTTGCACTCTCGTTTCAGGAAAGATGCACCGATTCGAGGACTCAGCAAATCGATTCAGGAAGTGGCACGCGATGGCAGCAGCAAGGGCGATAGTGGTAGAGCCGCACGTGATGCCGGGCGCCGGGAGGAAGAAAACGGAGTCGGCGAAGATGGGGAAACGAGAAGCAACACTAGAGAACCTAAGCACGTCGGCGCAAGCAACGATGGCACAGCAGGAGGCGGCACCAAGCAGGCACAGGTTCACGCATGAGCCAAAGGTAGGCATTTGAGGGTACGGGAAGGCCCCGCCGGGAGCAACGCCGGATGGGCGTGTTTCGTGGCTTGCAGCTCCAGCACGTCGCGGTCCGGGGTTGGTGGGCGAGCTACCGCCGTGAGCAACGGCACCCTCCGACGGAAGACTTCGAGTCCGCCACAGAAGACTTGCGAGTCCACCCTTCTCTAAAGACTTTCGAGTCCGCAAACCGTGGACCTGCGAGTCCGCCTCTCTCTGAAGACTTTCGAGTCCGCAAACTGTAGACTTGCGAGTCCGCCTCTCTCTGAAGACTTTCGAGTCCACAAACTGTAGATTTACGAGTCCGTCTCTCTCTGAAGACTTTCGAGTTCGCAAACTGTAGATTTGCGAGTCTGCCTTTTTCTGAAGACTTTCGAGTCCGCAAACTGTACACTTGCGAGTCCGCCTCTCTGTGAAGGCTTTCGAGTCCGCATCTCTCTAAAGACTTTCGAGGCCGCCAACTGAAGACTTGCGAGCCCGTCTCTCTCCAAAGACTTTCGAGTCCCCCACTGTCGACTTGCGAGTCCGCATCTCTCTGAAGATTTTCTGGTCCACCCGCTGACGACTTTCCAGTCCGACGCTCCAAAAAGACTTCGGAGTCCAGGGCAAGCCGCCGTCACCGAGACGAAGACGACCTAGACGCGAGAGGCCCAGACGACTGAGGCGACGGTGCTTCCTGGTTCCCGGACAAGTTACTATTAGATCCATCGGGTTCGACACCCTTTGGCTCCTCAGACATGGTAGACATGGTTAGAAAGCACCGGGTAATCAGGTGCGACAATGAGTCTTCGAAGGACTTCCTGGTGGCGCGCGTTGCTAGCATAAGCAAGGCATGAAAAGGAAGAAGCATTAACCTAGCCCCCCTGGTTAACAAAGGGGCTGTTTAGCCACGACAGGGTGCTGAAAACCTTGCGAGCTCAAAACCCAGGTGTCGAAATGGAGGACTGGGCCATCCTGAAAAGGAGATGAAGACAAGACGGTCGATTTTGTTTCTTATCCACCGCCGATGCTTTGAGGAGCCTGAGAAATCCGACTACAACGTTCGGATAAGAAAGGCCAAGATTAAGGTTTTTTTGGCCGAATCGAACGAAGCCCTCGAAGACGACGTCGATGATACCAATGCTGTTAGATGCTCCTATCATCGACGACGCACAGCTCCCGAATAGTAAAACGTCTCAGCCGTCTAAATGTGCGTATCCTTGTTATCCGTCTAGCCAGGGGGTTAGGGTGTCTGATTAGTCTAAGCCGATGATTGGCAGCCAGAGAGTTTATCACATCACCAACTGCTGGTACTCCAAGTTCCCTTCTAATGTTAACGTTTCTAATATACCATTCCGCTTTGGCGATACGTCTCAAAAACTTTTCCTGAAACGCCTGAACCTTCCGTAAGTGCGACCTGGCTGCTGTCCCATGTATAGCCACCCCATAGCGCCATATTAGGGCTAGGAGGGATTGATATAGTCGAGTCTTACAACGCAGACTTAGCTTAGACTTTGGACCTGTTAACCAACTAATACGACTGGTTGTACCTTGCAGCTTTGCCCAAATCTTTTTGACATGCGAGGCAAATGTCAGCCTCTTATGAAAAACTAATCCCAGATAGGTGTGTTCCAGTTCCTGTGGCAGAAGTTGCCCATGAAGGAAGACTCCTGGGCACGCGTCTCTCCTCAGTGAAAATGTGACCACCGCACACTTATCAGTGTTGATGGCCACATTCCATCTACAAGCCCAGTTCTCGAACCTCTTCAAAAGAATTTGAAGTTTATCAGTGGCGCTGTAAACACAGCTGGATCTAGCCAATACCACAGTGTCATCCGCATACGTGGCAACGCATGTGCTATGAGATCTCAGGTGCAGCGGGGCATCATGAACGGACAAATTATAAATCGTTGGGGCAAGCACGCTTCCTTGCGGCACGCCAGCAAGAATCCTCTTGGTGGACGACACAACCCCATCCTGGACAACCTGAAAGGTCCTATTTAAGAGGTAGCTCTTGATAACCTGAAATGGCTGAGGAGGGAGGAGCCCTTTGATCTTGGATAAAAGC
>VNJN01007104.1:0-18508 GCA_008042485.1 Drosophila mayri | reverse complement strand
GTCGAAGGAAAACAACAAATGTTCAATAGACTTGGGGGATTTTTAGAATTTGGAGTTTCTAAAAAACGGATTTTAGTCAAAGTCGGAAAATCCGAAGAGTTACGGATATTTGCTTTTTGATTTAGGATGTTGGAAAATCCCAAGAGTTACGGATATTTCCTTTTGTTTTTAGATGTCGGAAAATCCCAAGAGTTACGGATATTTCCTTTTTGATTAGGATTTAGGAAGATCCCAAGAGTTACGGATTCTTCCTTTTGATTGAAAATTAGGAAGATCCCAAGAGTTACGGATTCTTTCTAATGACTAAACGTCAGGTTGACGTGTTCGTCGGGGTCACCAAAATGTTTATACGGAGGCTTCGATGCCTGGCAGATAGTGCATAAACTATTGGCTTTGATTGTCGCAACTAGCACTTGGAACTAGGTGGACGGTTATGTTGGTTTGGTTGAGTTGGGTGCATAAAAACAAGGCGATGATGGTGTCGGGCATAAAGACACGGTGATGGTGTCGGGCATGAATAAAAGCTCTTGGTTGAGGTAGAACTCTTACTGACTTTATTAATGAAAACTTAACAGTATATAGGTACAAAATGCTTATGGTAACAAATATCGTATAACAAAATAATGTGGGTTACTGTGAATGTGGGTTACTGTGTATGTGGGTTATTGTCAGATATATGACCTGACACTTATTGCTACTGTGTATGTTGGTTATTGCCAGCTATATGACCTGACACTTATTGCTCTATTTTGTTGTCCGCCAGTTATGCATATTCGCTTGACCTGGTAACTGATACTTTATTAACGACAAATGCATGTGGCTGCGACTGAAGCATTATTATGTCTAATTCTAAATGA
Source organism: Drosophila mayri (assembly GCA_008042485.1). Taxonomy (NCBI): domain Eukaryota; kingdom Metazoa; phylum Arthropoda; class Insecta; order Diptera; family Drosophilidae; genus Drosophila; species Drosophila mayri. The sequence goes on along the minus strand of VNJN01007104.1, from coordinate 17,651 downwards.
TATTGCTTATGAGTAATGCTGCCGTGACTGAACACATTAAATAAATAAATATGTGTGAATATTAAATAAATAGAAAAATATTGTTGGGGTTGCCTGACCTAGCTTGGTCCACTCCTAAGCTTAGCTTCCAAGTAGAAAGTTCCTACTATGGTAAGTACTGTTTTGTTACTTACCCAGATCTGAACTGTTTCGCTGCTAACGGCGAATATGTCAGATATTAGCTGTGTGTAGCATTATGTAAGCCATGATCAAGTGATTGTACCCCGTTTAATATCCGATATTTATCGGGTTCCGATAAGTCGGTGTGTTGCCAGACTGCTAATATTTATTCGATTAGCCTCAGGCTGGTGCCTGTATTTCAGGGACGTGTTCCATCTTTGGGTTCTCGTGCCTGCTCCGACTTACATCAGGTGGGTAGAGACAAGTATAACATTTTGTGAAATAAAATCTAAGGATATTTTAACACAATACTTTACAATTTATCTTACATATCTCTAGAGCAATTGGCTGAAAGTGACGGGAATGCCTGGTAGAGATCGAGAGCTTACTAATAATAGCGGAATATTTTCTGTATCGATTCTATAAAGTCCTGATACTTCGCATAATGGGCATACCACAAGAGCAGTATTTAAAAATGGGATGCCGCAAAAAAAAGGCCTGGAAAAAGGACCAGTGGAAAAATTCCACGTCGCGAGCGAAAACAACCCGTGGGCGCGACATAAGAAGTCGGTGCGTCGTACAGGAATGACGTTGCAAAAATCTAAAATGTCATAGTCGCAAAAACGATTTATACTAATTGGTCAGGCCAGGAGCCACTATACAGCTGCCGGGCAGAGCGGGTAGAAGAGCACCGCTTCTATCATTCCGTCGTCCGATCTCTGTTCTGTTAAATAAGGTTCGGGACCGCGGTGTTTCGATCGCCGATGCACGGTCTCGTTTTTTTCAGTTACTGATTTGAATGCGAATAAACCAGACGTGTGTCTATACATCTCCGATCTGATTGCAACTTCTTTTTCTGCTGTGCGGCCGTCCGAGTGATTTTCAATTCTGACCTCATATTCTGGTTCTTGTGCCGGAAGTCTTCTACCCCAACATTTTGGTCATTCGAGCCGGATTACTTCTTCAGCATCCAGTGGTAACGAAAAAAAGTACGCAATTTCCAACTCCGTTAATCAAAAGGCAAAACGGTCCGGTTACCGCAGTTCTCCATATTCGAATTCCTCTGTCGACTTTTTTGATCTCCGTACTATATATTTCAATATATAATGAATTCCAATACAGTCCACTAAAGGTACCTAGTTGTATATTCCTCTACAGTGATTATATTTTACACGATTTAATACCAAGCTCCGGCCAACATATACACATATAAAATAAAACTCCAAATACAGTCCAGTAAAAGGCTCTCTGGCGCCCATACATACACACACACACATACACATACATAAGTACGCCTGGGCCGTGGAATGGGGCTCCCTTCAAACCAACGCCAGAGGCCGAGCAGTGTCCATTGCCTCTTTGGACGTGGTCCTGCTGAACGAAGGATCCCGGAACACCTTTAGCAGGAGCCGGTTCTGTGATCGACCTCACGTTCGCCAGCAGCGCCCTAGCCGCTTAGCGCAATGGAGGGTCAGCGAGGCCTATACAGCCAGCGACCACCGTTCCGGAAGCACCACTCGCCGGTGCACTGGTGGAGCGAGGAGATTCCGGAGCTCCGCCGCACCGCCCTTCGCACCAGAAGGGTGATGCACCGCGCTAGAGGCACCGCACGCCTCCCCGCATGTAGTGACAGCTACAAAGCGGCCAAGAGGGAGCTCAAGACCGCCATCAGCAACAGCAAAAGGGAGTGCTTCCTGAAGCTGTGCGATGCCGCCGAAGAGGACCCGTGGGGAGGAGCCTAGAAGATGGTGGTCAAGAGGCTAAATGCGGGATGCAAAGCTCCGACCGACCCGGCTACCCTGGAGGGGATTGTCAGTGTCCTGACGGGGCAGCAGATCGCGGACCCCTCAAGCATAGATGCAGGTGACGTCCACTGGGTCACGGAGGCTGAAGTCCTCGAAGTCGGGAGGAAACTGCAGCCCAGGAAGGCGCCCGGACCCGACGCGATCCCCAACAGAGCAACGAAGCTGGCCCTATCGCTACCACCGCTAAGGTTAAGTCCTACATGCGGGGGGTGGAGGCGACCTACAGGCTATGCGCCGTCAGGATAGTATCAGCGTTCCGGACCATCTCGGAGAACGCGGTGCTGGTCATCGCGGGGCAAGTCGCGCTCACGGAACTGGTAAGCGGAAAGAGACAGCCATTGCCCCGACGACCAGTGGGTCAGAGCAGCCGACCGGGGCCGAGCGCAAGACAGCCTCCAGGAGGAAATGTATGGAGAGGTGGCAGGCCAGCTGGGACTCCTCGTCCAAGGGCCGCTGGACGCACGTACTCATACCGCACATTACGCGCTGGGTGGAACGAGCCCATGGAATGGTGGACTTCTACATTACGCAGGCGCTAAGTGGCCACGGATGCTTCCGCCAGTATCTGAAGCGGTTCGGCCACGAGACGGAGAACTGGTGCCCAGAATGCGGTACCGGCATAGTGGAAGACGCGCGGCGCGTGCTCTTCGAGTGCCTCGTTCGGCCTCGAACGGCAGGAGCTGGAGGCGGTAGCCGCTATCAGCGTGGAAACGCTTGTGCCGAGAATGCTGGACGACCGGATAGTGTGGGAGGCGGCAGCAACCTTCACGGCGGGGGTGGTGAAACAACTGAGGGCCCTGGAGCGTAGGCTGAAGGAGCAGCAGGAGTAAGGGGCCAGCGCACGCGAAGCAATGACATGCGGCGATACCGCGTCCACGCACCTCTTTTCCTCCCCTTTCTTCTTCCTTCTCTTAATCTTACTGTTGTTATTATTGTAAACTGTTAGTCTTTATTGTAAGCGTATCTGTATTAGTAAAGTTAGGTAATAAACTTTGAATACAAAAAAACATACATAAGTACCCTGTAATACATTGTTCTACATTGAATATTTTTTTTTTCCTAAAACTTAAAGCCGTACATACAGACATACATATATCCATACCATTGTAAGGATGCACAACGGCCGAGATATAAACTCAGCGGCCCAGAGTCCCTTTCCAGTTAAATTTATATTTTGAAAAAACGTCAGAAAACGGAGGGGCCTTTGTTGGTGAGGTTTTTAGGGGAGGGTTTTGACTAGAGCTGGGTCGGCCACTCATGATAGTATCGATATATCGAATATTTGGGTTTGCGAACCACTATCGATGTTTGAGTGCCGATAGTAAACGATAGTGGCAAGCTTGCACGTAAAGAAAATATGTGGATCTCAAACTATTCAATCAATGAATAGTTAGCTATTTACACTGAAGACTAATACTGTAACATGAGTTCAATGCTATAGCCTCAACGGTTAGTATTTTCTGTTCAAAGTTATACCTGCTAAATCCTTAGACTAGGTTATAGCATGTGTAACTCAAAACAGAAGATACAAACCGTTGAGGCTATAGCATTGAACTCATGTTACAATATTAGTCGTCAGTCTATAAATTTAGAATATATTAACCTATTCATAAGAATCTTCTGTGAATTATTTCATTTCTTTCTTTATTATAAGCGACTTAATATGATTATGAGATTTTGTTATGTTTTGTTATTCGAATAAAGAATGGCCTTAAGTAGTTTTTTTATTATTTACTCTAAATGCAACTTAAACTTGATTTATAGTTTTTTTAGTTCGATACTATCGATACTATCGAATATTTGTTTGAAAAACCTCGAAAACCTCGAATATGCCAACTATCGATGTTTTCCCAGCTCTAGTTTTGACCTAGATAACTGCCGCTTTCGATTGCAAACGCTGGGCGGGATCGCGCTACCGGCCCTGGAGTTTCCCAACGGCCGGATCCTCCACTAAAGACTAGAGCCGTGGCCCGGGGTGAACCCAGCAGCCTGCTCCCTAAAACCGAGACGCCGGCGTGCCCGAGCTGCCGCGGTCCGGCGGCTCCACCGTGGTATCCCATTGGCGGCCGTCGCCCTCCCCTAAATATATCCCCTTGACTCGTAATTTCCAGCGGCGGCGCCCGGGCTAATCCCTGTAGCGCATAATGAGACTGGACAAGACGGCTGGGAAAGGTCCCGCAGCCGCCGCCCGCGCCCACGTCCGGAATTTAATCCCAGCGACGTGACGCTCCTGTCCCCGTACTGCCCAAATCAGTGCCTGGAATTACCCAACGGCGACTAAGGTGGGGAGGAGGGGCATGGTGGGTGGTATGAGTGGGCAATTTGGATAGGGAAATAATAAAGTTATTGTTAAAGGTGTTCATTCTGATTTATTTCATGTTTATTGTATCTGTACTTGTCCCTAATGAGCTCGTAAATGTACTTTGTGCTATTCCTATCCCTTTCTATTCTTGCCCTGTTTTCGTTCACACCATTTCAGATTTTAGATTAAAATGCGCCGGGCGCGGCTCGCTCACCCGATAAATGTGGGCGCTGGCGTGCCCAAGCCGCCGCGGCCCGGCGGTTCCGCCGTGGTATCCCAACGGCGGGCCGTCACTCTCCCAAAATATGTCCCTTGACTCGTAATCGCCAAAGACGGCGCCTTGGCTAATCCCTGAGGAAAATAATATGATCATTGTTCAATGTGCTCATGGTTTGCCCTTTATTTCATGTTGAAACGTTGTAGTTTGGTTCTAATGGTCTCTTAAGTGTATTTGTGTTTATTCTTATCCCTCTCTTCTACTCTGCTATCGCACAAACACCCAAACGAATAAAATGCAAATAATTTGTGACGGTCTGCCGCCCAGTTTGCCAGATAGCGCAGGGACGGCCAGAGTCCGCCTAGTAGTCCGAGTGGTAGCTGTAAGAGATATTTCCCCCGATTCCCAGTAAGAACAGTGGAGAGAATTCGGTAACTTAAGTAGGTTTCTTAGTTTATTCAATGTTCGGGTTACAGAGGTGTCGATTTGGATCTCGGTTCCGCTGCAGCCTGGTCGTCTATGCTTCGGGATGCCCCGACGGTCAGCTCGTACCGGAATAAGTCGGTGCCTCGGGACGCCTACAGGTCAGCTCGGGCGATTGGGCACGTCGACGTTTCGACGGTCAGTTCGGCCCGGAATTCGTCGGTGCTTAGGGATGCCCGACCGGTCAGCTCGGAGGGTAATGGGCCCGGGAGCCTGTGGAGAAAAGAGCAGAGAGAAGGTGGGGACTCGGAAGTGTTCCCAGAGAGCGGACTCGTAAGTCTTCCGAGAGTGCGGCGGACTCGAAAATACTCGGTCGGCGGGAGAGAGTAGGTGGACTCGTAAGTCTTCGGGCGAGAGAGGGCGGTGGACTCGAAAGTCTTCAAAGAGAGAGAGAGCGCGGTGGACTCGGAAGTCTTCGGTTGGCGGGAGAGAGAGGGCGGACTCGTAAGTCTTCAGAGAGAGAGAGAGAATTCGCGGCGGACTCGAAAGTATTCGGTTGACGGGAGAGTGTAGGTGGCGTGCGGACTCGTAAGTCTTCAGAGAGAGAGAGAGGGCGGGCGGACTCGTAAGTCTTCAGAGAGAGCGCGGTCGGACTCGTAAGTCTTCAGAGAGAGAGAGGGCGGGCGGACTCGTAAGTCTTCAGAGTAAGAGAAGGAATTCGGCGGGCAGAATTCTAGGTCGCGACTCGCAAGTCCTTCGACAATTTATTAGCAACCCAAATCCTCGGATTCTGGTCGCCTATCAAAAAGTGACTTTGGCTGCTGACTACTAGGAGTGTGCTACTAGAGACTTACCGCTCCCGATCGCTGTCGGCTGCTAAGTGATTTCCTCCAGCCAGCGGGTCGCCTTATATAGCGCGTAGCGGGTTCTAGTGTGCCCGCTGCGATCAGCTGCTTCCTCTTCTTTTCCCGTGCGACCCTGGCTTTTAGTGCGGCCTTTCATCGGCGCGCCCGCGCATTTAATTAAATTCAAATTCCATTTCGTTACTTCATTTATTATTATTATTTATTTATTTACAAGCTTTTGTGTGCGGCACGCGTCAAATCCGTTCCTCCGCGTGTATAGCTTTATTTTACTCCTGCAGTTTTTGTACACCCTGTCCAACTATTCGTCCTCGGACAGCTTCGTGAATCGCATCCGCTTCCGTAATTCAGTTGTGTATTCTCTTACTGGCTCGTTTTCTCATTGTTTCATCTGGGCGATCTGTTGTTCCGACAGTGCCTCGTACTGTGGTGGCAGGAAGTACTCTAGTAACTCCTTCTTTAGCTGCCTCCAGGTCCTGATCTCCGTTGGCGTGGTATTCCACCAATCCGCTGCGAGTCCCTCCAGGATGAATATCATGGTTTGGATTAACTGGTCCATTGCCATTCCGTACCCTCTGGTCCATTGTTCTATCTTCTCCAAGAACTCTAGTGGGTTTGACGTTCCCTGGTACCTTATCCCCCATCCTCGCACTCGGTCGATAATCTCTATTTTCTTCACCTTCCACCTTCCTTCCCGGTTTCTCCATCCTTGGGCTGCTCATTTCACCCTCCACCAGGATCGTCGATGCTCTTGCGGGGCTTTTTTCCCTCCTGTACCTTTCCGCCAAGGCTGCCAGTCTCTCACTTAAGCTTTCCGTCACAAATTTATGGCGGTTTTGGGTGTCCTTGGTCGTTGCAAATTAAATCTCGGTCGTCAATCAAAAATAAATCACTGGCGGGAGGCTTGTTAACTCTTATTGTCACTGGTCAAATTACGAGTGATCTTAATATCATTTGTTATTTATTCCATGACCTGATTCTGCCAACCCTTTTGCGGCTGCCCTGCCGCGATCCATGGCACGCGCCGTTCCGCATTCCATGCATTCTCTGCATTCCGGGGTTTCCTTCTCGCTCCCTCTTGGGCGGGCAGATGGTCGATGCAAATTCCATTTCGCATTGCGATGCGCTGCTGGCGCCTGCTCCGTGGGCCTCTGCCCTGATCGCGCTCTCTGGCCTCTTCTGCCGGCCGCTGATTGGCGGAGCTTGGGTTATGGTCCTTTAGATATGGTACCGCAGTTTCGTCCCGTTCCCTAGCCGGTGTTCCTGAAGATGTTGCGGGCGATGTTGCTGACAATGTTGCTAACGTCAGCACTGGTGTGGCCGAGGTGTGGGCCCGGCCCTATGATCCCTAACGCCTATGTCCCTAACTAGTATTTACATCTTATTACTAAACTTAACCTATTATTTACAAATATTTACATGGTGGCGGCGGCCACCTCGTGACCGTCGTCACAAGATGGACATACAGTCGAGTGTCCCGACAGTGGAATACCCTGTACCATTACTACAAGCGTGTGCGTTATAATAATAAGGGGAATAAGACAAAAAAACGTGGTAAAATTTACATGTAATGCAAATGTTTTATGTTTTAAGAGCTAGGTCGATAGCTCAGTGGGTAAAGCAGCACATGTGTTTTGAGTGTAAACAAATGGCCTGGGTTCAATTCCTGCCGCAAAAAATAAGACAATTTTTTTAGTTTTTAAAAATTAGGTAAGTTTTTTGCTTACATTTTTTTATTTCTTAGTATTAAATACTGTAATTATTTTGATTAACAGACAAAAATTAACAAAAAAAAGTTTCTAATATTATAAAAAAATGTGGCTCCTCGCAGACAGTAATCGATATCGGGACAACTAATCTTAGTTAAGAAAAAGCACTTCGGGTAGACTGCAGCTGCACCAATTTAAAACGGATAATTTTAATTTCATAATAATGTGAACATAGCTAAAATGTATAATGAATGTTTTGATTTATTTAAAGCCCTCTGCCTGAGCTGCCTCTCGTGTATAAAGTAAAAAGGCCATATCTCTGCTATTTATGGCACGATCGCAATGAAATTTAGGAAACTTACAAATGGACAATTTGATATTGGGACCAACATGAGTTTATTGAATAAGCTAGCTAGCTATGGAACTTCCGGTTCGGGAATATTCTTTCAGGTCCCGTTTGATTGCAATTCCTGCTCTATCCAGGGCATTGCTCGAGGTTGCCTTTCCGGGGGCACTGTTTGAGGTTTGAACCATTGCATCGGTTATTATTGTTTTGTATCTGTCGTATGATTCACGACAGTACACGAAAAACTTTAAATATTCTGCGGTTCTGTATTCCGCTGGAATATTTCTGTCATTATCCGCAAATAGATTCCATACTTATAATACGTTTCCGCTGAGTCTTCTTAAAATTGCGGATGAGCTTCGAGATCTCTTGACTGATCTTTTCCTGCAAGTCTAACGTCTCTGTGACTGCTTGCTCCTCCTTGTTAGACATATTGAAAATTCTTTTTTAATTCCTGACCATTGGGAGTGTTTTATTCGCTTTGACAGCTGGATACGCTCATATTCGCAACCGTGTTGTGGTCGAAGGAATCAACAAATGGTCAATAGACGTGGGGGATTTCTAGAATTCAGATCTAGAAAAGGATTGTTCTACAACGTGTAGTTTTCGATGACAGTGCCGATGAAGATTCCGAAGAGTTACGGAACTTTCCCGGTCGGTCTCACCAAATATGTTTTTATGGCAAGATATAAAAATTCAGGAAGATTCCCAAGAGTTACGTAATCTTTCCTGTGAGATTGACGTTTTCAGGAAAATTTGCTGTGAGTCAGGGCTCACCAATGGTTTCTTTGGTGAGTGAGAAATCAGAAAAATCCCAAGAGATACGGATTCTTTCCTGTGATTGTCTTAAGTCAGGTTGACGTATTCGTCGGGGTCACCAAAATGTTTGTACGGAGGCTTAGTTGCCTGGTAGATAGTGCATAAACTATGGCCTTTGGTTGTCGCAACTAGCACTTTGTGACGCGTGCCGCGCACAAAAATTTGTAAATAAATAATAATAATAAATGAAGTGACGCAATGGAATTTGAATTTGAATTAAATGCGCGCGCGCGCCGAGGAAGGGCCACACTAAAAGCCAGGGTCGCACGGGAAAAGAAGAGAAAGCAGCTGATCGCGCCGGGCACACTAGAACTCGCTACGCGCTATATAAGGCGACCCGCTGGCTGGAGGAAATCACTTAGCAGCCGACAGCGATCGGGAGCGGTAAGTCTCTAGTAGCACACTCCTAGTAGTCAGCAGCCAAAGTCACCTTTTGGTAGGCGACCAGAATCCGAGGATTTGGGTTGCTAATAAATTGTCGAAGGACTTGCGAGTCGCGACCAAGAGTTCGGCCCGCCGAATTCCCTCTCTCTCTCTGAAGACTGACTGAAGAGTCCGCCCGCCCTCTCTCTCTCTCTGAAAACTTACGAGTCCGCCCGCCCTCTCTCTCTGAAGACTTACGAGTCCGCCCGCTCTCTCTCTCGGAAGACTTACGCGTCCGCCCTGTCTCTCCCCGAAGACTTACGAGTCCACCTACTCTCGCCGCCAACCGCAGACTTCCGAGTCCGCCACGCTCTCCGAAAACTTACGAGTCCACCTACTCTCTCCCGCCGACCGAAGACTTTCGGCGGACTCCGGCCGTCCCTGAGCTATCTAGGAAACTGGGCGGCAGACTGTCACAACTTGGAACTAGGTGGACGGTTCGGATGGTGGGTGGTAGGTGAAGACACAGCGACAGCCTCTGATGCATGAATAAAAGCTCGTTGTTCAGAGAGAACTCATACTGGCTTTGTTAATGGAATTTAACAGTATTTATAGGTACAAAATTGCTTATGTTAACAGAAATATCGTATAACAAATAAGGCGGGTTACTGTAACTGTGGGTTATTGCGAGCTTTAAGTGACGAGACTTATTATTTAATATTCCTTATGTCCGCATGCTATGCATATTCGCTTGACCTGGTAACTGATACTTTATTTACGATAAATGCATGTTGCTGCGACTGAAGGAATATTATGTTATATTTATTGTGTCTTAAGAATTAAGCTTATGAATGAAAGTTGCCGTAACTGAACAGGTGAATTGCCCAAAGAGCGGACATCTTTTTCGCGTCCATTTACATATACAGGCATGGATTATGCGGGTCCTTTCGATATTAAGAACTACACCGGGTGCGCCTGTTTCATTACTAAAGTGTATGTGCAAGCGTTTGTGTGTTTGTCTACAAAGGCAATCCATCCCACATCCGACCTGACTACCGAGAAATTTCTGGCGGCCTTCTCTCATTTCGAGTCCCGGAGAGGGTGTCCGCGCCAAGTTCAGTCGGACAATGAGAAAACCTTTGTTGGGGCGGCCACGAGAGTTTCTGCTGGCACTAAAGGTCAGTCAGTGACGAGTGCCTACAGTCACCAGCAGATTCTGTGGCAGTTTATTTTTCCGGGAGCTCCCCACATGGTGGGGTTTGTGGGAAGCTGGAGTCAAGAGCTTCAAAACACTGTTTTATAAGTTTACAGCCACTCGAAAATATACTTTCGAAGAGCTTTCGACGCTCCTCGCCAAGGTCGAGGCCTGCCTGACTTCGCGGTCAATCGGTCCAATGTCCGAGGACCCCACAGATCTGCTGGCACTCACGCCCGGTCAATTTCTTGTCGGAAGATCCCTCCTCGCCATTGCAGAGCCAGAAATAAAGGGTGCCACCACTTCTATAATCAATCGGTGGCACCACCCTAAGGCTCTCCATTAGAAATTTTGTCTGCGGTGGAAAGAGGAGTACCTCAAGGAGCTCCATAAACGCAACAAGTGGCAAACACCCGCAGAGAACCTTGGCGTGGGCGAAATGATCGTTATCAAGGACGACAATCTGCCATCCAATTAATGGCGGCTCGGCAGGGTCGATGCTGTGTTTCCCGGCCCGCATGGTTAGGCAGAGTAGTGAACCTCCTTACTGCTCGTGGTTTCGTTAAGCGCCCTGTAGAAAAGGTCGTCTTTCTACCATGGGTAGCCTTCAACCGGCGGCAATGATTAGTCTCTTCTTTAATCCTCCGCGTCCCCTAGTCTAAGTCTTATCGCTACCTCCTACTAATTTTGTTTTTTGTTATCCCGCCAAGCAGATCAAGCGCCATGTCCCACGTCCTCGCAGCGCCAACGTTCCTACCGCTGCCGAGTCTTCCACGGAGTTCATCCGCTGCGAAAGTGTCATCGTTTTCTTCGGCTGAGTGTGGAGAAGAAACATCGCGCTGTGCTCGCCAACCGCTTTTGTCCAAATTGTCTGGCTCAAGAGCACTCCGACGAAGCGTGTCGCCGGGGTGATCTTAGCAAAGTGTGCCATCATAATCACCATACAGTGTTGCACATGCACGTGCGGCCGGCACCCCGCCGGCAGTCACATCAACCGGCGTTTTCATCCTCTCGACATTCGTCTACCGCGCCTCGGCCACGTTCACCACACGTGAGCCGGCCCTTGCCTCGCAGAGCGCAGCCGATCCGGCAACGGCGCCGTCACTGCTGCAGCAGCACAGCGTAAACGTCCTTTCGAAGGCGTCAGTGCGGAGCGATACCGGAACTCGATTCTTCGATACCGCGGCTCTTATCAACCCAAGTACACCGACGAACTGCATCGATCCCTCGCTGGCTAGATGCTTTCGCCTGCCGACGACCAACGTGGGTGGGGGCAGATTTGTTCGGCCGTCGTGGGGTCTAAAGTGGATGCCAACCTCCAGCTAAATCTCCTCCAATCCCTCCAATCCGTGTGCTTAGCGAGATCGTGCGGGCCCATTACCGGGTCATCACATTGGCGGATGACCGATTTTATCTCCCGGCTACAATCTCCGTGGTCCGTGGTGCGGACATGTAACCGAAGGTGATGCAGACGGGTTTTCTCAAACTCCAGGAGGGACTACCGGTAGCTCAGAGCACCGTGTTTGGCTGGGTCCTGTCCGGAGCCTGTCACCAGCCATGCGGAGCAGTGGACCAAGTTGCAACCTACAAGGGGGGCCGGAATGTTTAGGCCAGGTGCCACTAAACAGCTTCCGGGCAGAGCGGGTCAAAGAGCACCGCTCTTAACATTCTGTCGTCTTTTTTGCAACACACGAAAGAAAATAGAATTTGGTTTACTTTCAGGTAATATTACACAAAAAAGAGACAACCCATCGGAATGATTTTGGTTTTAAATTAATTATTAATATATACATATATGTAAATGAAACAAAAAAGACGGCAGTTTGGTTTCGGCTTGAACAGGTAAATCGTTACCTGCCAGGTGTTCATTTTTAACACATTTTTCTCCCTAAAGTAGTCTATAACTGCCACCACCTATACTATATCTATCAGTTCCGTCTATCTTTCCTGAACCTTAAGGTCAAAAAACACGAAATATGGGTGATAACGATTCAGGGATACAAGTAATTCAGGTGTATTTGCATCCTTAATATGAAAGATATGATTGAGCTATTAAAATTTTTATTGTAAGTAATGAGTTGTAGAAATGTTAGAAAAATAAAAAAAGGTAAATTAAAAAAGGAAAGGAAGCTAATTTCGGCTTACCGAAGTTTGTATACCCTTGCAGATTACCTATCCAGCCGCTTATATACTACTGTGTCAGCAATTTAAAGCAACAGTTACGAACTTCCTAATTATAAATTATACAATGCGCCGGGAGGGCAGCTCCCGAATAGTAAAACGTCTCAGCCGTCTAGATGTGTGTGTCCTTGTTATCCGTCTAGCCAGGGGGTTAGGGTGTCTGATTAGTCTAAGCCGATGATTTGCAGCTAGAGAATTTATCACATCACCAACTGCTGGTACTCCAAGTTCCCTTCTAATGTCAACGTTTCTAATATACCATTCCGCGTTGGCGATACGTCTGAAAAACTTTTCCTGAAACGCCTGGACCATCCGCAAGTTTGACCTGGCTGCTGTCCCATATATAGCCACCCCATAGCGCCACATTCGGGCTAGCAGCGATTGATACAGTCGAGTCTTACAACGCAGACTTAGCTTAGACTTTGGACCTGTTAACCAATTAATACGACTGGCCGTACCTTGCAGCTTCGCCCAAATCTGTTTGACATGCGAGGCAAATGTCAGCCTGTTATCAAGAACTAATCCAAGTGTGTTCCATTTGCTGCGGCAGAAGTTGCCCATGAAGGAAGACTCCTGGTCACGCGTCTCTCCTAAGTGAAAATGTGACCACCGCACACTTATCAGTGTTGATGGCCACATCCATCTACAAGCCCAGTTCTCGAACCTCTTCAAAAGAATTTGAAGCTTGTCAGTGGCGCTGTAAACACAGCTGGATCTAGCCAACACCGCAGTGTCATCCGCATACGTGGTAACACAAGTGCTAAGAGAGCTCAGGTGCAGCGGGGCATCATGGGCGGACAAATTATAAAGCGTTGGGTCAAGCACGCTTCCTTGCGGCACGCCAGCAAGAATCCTATTGGTGGACGACACAACCCCATTCTGGACAACCTGAAAAGTCCTGAAAGGTTTAGCAACTCTATTAGAAATGCCATCTGCACCTGGCGCCTTCTGGTTTTCCAGCTTCTTGATCCTGTCTCTCACTTCCGGTAGCAGAATAGGAGCAACAGGGGAACCATTTGATGAGGAACTGCCAACGAGGCATTGACCCGCTCAACCCTCGCCGCAGAGGAGGTAGCTAAGGGAGTGAAACGGTCCTCTAAGCTCTCAGCAAACACCTCAACACGGTCTTGCGGTTCGTACCTCTCATCGCTCTTGTGACTTCTGCTGCCTAAATTTCTAACTCCTGCTCTCTTCTGTTCTTTTCCCTCTCTTGAGTTTTTTGTTTGTACTTATAGTGTGTTCAGCGGTTCTAAGGTTGTGAATATGTTCCAGAAAGTCGTCTGCAACGTAAAGAACTGCCAAAAGGATGTTTCGGCAGACCAGCCCAGCATCCATTGTTGGCTTTGCGAGGCAGTAGTGCATGCTAAATGCATCGAGATTACAGGTCGAATGGCTGACGCAGTGTCCAGCAAAATGGGCCAGCGTTATTGCTGTGAGACCTGTCGACCGGTTGAGAAGGATGTATCCTCCTTCATGCGTCAGATCAGGACTAGATTTTCTGAGATCATGCCCACTTTTCACAGGGCGAATGAACTGTTCTCTGCGCTAGACGCCCAATTTAATAATATGAAGCTATTAAATGAGTCGCCGAAACGCAAAAAATCCGCTGCCGGTCGGCTGCAACTGTCCGAGGCACAGTAACCGATTTCCCGCCACTCTCCGTTGCCACAGCTCCTGGTCCCCGTTCCAATGGTTCTGAGATCAGGAACGATCAAAGATTCGGTAACCGAATCGGTCGTTGAGGTAACGGAAGCCACTCAGCCAGCAATTTCCGCGTCGTCCCTTGTATCCGATGCGCAGCACAATTTTTTGGCTCCGAAAACCCCTTAGAAAAACCGACCCAGGGTCCAACATTGCCCGGATTACCGGCCGTGGTTGGTAACAAATCGTTACGCAAGCCCCTCACAGCAGTCCCACCTTCGAAAACAATATTTCGAGGCTTGCCCCTGATCTCGCATTGGAAGATGTCCTAGCCTATATTCAAGCCATAACACAAGATGGCAATGTCAAGGTGGAAAAATTCAAATTTTCGTATGCCAGAGACATTTCATCATTCAAGATAAATGTCTCATATCAACTCTTTGACATTATATGCTCGGGTGACTTCTGACCCGAGTACGTGATAGTCAACCCTCTGTGCCCATTGTTGCACTTTCTGTCTCAAAAACCTATCCTCCTCCTTACTACTTTCCTATCAGAATACTAAGGGCTTGCGCAGTAAGCTTTCTAGATTGTATTCGGATAGCCTTTCCTTAGCATCCCAGGTGATTGTATTTACTGCAGCCTGGTTGAAGCCGGAGATCCTATGCTCCAAAATTCTTCCAAGTAAGTACAGCTCCAGCGTGGTGGCGAAGTTTTAATTGCCGTTGACTCCTGCCTCATCTCTGAACTAATGGTTTTATGGCAGGGACCGTTAATAATGATTAATTTTATTTTTGAACAAGAAAGAAAGATAACTTCGGCAAGCCGAAATTTAAATACCCTTGCAGAAATTCAGTAATTTTAAATTGTTATATTTAAGGATTGCGGTTAGTTTTAGTGATATTTGTTGTTGCAAATTCACTTACTAAGCCCCACTTACAAAGTCTCAATCCACGAGGGGGAACTAAAGCTAATTATAAACTAATACATTTCAAAAATTTTCATTTACATTTTAAATGAAGAGAATACATATTTACAAAGCAATATTTAGAAGATAATATATATAATTAATTTACTTATAACCTTAATTATCTTACAACTTATATAACTAATAAGAATAAAAGTACTGTCTTACAAGCTATATTTACAGAATATGCCATCATGATGGCTATAAGGGGTCTCATAGGTTATGGCAGAAAATTTTGAATCCGACTATCAGAAAATACCCAATCTATTTCCGTAAGATGTTTTGATGTGGAAGAATTATTCTGTGAGAAAAGATTAAATTCATTCAAAATTTCTTCCAGAACATCTCTCGTTGTGGATCTGCAGATATTAAAATCTCCTAATATCACGATTTTATTATTATCTTCATTTCTGCGTACCTTTTCGACGTCAGCTTTAATTTCATTTCGAAATCTTGCAATAGGAAATCTACTGAAGTGTCGAGATATTTAAATGCAATCGATTGGTAGGTTGATCTAGGGTTTGTCGATTTCTTCGTCTCAAAAAGAAATTGAACATTTTGCGAAATACTTTGTTTAGAATATAAGAGTATTCCGTTTTTCCCAATACCATTATAATCATTACTATCAATTCTTCCTATAATGTTAATATCGCTTAAATTGTACTGTTCCTCGGGAAGAGTCCAGGTTTCAACAAAACATAAGAATTTAGCAGAACAAATAATTTTGTCATTGGCAATGTCTTCGCGATGAGCGCGAAAAGACTGGACATTGTGATAATATATTGAGTTGGCATTATCAAGACCATTTATACAGAAATCGAAATTCGTAGTCAAGGCCTTTTCACCTCTCAAGCTTTCGAGCTCTGCTTGAACATTTGTAGCTCCAAATCTAGTTGGCGGAACAAAGTCTCCTAAAAGAAAAAGACCCGTTGCGCTTGTTGCTCTGCTGCACCCTACGTAAAGCGAAGCTCTCTTAATGCCCCTTTTAAGGTGCACTGCGACTTTGCTGTAGGTCGCTCTCTGGCTTTTATGAATTGTTATAGCCTCTGCAGGAACAACAGGAAATTGCTTCCGATCAACCGAAAAATGTCCTGAGCTTCCACATTGAAAGATTGGAGACGTTTTTTGAATAGGAGTCCAATCAGGGTGATCATTTCTCCTAACTTTTGATCTGGCCGTGGCACCAACAGATGGATCTGAAAACTTAATCCAAAGTTTTGTTACCAAACCAACGTTGTTAACAATGCAGTTGTTAATTGGCCTGTTGCCCCGTTTACCAGTTCATCATTTGTGTCTATATTGACGGTAACCATATATTTAGCAGTTGTTTTGAGTTGCAGCATGTATGGCAGTCCCTGGGTTTCGGACGTTTTAATTTTTTTTAGCATTTCTGAGAGTTATTTCTTTGATTCGTATTGACATGCTAGCTGATTTTACGGCATCTATGGCATTTGAAACGAACTCTTCTGTGGCGATTTGAGCCAGCTTTAAGGAATTATATTGGTTAACCTCCTCATTAGAAGAAAATAAGTGGATAGCGTTATCAGGAACTTCGGTTGGTGGAACAACTCTCTGCCACATCTGTCATGTTTGCTTCAGACATGTTATTCAAGGCCAAAGCAATTGCATGATCGTCGCGCTGCCGCATTACTTCGGTTAACTCAAAAAATCTAAAATTACTCCACAGGTTAGTCCCAGCCAAGATATTATATGGATTTAAAATATTTTCTAAGAAGATCCATCGATCTCCAACTTGGCTAAGCTGCTTAAGATCTCCAAACACTATAATTGACTTACCCCCAAAAATTACGTCTTGGCTTCTAAAGGTTTGTCGAAGTCTTTGGTCTAAATATCCTAGCGTTTTGGATCCAACCATTGAGATTTCGTCTATAATATTTAATTAGAGGTCAATTAGCTTACAATGCATTGTGTTTAAGGAGTCATTACTTAAGGGTCTTAAAGGACCTGGTGTTTGATTCACTGGAAGTGAGAAAACGGAATGAAGTGTAAGTCCTCTAATTCCAAAAGCTGCTTTTCCAGTAGGAGCACAAATTAACACCTTTGCTGAATCAGTTGCTCCCGGGAGCTTATTAGCCCGCCAACTTATTGACTGATATATCGTTGAAATCAGTCTGCTTTTGCCTACTTCTGCCCCTCCGCCAATATATTCATAAAATGAGCATATATGAGCATAATACTGGCGTTGGTTAAAGTTAAGCGACCTGGAAAGCGAGCACAGGTTGTCATCAGATACCAATGGGGGGAGTGTAATAAATTGAAGTTCGCCATCTTCTGGATTACTTACAACATTGTCATCTTGGAGTATATTTACGTTTTGTCCGACGTTTGGTACTGCCAAGGCCCTAAATTCTTCATCTAGATATTGAGAGGCCGGTTCCTGAGGAAGATGTCCAGCATCTTCTCTACCAAATCTTCAAGAACCCTCTCTAGTTCCATATCATCAAACACATCATATTGTTCCTTGTTGTGCTTAATTATATCATAATTATTTCTGAATGTCATTTGAAATTAGTTCAGTCTCTTCACTTCGCCAAGGGAAGAACAGCATTACGTGCTCTCTAAAATAATCCGACGGAGAAGAGTTTAAGCTGAAGCGAACCCATCTAAGAATTAAGGCATGCTTACGTCTTTTAACCATAC
>VNJN01007103.1:0-10471 GCA_008042485.1 Drosophila mayri | reverse complement strand
TATGTAAAAGATATATATTTTTTGTATATATATTTTTTTATTTATTCATTACGTGGTCCCGGTGCCTTATCAGCGTTTGATGCGCACATATTCGGTCACGAATTTTAGCGATTGCAAATAATTTATAGCTTGTATATAAAAGATATATATTTTGTTGTATTTATTCATTACGTGATCCCGGTGCCTTATCAGCGTTTGATGCGCACATATTCGGTCACGAATCTTTATAATTGGAAGTTTTCTTGCATTTAGTTGTATTATATAAGTTTGTCATTTCCTACATAATGCGGACCCGGTGCCTTATCAGCGTTTGATGTGCACGTATTCGGTCGCAATTTGAGAACACTAACACTTGTACACTTGCATGAATTTTGGTTCGTCACTTTTTCTACTTTTCCATTTCTTTTTATTTCCTCTTAGTTTCACCACCATTTGTTCACTTACCTATCTTACAGGTATAATAAGATCAGGAGCATTTTGCGATCTCCTTAGTCCGAAACCGGCTGCGCCAATTACAGTATCTCCGATACTGGTGGGGAAGAAATCCAACAGAGGTGAGTCTTTCCAGAGTCCAAGTGAATGGTAATTAAGTGTTATTTTGTATTATTTAATAAAGAGACAAGAACCTTCTTCGACTTCGGTCAAAATCATAATGAATCTTTATTCTTAAACAACTCAAAATGTAGCTTATGGAATACAGTGGAATAAATGGGAATGAAATGGTGTGATCGAGAATTCGCGTATCAGCAGATTCGGTTGGAGAATGAGAATCTGCATAGTTGGCAGGTTTGGCATATCTGATGTGTTGTTTGTTTGTATTCTGCATAGCTGTTAAGTGTGTTGGTTCTGCTTACTTCCGTTGGTTCCCAAACTCAGCGTTAATGTCGTTTGGGTTAATGACCATTTGGTTGAGTCGCTGAGCTTTGGGGGCGGCAATGTGTCCGCAACAATGTGTGCGGTAACTCGCGCGCATTTCAGATTGATTTTTTACCTTCCTTTATTCGTTCCTTCTCTTGTTTCCCGTTATTTTATTCCTTTTCCCGTTTTCAGTTTCCTTTATTTTCAGTTTCATTTCATTTCAGTTTACATTTCATTCCTTTTATTTTCAGTTATTTCTTGTTTCTTTACATTTCATTTCCTTTATTTTCCTTTAGGTTATTTATTATGCGCGGCACAACCTGCTTCTACATCCATCTTCGGAAGAGCCAATACCTTTCGACAATTCAGGCAGTTTCCAGCAGGCTTTCTGATAGGGACCAATTAGTGGCTCTGGGTGACTTTAACATACCTGGAGCGCACTGGTCCTCTGATGGTGTGTCTAACGTTCTTCATACTGCGGCACAGCATGACTTCATAAATGGCTTGCTTGATTTATCTTTATCCCAAGTTAACCATAATTTTAATTCTTTAAACCGCTTACTGGATCTATGTCTTTGTCTCCGATCCTGTAGGTATAAATCTAATTAGAGTTCCTCCAATGACTTAATCTGAAGATCCTTATCATTGACACTGGGACAGTTGTAGCAATTAAATCCGGTAGTAGTTTAAGCAGAGTCCGCTGTTTTCGAAAGGCTGACTATCAGAGGCTAAACACTCCAATAACAGAATTTGATTGGTCAAAACTTCACACGAGCTCGGACATGGCATCCGCCGTTGATATCTTTTACAGTGCCATGAACTCATTTTTCTCTTTATGTGTTCCCGAAACCTACCCGTCAGTAAGTAATAAACCAATTAGGTTTACCAAAGAGCTGACACGTTTAAAAAACGTAAAATCTAGGCTTTCTAGTAAATATATACTCACTGGTTCAAAAACGGCTTTCTCATCATACCTAAGTGCTCGATCTAATTTTTCCGTGCTTAGCTTTCAGTGGTTTAAAAATTATTTAACTCGTTGCAAGGTCCAGTTCACACAGGACCCCAAACAGTTCTATAACTTTGTTAACACTAAACGTAAACCCACGTTACACCCTCCTTCGCTGTCATTTAAGAATACGACAGTAAATTCTGATCAGGCAATAGCTCTTTGCTGAGTTCTTCAAAACTACATATTCGGTTTCAACATCTTCAGATCATACATTTTCTCCAGTTATGCCCAGTTCCTCCTTAATCTTCAGTCCTATTTAAAACGAAAGCTCACTTATTCCTGATCTTCAACGTGTTAAGCCAGTTTATTCATTAGGTCCTTAGGTATTGCTCCGAGGAGCTGTGTAGCCGCCTCCTATAACTGTTTACCTTATCTTTAGAATTCTCAGAATTTCCTCTTATTTGGGGGGTATTATTCCTAATTCCTCTCCACAAAAAAGGAAGCAAATCGGGTGCCAGTAATTCTAGAGGTATTTCTACGTTATCGGCAATCACTAAACTTTTCGATAATGTAATCACTCCTCACTTGCAACATCTGTGTAGATCCGTCATCTCGCCATGTCAGCATGGTTTTATGAGGCGAAGATCAACCATGACCAATTTTATGGAACTTACATCTTTCGTTATTAGGGACTTCCAACAAAACTCTCAAACCGATGTTATTTACACGGAATTAAGTAAAGCTTTCGACTCGGTTAATCATTCTATTATGGTTAGGAAACTTGATTCAATGGGGTTTCCTAGTGATCTTTTTAAGTGGATTTCGAGTTATCTAGGTGACAGGACCCAAAAGGTTCTGTTCAGAAACGTTCTATCCAAAAGCCTCAGGGTCACAACCGGCGTCCCACACTGCTATTTAAATTGTTCATCAATGATTTGCCGCAGGTTGTAACCAAATCTAGAGTACTCATGTATGCTGATGACGTTAAACTTTGCCTGCAGTATAGGGACAGTTCTTGCCAATCTGACCTACAATCGGATCTTGATAGCTTCCAAGCATGGTGTCATGCTAACGACTTACATTTCAACAGCTCTAAATGTAAACTAATGACTTTTTCACGTGTCACGCCCCTGTATGCCACTTATGTGCTTAACAAGTGCTCTTTGGAAAGAATTTTTATTGTTGATGATTTGGGTGTCCGCCTGGATCCAAAACTTTCGTTCTCAGAACATATTTCTTGTATGGTTAACAAAGCCAGAGGCATGCTGGGATTCATTAAAAGGTAGGCGAAGGAATTCGATTGACCTTATGTAACGAAGACTCTCTTCACTTCGTTAGTTCGCCCTATATTGGAGTACGGTTCATGTGTCTGGAGTCCTCAATTTGGAGTCCATAGTAGCCGCATTGAATCTGTCCAAAAGAACTTTTTGCTTTTCGCCCTCCGTGGCCTACCCTGGGATGCAAATCTTAGATTACCGTCTGACTCTAGTATACTCCTCCTACTTAACTTGCCTTCTTTAGCTAACCGTAGGACGATGCTTGGCATCGTCTTCCTACATAAACTTATTCACGGGAATGCTCAGAGCACCTACTCAATTTCCATGTTCCCCGTCTTTCATCTAGAAACTTTATCCCTTTAGTAGTTAACCACTGTAGGCGTGAGTTTGAAGTACATGAACCCCTTTTGGGGTTTTATGTACGGATTACAATCGCCTATTTAGTAGTATTGAAGGCATAGAAAGCTTTCAAAAACTAAAAACTGTATTGGTTGTAGTACTAGCCCGTATCTGGATTCTTCCTCGTTCTATTCTATATTTTATTTCTCGCGTCTATCTAGTACGCGTTTCGTGTCGTACATACACGGCTGCGCCCCTCGGTCGGTTAGGCGGGAGGTGGGCGTGGGACTCGCGCAAAAAAAAAAAATATATATATATGGGCATGTAATTAATACGGAGATATGTATGTGTATATGTATTTATTCATTACTGAAATTGGAGGCAGAAAATATAATGGAATATATGTATGTATGTATATGGGCATTCATTCATAGTGGAGCGTCGATAAGTGGACTGTATATAACTGAGGGAACAGAAATGTTATGTGGTGCAAAAACTGACACTGATTAAAACAGAAAATATTGCGACAGAGGTGGACTGTTCGGCGAGTTTGGAAATTTCCGAATTTATTTCACCCCGACTGGACAATATTAATTATGCCTCCTGTCGTCACCACACTATCTTACTGTTTACTTGCGAATTTTTCGCGGATTAATTGCACCAGAAAAAATCGTCATTCGTGTATATGTATATGTATATACATATATGTACGTATGTATGCACATATGCGTCGACCGAATAACGGGGAGGCTAAAACGGCAAAGAATATGGCGCACACAAAACGGGGACAGATGGAAAATTTTCAGAATTTGAAGGCGAAGAAGAATACAGGTTATCAATCTGCCATTGTGTCGGAAAACTCGGACTTGGAGCTGACATGGAAGGAAAAAATAAAATTTTGCAGCAGTGTGAACGTAATTTAATGTTCGGACCACAGCTGAAGACCAACAGAGAGACGGAGACGGAAAATGTTGTACTTATCTTTGGCCGGAACAATGCCGGGAACTGCTGGTAGAAAATCCAAAAAAATATCCGACTCGAAGGACCAAAATGGTGCCGCACAGATTTCCACCGTCGGCTGATGCAGATGAAAGAAAACGACCTGCTGCTCGCACAGAAAAAAACCCACCGCGCGATCGGAGTTGAAGTAGAAAAAGAAGTCGGGGCGTCGATGCTATGTTCTGGGTGCAAGTCGCATGTATTGTCGTTCGCTTCATACATTGAACTAATTTAACTTAACATAAGGGCCGCGCTCCCAACCGATAAGCTAAGCTTAACAGTATGGGAGCGGGCCCAAGTGGTGGACAGCGAGCGCGCGAGCGGAACCCGACTACGTGAGCAACAGGGCCGAGCGCAGGTGCGCTCTTCAAGTTTGGTGAGCCACGGCTGGACAGTGGGCCTCTCACCTAAACAGTCAGATTATTTAGATCTTCTTCCTTTATTTTAGGATTTAGATCTTTATTATTGTCGGTAAAGACAATTGTTAGTCAAATTTTTGCTTGTTCGATACTAAATTAGATCTTATCTGATCAAGAGTCTTGATACTTGCAACCAATGATCTTGATTTAGTATTCTTTCATGGTCATGAACTTGTATCCGTATCTCATTAACACTTCTTACTAGTATTTCAACATGCTTCTTAACTGTGTTATTCTGAATAGGTCTGTCCCGAGCAAGGGATCTGTAAGATTGATCGAATTCGGTTTTTATATCGTATATTTCTTTGTATACTTCGGCCCATTCCATTTTATTATGGAGAGGATACCAACATTATTATTTTAGGTATTTAGCGTAGCCATATATATATTTATTGCATTTATTTATTTATTTATTTCATTGTCTTTAATTTTACAAATTTGATATACGTGATTTATTTGTTATTATATAATAATATTTAATGTTCTTTAAATCTTATCTAGGTCATTGGCGCGACTCATTCTTTTTCAAGCATTTATTGTTTAGTTTGTACATTTTGTAAAATAGATTTGCGCACATAATAACAACCATGATAATTAACAAAGTGTGTATTAGGGGTAAGTTCGCATTTATTAATGTCATTAGCAGTGGAGTCCACTGTCTTAACATCGACTACTCTCATTTTTAATGTATTTGTCTCTTGTTTGTAATTAATAGTTAATATACTTGTTTCTGGTTTAAAGCAACTATATGTTTCTCCTGAGAATTTATCAATCGCGTTGCAACACTGCATTACTTTGCATATTGCGAATTAATTTTAACAGGTTCCCTACCTTTATTTTCACATAGCTTTTCGGGCTACACTTCTAATCGGACAGAAAAGATTCTGCTCAATTTTAACATTGTATATATTGATTTTATATATTAATTTTATTGTTTCCTCTTGGTCATCCTTGTCGTCTGCGTCAGCTGGTCGTCGCCAGTTGGCTTTGCTGACGCTCCTTCGGTGGCGTAAGAGACGGCCTGCCCCTCACGCTTGTTGATGCTGCTGCTGCTGATGTCCTAAGCCTTTTGCCGGTCTTCGCACAGGTTGATAGACAATATGGGCTGTCCAGGGGTCCCGGGCAGTCTCTTGGGCACCCCTCTTCCTTCTTGGTATCTGCTGCATCGGTGGAGGTGTAAATTTTTTTCATTTAATTTCTTAGCTACTGAGTGAGCTCGACCTTTTGGCTTTCTTTCAATCAGACTTGATTTTAGAAAATCAAGTTTTTCTTGTAGCTTTTGGGCTGTTGTCCAGGGGGATGGCGGTTGATTTGTGAATAATAGCCACTTGATGTGCTCTAGTCTCTTAGTTATCTTCGTCTTCACTCCCCCTCGCTTTGCCATGGTCCATCTCTATTCACTCAGTTTCTCTTTTTGGGTTTCCAGCGTTGCTTAGTCCAGCGTCTCCAGTGTTTTTGTAGACCTCCTTTATGTTATTCAGTTGCTTTTATCCTCACGTCCACTCATCCAGTCATCTGGACCTGTCATCTAAGATCCGATTGCCAAGCTAATTGTCACGATCGCCATGATGTGTTTAAATAACAAGAGCGGTCATATATTGAGCTTTTAGTTGATTTTATTTAATTCACAATATTGGTAAGAAGCAGCGAAGTTGCTGCTTCGACGGGTTTGTCGTAAGTGATTTTACATTGTTCTTTAAGTTTAAAGTAAGTCTAGGTTCCATCGCTGTGCTGCCCGCAGACGGCGACAGAGCGACGGATGTATATGCTTGAGTATATAGGCTATGTGTCAGCTCATGTTATAAATGTGCATGTGCTAGCTCTTTTATATGCCGGCTTGAGTTTTATGACCGGGAAATTTGAAATTGCAACTATTAGTTTCAGTACGCATTCTTTAAGTATTGATATTACAGTGAGCATTAAACTTGTGCATATTACAGTACGGGTAAATCATTACCTGCCAGGTGTCCATTTATAACACCTTTTTCTGCCTAAAGTAGTCTAGAACTTTTGAGGCACTACAGAGCACTCAACTATACTATATACATAGGTTCTATCCTGAACCAGAATCCGTTTAGAAAGCCTGCGTTGGGCTACGACTCCACCTTTGGCAGCAAATCTAGTGAAGCAACTCAGGGTCAAAAAACACGAAAAATGGGTACCCGTAGCGCGCAAGGTGAAAAAAATGGTAAACTATTTAAAAAAAAATGTTTCAAAATATTTTTTTTAGAGCAAATCAATAAACATTAAGCAAAAAAATTTAATAAATAAATTAAAATTGTAAATGATTTATTTAATTTTTAATGATTTTATTCTTTATTTTTATATTCTGCGTGTTACCTTCTTCTTATTCAATTATCAAGTGTCTTTGTTTTTTATCGACAGTCGATCTTACAATATAATCGATATCCATAGTCTTATCGATACATAATATTAAATTATATTATAGAAAGTACACTTTCAAATACAATGCCAAACATAACAGTATGTTCAGTCTTAATACTATGTTGATTATATTCACATATGTTTACAAAATTAAATAAAAGTTAAAGTTTCTGGTATCGAAACAGATCTTCGTTTAAAAGTGCACTTTCTGATGGTCTTTTGGATAGGGTTCTGGATCCTTCGGTATGGCCTGAACATGCCGTAGTTCATGAAATTGTGCGCTGTCTCCCTTAGCTTTGCCTTCAAAAAACTGATCGATTCGTTTTCCATCCACTATCAAAACGTTCGTAGTTTACTGGGGAAACAGTAAATTACACGTTAATAGTATATCTTTTGATGCTGACGTAATTGTTTTTACGGAAACATACCTTCACTCCTGTCTGTGATCCTGACTCTTTGCTGGCAACTACGTTGTTTACAGGCACGACCGCCTATCGCGTATTGGCGGTGGTGTTCTTATCGCCATCAAATCCAGTCTTGCCTCAAATTTGGCTCCGATAATTGATCATGACTGCATTTTGCAGTTTGTTGCTGTTCGCATTCAAGTCTTTGACTACGTTGTGTATGTTTCATACTCGTATTTCCCACCAATTAAACTTTGTCAAGAACAGTTGTGACAAAATGTTAGACTTCATTTTTGTTTCTGACATCGCCAATGCAAAGAAATAAGTCAAATATTAAGAATTATAGAGGCATTGCTAAACTTAGTGCGTTTTTGAAGCTTTTTAAACTCTTAATTACTGCTTAACAATTTGTAAAATAATAATATACATTTTATACATAATCGCACATGAGCCGAAGCAATTAATCATCCTAATTTGAATTAAATCTAAAAATCTAAACTAATGAATTGGTGATCAGTCCAGGCCGATCCATGTTGATCATCTGCAGTCATCTATACGTAAACGACCTGTGTCAGGCCCTTATCTGTATTGGAGCTTCAGTTAGGATGAAATGCAGAAAAGACAAAAAAGGGTTAATTAATACAAGCTATACATATTGGTATTATTATTTATTTATTTACGTACGTCTCCTCGCAATTGTTCAATGTGATTCCCGTCGTTGTCGTAAATATATTAGGAATGATGTTTACTTGGACCCATGTTAGGAACCGAAATGGAAATGTAAGCACATTTTGTATATTAGTGGAATTAAGTTCAAATATGTTGGACAACACAGGTCGACAAAAATTGACCTTAAAAAAGTACGGCGAATAAAACCTTTCCATCACGTCCACATTGTGATGAATTCGCCCTCAAAGTACCAAAAATGCCTATTTTCTCGCTTTTCAAACGCTTAAGCATAGTATCCAGACAGTAAAACGTTTTGCAGCGGAACAAATGTTTTATCTTTTCAAGAGTGACCGTTGATATTACTATCTGTTTGGCATTTTTGGCCGGCAAATGATGCGGTCATACATGCTTGTTTGCAATATTTTAAAAATTTCAATAAAAAATGAACAAGAAAATAAAAACTACTATTGCCATGGCAGCAATTATTGTCGTAATAGATATGGTTTTCCTCTTCCTCTTAACTTAATAAGAAGCGATCCAAGTATTGGGTGAGGCCATAACTGATAGATCAATTAAGGGCAATATTCTTCCTATGTACGTATTGTTTACATGTTTTTATATCAATAATACGCTCCCTCTCACCTTCTAATATCATGTCCTATCATAATCTAAAATATACTTCTCTTCTGCCCTCAGAATACGCCTATCTCTGCAATATTTCATCCAACACCATAAAATAAAAGTAATATTTCAAAACTTATTATACATTTTAATATATATTATCAGATCTAAAAATTAGATAAATACAATTAATTAAATTCAATCTTATTAAATAGTATGTAAACAAAGTAAAAACAAACTGAAAAGAATACAGACGAAGGCCCCAGACGCCATGGCTTTTGTATTAGATTTAAGTTTCGTAAACATTAGTCTACTATGTTGTAATATAAATATATCAATAATTTACATTCTTTTCATTATTTTTTGTTTGTTTTATAGTTAGTAAATCTGCAGCAAACTCCTGTGATGATTTTTGAAAATTTAACGGATATACGGAACTGAAGAAGGTAGACAGAGAGGCAATTGAGGGTCGAGAACAGCCTGTTTTATTAAATTTTTTATTCTTTTTCGCAGCCCGCTCGGAAAATACTAAAAAGTGCCACACACTATTCTAGTATATTTGTTTTCGTGTCAGGTTACCGGCCTTTAAAACGGCCGCTGACGAACAACCGTTTTTAACTATTTGCCTCTCGCTCTCTCTCACTGCTTAAAGACGGTTTTTTACTGTCTGGATACTATGCTTTATAACACAGAAACCGAGCATATACTAAAGTTGTAGCCATGGAACTAAGTAAAAAATGTGCTGACTCTGATCTAACTCGGACACACTTTTTGTATTAAGTTCCAGGGCTACAAAGTAGCAAAAAAAAAGAGTTAAAAAGCAGTGCAGAAAAGGCGATATAACTCCTGAACCTGACGTCCCACATCCAGGATCCATCTGAAATCTGAAAGGGGATAATTGGGCTCTTATTCAAGTCCAATTTGGATAACGCGCGGTTTCTGTGTTATTAGCGTTTGAATAGTGTCAAAATAGGTAATTTTTGGTACTTTGAGGGCGATTTCCTCAAAATTTGGACGTGATAGAAACTTTTGGGGTTCGGACTATTAATATACAGACCGAGATCTTCGACAATCTGAAGGTTGTGACGACGGTCACGATGTGGCCGCCGCCACGAAATGTAAATAATAAATATGTTAATAGTAGGCTAAGTTTCGGGTTAAGGTTAGGT
The DNA here is from genome assembly GCA_008042485.1 of Drosophila mayri. Classification (NCBI taxonomy): domain Eukaryota; kingdom Metazoa; phylum Arthropoda; class Insecta; order Diptera; family Drosophilidae; genus Drosophila; species Drosophila mayri. The sequence continues at coordinate 382 of VNJN01007103.1, read as the reverse complement.
TAGGTAGTTAGGAGTAATGTAAATATGAAGTGAACATGTAGAATACGTAGGCTAAGATTAGGGTTAGTAGGCGTTAAGGAATCACAGGGCCGGGCCCACACCAAGCCTGACGTCACGGGCAACATAACCCGCACCGTTGGCAACCTCCTCCAGGAACGGGAGGAAACAATGACGGAATGACCGGGATACGAGATCCGCCAATCAGCGATCGGCAGAGAAGGCCGGAGAGCGCGATCCGGGCAGAGAACCGCGGCACAGGCGCCGACAGAGCAATGGAATGCAAAAACGGAATTTGCATGGGCCACCTGCCGCCCAGGAGAGAGAGCGAGACGGAAAGCTCGCCATGCAAAAGAATGCATGGAATGCGGAACGGCGCGTGCCA
>VNJN01007102.1:0-15011 GCA_008042485.1 Drosophila mayri | reverse complement strand
ATCATTCTTCCCCCCCCCCCCCAACTAAACAATTAGCCACTCATCATTATAAACATTTAATTCTTCAACATATTCGACTTAATTTTACTAATATACAACTTCGTCTTGTTGACAATTTATTTACAGCATTTGGGAAGCAAACCTACATCCCACATCTACGCAGATCAGCGATGAAACGAGTCAACATTAATTCTGCGAGGACACGACACAATGTACGGGTATATATGTATAGGTGAATATGAATACAAATGTAAATGTATGTATATATAGAAATATAATGATTATTAACCCTCCATTATTTTCAGCTTTTATCCTAACTGGAGCTCCAACACAGATAAGAGGCTGAGACGGGGCGTGTGCTTGGACAGGACAACAATAAACACCCCTACATAGATCGGCCTGGGCAGATCACAATATTAAGGATTAAATTAATTAGGATATAAGTTTACTTCATGTCTTTATGTCATTATTCGCTCAATTGTTGTATGTCTGCGATTATTTCAATAAATATTTATTTTAAATGGTATTTAATTCTGTGCCTTAATTTGTTTCCATTGGGATTGCATACTTGTATTTTCTGTCCGCTAGTCGCTATTTAATATAAGTGCATTTTTTGCCGGCTACACAGCGTCGAGGCAATATATGAATAAATAACAATTAGATAAATAAACAATTAATTACAACGGCAGACAAATAATAAATAAATAGTTTAAATAAATAATTAATACATATTGTATAAATAAATACTTCCGATAAATAAATAAATAAATATTTTGAATAAATAAATTAAACAAATTAGTCGAATAAATTATGTGCTAATTTCTGGCCTTGGTCTTGGTTTTTTTTTTTTCTTTGGGCGGTCGGCCACTCCTCCGGATTTTTTTGAGGTTGGAACCTCGAACTCGGGCAGGTCGAACGAAAAGGTTATCCCGGGCCCGACCAATGGTTTTCCCGGGATGGGGGATATTCGCCCTATGAAACCCGCCAGAGCCTAATATTAATACGCTATGTTCCAACCGGAACGGACTCACGTTTTTATTATCTCCTTCCCTGAGCCTGGTTCCGGGATCCGCTCCTGGAGTTTCGTCGATCTCCGGATCGGGTCTTCTATTTCCAATTGGGGTTGAGGTTGTTTTAATTAATCCCTTTTACCACTCCGTCTCGGGACATCGCACTCACGTTTTCCAAAAAAATTTTTTTTTTTCTATATATATTTATACTCGGCGGGCACTACTCGACTTCGACCGCGGGATTCGACGTTCGGGTACGGATTTTCGCCAATGGCCGCTCCCATGCCCCAATTATGGGCTCGGTTCCCGTCGATTCCCTTTACCTACTCTCCGCTCTTTTGGGGTCGAGAAACGCTTTCAAGGCCAGAGCCCTGCTTCTGCCTTGGTATGAGTGGATGCACTCGCTCCGGGCTCTCCTCATAATCCTTACCTACCATCCACTTTCCCCTTTCCTGGGTGTGGACGGTAGGTGGCGTCTTGCGTTCCACTCTTCCCCTTTTTCCCGGCCCTGCCAACCTTCTCCTAGTGTACATCCCAGGCGATATTTGTTTCGCCTGCGGCTATCGATTACCGCCAGAATGCAACACCACGCGAAAATTGGCCAATCGCAGAGGAGGCAAATATTCGCGAGCATTCCTACGAACGTAAACAAACCAAAGAAAAACAACAACCATGGACTACTATTCCACTGCGATGTGTCCCAACGGCGGATGGCCCCTGCCCCATCAAACCTGCGCAGCCCCCAACGTAGGCCACACCCACGGTTCGTTTTCCGCCTATTATCAGCGTGTTTGTTTTTTTCTACCTTACAGCCGCAAGTCCTTCGCATGGTAGATGCCAATCGGTTTCCCCGCCAGGTCCTCCAGCTCGAACATATTGTTCCCTACTGGTTTCACGACTCGGCATCTGGTGAACTTCCGCGCGAACTTGGCGTTGTAGTTTCTGCCAAAGTCGCTCAGCGTGAAATTTCGCCGGAACACTTCTTGGCCCGGTTTCGCGTGAAACTCACGGGCGCGCTTGTTATAGTGGTGGCTGCTGCGCTCGTACGCCTGATGCAGGTGCTCCTTGATGCGCTCGCGGGTGATATCCCGTTTTTCCTGGGTATTCAGCGTCGCTATCTCATGGTCCGTCATTGACTGCAGCTTTCTGGCCAACTTATAGCAGCTGCCGTGGAGGTACATCTGCTGGCCAAACACGGCAAAGAACGGCGTCACGCCCGTTGCCTCATGGATCGAGTTCCGGATCGCGACATCGATCTCCGGCAGATATGCATCCCAATCTCGGTGATCCTGCTCCAGATATGTCCGGAGCGCGGCCAGAACTGTTCGGTTCACCCTCTCGGCAGCGTTGCTTTGCGGCGAGTACACTGCTGTCCGCATGTGATGCACGCCGTACGCTTCCATCACGTCCTGAAACGCCTTCGAGACGAACTGCTTGCCATTGTCGGAGTGAATTACTTCTGGTACTCCGAACCGGTAAAACACTTTGTGTACCAGGAACTCGACGACATTTGTGGCAGTGGCTTCTCTCATCGACTTCAGGAACGTGAACTTCGAGAAGTGATCCACGACCACGAAAATCCAGGCCTTACCTCGCTTCGATCGCGGATATTTGCCGAGGAAGTCTATGTAGAGCTTCTGGAACGGCCTCTCTGTCACCACTTCCTGTCCTATCCCGACCTGTGTCCGGTAATTCGGCGCCTTCGCTTCCTTGCATTGGATGCAGCGTCCCACGAAGTCTCGCACCTGCGTCGTCATCCCCGGCCAGTAGTACTGCCGTTGGAGGCGTTGCAGCGTCTTCTTCGTCCCTCCGTGTCCTGACGTCGGATCCTCATGGGCCGTCGCGATCATCCCGGCTGTAAACGAGGCTGGAATCCATAACTTCCACGGGCCTCCCTCGACTTCGTCCTCCAATCTACGGAACCCCAGGCGTTTGAAGATGAGATCGCCTTCCACACGCATATCTGGTAGGCGATCCTGGTTGTCCTTAATCTCATCTCGGATTTCTTTGTATTCCCCAGATTGGAACTCAGTGGTAGCGAATCCGAGGGCGTCGTCGACATCCAGCTCCAGCTCCTCCACGCATCTGGACAACGTATCGGCCACCACGTTGTCGGCTCCTTTCCGGTGTGCGATCTGAAAGTCGAAACTTTATAGTCGGAGTGACCATCGCGCCAGGCGTCCGCTGATGTCCTTCATGGTCATCAACCACTTGAGGCTGGCGTGGTCGGTGATCACCGTAAACGGCATCAGCTCTACGTACGGGCGGAACTTCTCTACTGCAAGTACTGCTGCCAAGCACTCCTTTTCTGTCACTGAGTAATTCAGCTGATGTTTATTCAGCTTTGCAGAAAAAAAGGCAATCGGACGCTCGTTCTTGTCCTCGTCGTACTTGAAAAGCACCGCCCCGACCCCAAGGTGTGATGCGTCGCACTGGACCACGAACGGGCGCTTAAAATCGGCATGAACCAGAACCGGGGCCGAGGTAAGTGCCGCCTTCAAGGCCTGTATCGCGCTCTTGGCCTCCTCGTCCAGCATTAACTTCGTGTGCTTTCCCTTTTTTAGCGCGTTGGTGAGAGGAGTCGCCATCGCCGCGAAGTCCTTTATGAAACGGCGATACCACCCCGCGGTTCCCAGGAAACTACGTAGTTCTTTTACGGATTTCGGCTCGGGAATCCTCTGAATCGCGACGATCCTCTCCGGATCCATTCGCAGCGCCCCGCCGCCGATAATAAATCCCAGGAACCTCAGGCTCCTGTAGCAAAATTTGGACTTTTTTAACCCAATTGTCAAATTCGCCTTCCGTAGACACTCAGCCACCAATCCGAGATACTTCAGGTGCGTCTCGAAGTCCGGTGCGATGATCAACAGGTCGTCCAGGTACACGAACACGTTCGACCTCAGCTGTGCGGGAATAACTTTGTCCATCAGCCGGCAGAGCCTCTGCGCCGCGTTGCACAATCAAAACGGCATCATCCGGAACTGATACAGCGGCCTCCCGGCCACTGTGAACGCGGTGTATGGGCGACTATCGGGATCCAACTCTACCTGCCAGAACGCGAACTTCAAATCGACGCTCGATATGTAGTGCGCCTGCTCGATCCTAGCCAGGATTCCTTCGATACATGGCAGCGGATATGCGTCCTTCACCGTGAGCTGATTGAGCTTCCGTGCGTCCAAGCAGAATCGGTTCTTGTCCGGCCTTTGCACCACCATCGTGCGGTTACTCTACGGACTCTCGCTGACCTCGATCACGCCAAGCTCCAGCATTTTATCCACTTCTGCCCACACGACCTCCTGCATCGCTGGCGATAGTGAATAATGCCGATCCTTAAACGGTTCCGCGCCTCCCACTAGCTGGATTCGGTGCCTCTCCACGGATGTCTTTCCCAGGCTCTAATTGTTCCTTCTGTTTCTCTTGCAGGACCCACTCCTCGGTTACGGAGTGGCCGTCTTCCCATCGAGCCACGGATTGTTCGGATCCCATATTTCTGAAACGCTCGTCTTCGGCTTCGTCGCTGGCTGCTCCCCGAGGATATCTGGTGCCAAACCGAACCGCCTCCGGAAATCAATGCCGAGGTACATGGCCTGTTCCAAATACGGGCACACGTAAAAGGTGAGTACCTTCTCCGCTCCCTTAAACTGCACCGGCACCTGCACTCGTCCGATGATTGACCTGTCTTCTCCCGCAGCCGTCTTCACCACGGACAGGTACTTCTCCATCCTCACGCCGATCTCCTCCAGCAGCTCTCGACTCCCTTTTCCTAGGACGTTGACAGATGCGCCGGTGTCCAGTAAACCGGAAACTCGCCTCCCGCGGATGACCACCTCGGTGAACACTCTGGGGTCGTCGCTCATCCCTCGGCGCACGGCTTCCACCACTGCTCGTCGGGTCTGGTGCCTCTGCCGGAATCGTGATCCAGTCCAGTTGGTGATGCCCAAAAATCCGGATCCGAGCCTCCAGGTACCTGTGCATCCTCTCCTCTGCCGGTAGGTATCTTAAAAGGTATGGTTTTTCCTTATCTCTATCTACGCCTATATTAATCTGTTCCTTTTTAGGTAATGCTGTCGCTGACGCCGCAGCCATCTTCAGGTGCGGCTGGGCCTGTACGTCGAGCGCGGGTCGCACCCCTTTCCGGCGCTCGTCCTCCCGTTTTCCGTACAATTCGGGCAGCTCGGAGTGACCACCTCCGGTTTCCCGCAGCGAAAACAGAAAATTTTCCGCTCCGGCGACAGGCAGTCGCGGAACCCGTGTTCTGCTCGGCCACAGTTCCAGCAGACCAACCTGGGCCGTGAAACCTCTTCGACGACCGGCTCCTCCGACTCCGCTTCCACCTCGGGTGCACCGAATGCCACCTCTTCCACCTGTCGCCCGCTGGGCTGGAACTTGGGCGGTCCACGGTACGCGGGCCGGATGTCCCGTCTCAAAAAGGCATCTTCCACCTCCAGGTACTCCTCGCGTAGCTGCTCCACATTGTATACCCGTAGGGCGTACGGTCCTGGAGCGCTCGCATCCGCTCGAATTCGCCTCCCCGGCCGCGAAATCTGGCCACCGGACTCTCCTTCAGGTCCTCCCACGTCTTCGGCGGACTCTCCCGGACGAACTGCCAGTACCATTCGGCCGCCTGGCCTCGCATGAGCTGGTAAAAGCTGCCCAGCACCTGGTCCCAGGAACACCTCGACTGCCGCTGCAGGTATTCCACCCGGAAGACGAAATCCTCCACGGCGAGCTTGTTCGGGTCGCCGTCGAAGAAAATCTCCCACATCTCTATCCGGACCCCTCTTACTGCCTCTTCTCTCCTTTCAGGCGCCCGGCAACCCTCGCCGACGTTGGCTCGCGCCTTGGACGCCATCGGATAGGGCTGGTGCTGCCAGCCGTTCGCCCGCGGATGCCCTCCTGGGTACCCTCTGGCGTCGGATCCTCGATCCGATTCGCTGCTGCGTGCCCTCGGAGGTTTCGGTGGCGACCTCCTCGGCTCGTCCACTTCCGGCTTCGCCTTCGGATACGCTCCCGTCGGGCTCGCCGCCTCTGAGCGTCCGCTAGCTCTGCGGCCGCCGTCGACTCCGCCGTCGCCCTGCCTTGGCATCTGCTGCAACTCCCGAACCGCGGCTGCTGTCTCCTTCAACGGCTGGACTACCTCGTTGATCATGGCCATCATTTCCATGAACCCTCGGCGAATCTCCTCCTGGAGTGACCGGCTGATATTATCCGACGCCGCTGCCCGATGCGTCTCGTACGCCTGAGCCACCGCAGCGTTCACCGAGGAGGCGATTTCGCTCGGGATCCCTCGACGTGGGGGAGACACGTCCCAGCTTTCTTCTGCGGCACCGCCTACGGCTCCTCCTGCCGCTCCACCTTGTGGACCTTCTGACCGTGGAGTCCTCGAGGTCATCTTACCAGCTTTGGACCGCAAATTGTAACTCCTGTTCACATAACTCCTATGCTACCTAATCGCTACCTAATTGCTACCTATATTCCTAACGATTAATATGCTTTCCTTTCGCTTTCCAGACGAAAAATACCACTAACTCAATCTGCACGACAAATACGGGGGGAAATGAACTGATGCCTGACCGGAGCCGTCAACCGTTTGCTTTTTCTGCGTCTACAGCACTACTTTCCGATCGTCATTGCGCTCTTGCGAGCTCCGTCGGCTCCACTATCTTTTTCTAGGAAGATAGGGTAGCGAGGGCGCTCACTTCCTCGCGGCGTCCTGTCCGATTACGCTGCGAATGTGCCTGCAAGTTCTTTTGCTGTTTCGGGTGCATCGCATGGTGAACCCTGTGTTCCCTTGGGTCACCCGTAGACCAGCAATTTCCCCACGCACATCCGCACCGCAAACGGCAGGAGCCTGACTCTAACTTCCTCACCCGCTACGGATCCTCCTTCTGCCACCAGGCACCTACCGGGAGCCTCCTAGCCGACTTTCCTGCCGCTAGCGCCATCCCTTCTCTCCTGGAGGATATCCGCTCTTAGGTGAGTTTGACAAGACAAAAAAAATTACCTTCACGAAAATTTACTTTGTGGTCTTTTTTTCCTCCAGCACCCCAGGTTTTCCCGCGGCGAGCAATTACGTCTGACATTTTATTGCCGACATAAGCCTTCGCAACATCTTCCAACCTGGAATGCCGGCCCACTAGGATTACCGCCCTCGACTGTGAATTATTTTCTTTCTTCGTCTCCTGTGCATGGGTGCGGGTGCCCCTTTTCAAAGGCCTCCGCCACCCCACTCCTAGTTGACTTTGGGCGCCATTATGTTACGACCTGCTTTTTTGATGGGGCAAGGCCGGCTAGCCAGTCATCTCAGTGGGATTTTTCCCCGTTTGCCCACAGGTCGCACCATAAACCCAGCTGATCTGGAATCCACTGACAACAACAAAAAAAGGTAAACAAATTCAACAAAATATAACAAAATCAACTGCACAAACTAACAATCACCTCCCTCCTCAGATGTAGGCTCGGGGCATGGCTGTTGTCGCCCCTGGACGCACCCTCCCTTCCGCATCAGGTCATCGGATTCCCCTTGGCAGACGGTTGTCCCGGCTTTTCCTGGTCATCCCCTCATCCGGTCATCATTCTTCCCCCCCCCCCCCCCCACGTAAACAATTAGCCACTCATCATTATAAACATTTAATTCTTCAACATATTCGACTTAATTTTACTAATATACAACTTCGTCTTGTTGACAATTTATTTACAGCATTTGGGAAGCAAACCTACATCCCACATCTACGCAGATCAGCGTTGAAACGAGTCAAAATTAATTCAGCGAGGACACGACACAATGTACGGGTATATATGTATAGGTGAATATGAATACAAATGTGAATGTATGTATATATATAAATATAATGATTATTAACCCTCCAAATTAGCTCCAACACAGATAAGGGGGCTGAGACGGGGCGTGTGCTTGGACAGGACAACAATAAACACCCCTACATAGATCGGCCTGGGCAGATCACAATATTAAGGATTAAATTTAATTAGGATATGAGTTTACTTCATGTCTTTATGTCATTATTCGCTCAATTGTTGTATGTCTGCGATTATTTCAATAAATATTTATTTTAAATGGTATTTAATTCTGTGCCTTAATTTGTTTCCATTGGGATTGCATACTTGTATTTTCTGTCCGCTAGTCGCTATTTAATATAAGTGCATTTTTTGCCGGCTACACAGCGTCGAGGCAATATATAAATAAATAAATAAATTTAGTTATTTATGCACAGATGACTCGAACGGACCTTATAATTGTTAAATAGTTTAAATAAATAATTAATACGTATTGTATAAATAAATACTTCCGATACATAAATAAATAAATATTTTAAATAAATAAATTAAACAAATTAGTCGAATAAATTATGTGCTAATTTCTGGCCTTGGTCTTGGTTGTTTTTTTTCTTTGGGCGGTCGGCCATTCCTCCGGATTTTTTTGAGGTTGGAACCTCGAACTCGGGCAGGTCGAACGAAAAGGTTATCCCGGGCCCGACCAATGGTTTTCCCGGGATGGGGGATGTTCGCCCTGTGAAACCCGCCAGAGCCTAATATTAATACGCTATGTTCCAACCGGAACGGACTCACGTTTTTATTATCTCCTTCCCTGAGCCTGGTTCCGGGATCCGCTCCTGGAGTTTCGTCGATCTCCGGATCGGGTCTTCTATTTCCAATTGGGGTTGAGGTTGTTTTAATTAATCCCTTTTACCACTCCGTCTCGGGACATCGCACTCACGTTTTCCAAAAAAATTTTTTTTTCTATATATATTTATACTCGGCGGGCACTACTCGACTTCGACCGCGGGATTCGACGTTCGGGTACGGATTTTCGCCAATGGCCGCTCCCATGCCCCATTTATGGGCTCGGTTCCCGTCGATTCCCTTTACCTACTCTCCGCTCTTTTGGGGTCGAGAAACGCTTTCAAGGCTAGAGCCCTGCTTCTGCCTTGGTATGAGTGGATGCACTCGCTCCGGGCTCTCCTCTCATGATCCTTACCTACCATCCACTTTCCCCTTTCCTGGGTGTGGACGGTAGGTGGCGTCTTGCGTTCCACTCTTCCCCCTTTTCCCGGCCCTGCCAACCTTCTCCTAGTGTACATCCCAGGCGATATTTGTTTCGCCTGCGGCTATCGATTACCGCCAGAATGCAACAAATACATACACATGTATATATGTGTGTAAAATCGCGTTATTATTGCATTAAAGCGGCTAATAATTATTATCATTTATTAAAATTGCTTCTCGAATGTCTTATAAGATCCTTTTCCGATCACAATCAAGAACTGGTAAGAATATTTAGTTGGTCTAGCTGATCAACCAAATGAGGCATCAGCCGTTTGCAGCCATACAAAATTATTTCTTTAATAACTTCGACTATTTCTATCTATCGCAAGTGTGCGTGGTAAAAATTTGAAACAAACTTGATCTGTGTGCAAGCATTACAAATACAGTCGAAAACAAAATTAGAGCTCTATCTCTTATAGTCTCTGAGATGCAATGTTTCATACGGACAGACACACAGACAGACGGACATGTCTGAATCGTCTTGGCTCTTGGCGCTGATCAAGAATACATATATATACTTTATAGGGTCGGAAATGCCTCCTTCTACCTATTACATACATTTCCTGCCGGCACAAAGTTATAATACCCTTCTACCCTATGGGTAGCGGTTATAAAAAGCCGCAAATTCACGACGGGTTTTTTATATACATATATTTTTCTGGGGTGTTAAAGATAAGGAAACTCCTGGGGGTTTTTCGTGTTAAACTGACTCTTTTTGTAGTAAAATTTGCTTGTGAGTTTAGTTTAAAATCATATATGCTGGCCTTTGCCTGAGGCCCAACTGTGTTGCACTCAAATGTTTAGACTTTAATTGGATTTAGAGAAATATTTAACAAGAAAGGAAGCTAACTTCAGCTTACCGAAGTTTGTATATCCTTGCAGAATTTAAACAAAAAATTAAAACAGAAATCTGGAATTATAATTAGTTGCCAATCTCAAATTTGATGAAAATGGTTTGAAAAACTGCTCAGTTTTATTTCATTTTCCTGGTTGTTCCTATTAAAGCTATAGGATATAGTCGGCCGATTTTCATGAAATAAATATAACAATTCTGAAATAATATCAGATGGCCAGATTTCAAGATATGGTGAAAATATCTTGAAAACTGACAAAGTTATTGATTTTTCTTTTATTTTCCTGATTGTTCCTATGGAAGCTATAGGATATAGTCGACCAATTTTCATGAAATTAATACCGAAATTCAGGATTAAAAAAAAAAACGGCTAAATCTCAACTTTAATAAAAATATCTTTAAAACTGACAAAGTTAAAATTTTTTTCGTAAAACTTTCCAATTGTTCCTATGGCAGCTATATGATATAGTCGGACGATCCGGCTCGTTCCGACATAAATACGATTAAGAGTATATTAAAGACTAACTGCAAAGTTTCATTCAGATAGCTCTAAAACTGAGGGACTAGTTTGCGTAGAAACGGACAGACGGACAGACAGACATGGCTAGATCGACTTGGCTGTTGCTCCTGATCAAGAATATATATACTTTATGGGGTCGGAGATGTCTCCTTCACTGCGTTGCAAACTTCTGACTGAAACTATAATACCCTGCAAGGGTATAAATATATATAAAGTTTGACTTTGTCGCCGGAGTTACCGACCAGTCGGTAGGCAACGAGCCGCCGGCTAAACCTCCCAGAGCTACCCTAGAAATGGTACGCTGACTGGGCGGCCACTTCAACACATAAACATTCGGACACAACTATGTTGCAATCCGAACCATCGCTTGAGCCGGACAGCGACCCACTTGAGTCGTTGCCCTGCTAACGTTTTGATGACATAGACAGGATGCCCCAACCCCTACCAGGAAATACGACACGAGCAGAATATTCCGAGCGGATGCAGTGTAAACAATTTTTATTCTTGTATTAGTGCATAAGTTCCATATGTATAGTATATAAGATTTTCTATGTACACTTTTGGCAGCGGCGGCTTCTTGGCCACCGCTGAACAATATATTAATACACTCTGGATATTGACTTCAATGAGAACGGATCTTTTCTTACTTCAATTAATCAAGCCGATATAAATCCAAATTCCCAAGGAACATTTTGAGGATCTTTCTGAGCAAGCGTTGGACTCTCTCACGGACCACCAACATAGTAGAGGAATATTCTTAACTACTTTGGAATATTCATAACTGGCGCAGCCGCACTACGAACCGGGATGGATCGTGTATTTATAGTTACACTGTAAGAACCACACTACACAACAGGTGAAGTATTCTTGTGCATTTTTTTTTGTTTTTAAAAGAATAAATAAAAAGAAGTGATGCCAAATTTATTAAAAAAAAAAAAAACAACACACCCGTGACAAACGCAAAATGAAAATTAAACAAGATATATATATGTGCAACGCAAAAGAAAGAGAAGAGTGAATAAATGAAACGAAGAAGTAAAATTAAAAGAGGTGCAGTTTTAAATGGAAAAATATATTTACTACAATATTGAGTTGTAATTTACGTGGCTTTTAAAAAAAAAAAGAAGAATGTATGATATATATCTCTTGTGGACATTTCATGTCGTTTTCTTTGTTTTGTGGAAAAGATTACTGAAAATAATTATACAGCAGTGTTCAATGAAATAGTTATACAATTCCATCGCGGCTTTGTAAGAAAGTCAGTTACAAGATTTATGGCAAATTTTGTAAACTGGTTTCATATTTGAAATACACTAAATAAATATCGTGTTTAATAAAATATTTACTAATGAAATAAATGGTGTCCAAATAATTATGTATACAACTGTGCCTAGTGAAATAGTTCTACAATTCCATCGCGGCTTTGTAAGAACGTCAGTTACAAGATTTATGGCAAATTTTGTAGACTGGTTTCATGGCTGATAGACAAAAAAAAAAAAGAATGTTTTTTATAAAATATTTATGCTTGAAATAAATTACGTCCGATAATTACAAATACACAACTGTGTCCAATGAAATAGTTCTACAATTCCATCGCGGCTTTGTAAGAACGTCAGTTGCAAGATTTATGGCAAATTTTGTAGACTGGTTTCATGTTTTTATGCAAAAAAAAAACAAAGATAAATAAATATATATATTTACTAAAAGAAAGAGGTTGTGGCTATATTCAAGGAGGAAATATACACAATAATTCGTGCAACTCCATGGCGCGTTTTGTAAAGGGTGTTCAACTTTAAAGGAATTCAGAGAATTTCGTTGAAGTTGGTTTGAGTTGGCATAATAAATTCTGGAAACAAAAAATAAAAACAGAAAGGATCAGCAACGTTCGCTTGAATACTTAATTTTAAATATTAAAAAAAAAATACTAATTTTACACTCTCACAGGTAACGGCCACAAGAATACTACACACAGACACTCAACACACCTACTATTTAAGTATTTTATTAATATAAGTTTACACTTACAACACTATACACTAAAGTAATCTTTCTATAAAGTAATAAATAATTAATTTGATGCCGAATATTGCTAAAGTCAAGAGCCTTCTGCCGACTACTAAGATCACTACTAGGAGTAGTAGTAGGAGACAGACACCTAGTGCACCAACACCGCAGGAAAACGCCCTATCTCTCAGAACCGCTTTTACACCCTCACCCCTAACTATGGACACTAGTAACAACTCGACACCTTCTCACCTTAATACGGCGATTGTCAATCCAGCCGAATTGTTCGCTTCAATGAGAATCCCAAACGTAATTCGGTTTTGCCCTCATACTCAGGGGACCCATTCACTTTGAACGAATTCATTAACAATGTCGAGGAGATAATCCTTATGATCAGGGGTACGGACAACTCCGTATGGACAAATGTTGCTGAGAACTATAAGGCAAAAAATAGAAGGAAAGGCAAACGAAGCAGTTATCGCGTCTGGAGCAGGCCTAAATTGGGACGATATTAAAGACACTTTAATTAGACACTGCAGGGATAGGAGAGACGAGGAAACTTTGATGACGGAATTATATGGCCTAAAACAGAAACAGTTGACTCTACAAGGATCTTACGACCAAATTACGAAGATTAAGCTAGCCTTGTTCAGACTAATTGATTCAGAGGAGACCGAGCCTTTGGCCATTAGAGTGAGGCAAAAACTGGTGTCTAAGACTTGCTTGACAACCTTTCTTGCCGGGCTTAGAGGAAATCTAAGCGGCATAGTCCGAGCAGCTAGGCCGACAGATCTAGAAGAGGCATATGAGGTGGCAATAGGAGCGGTCTTATCCCAAGGAACGCTGGGTTCCGATAGACCAGTTTCTTTTGCAAGCAGAACACTCAACGAGAGGGAAATCAACTACTCTACCGTAGAGAAAGAAATGCTAGCTATCATTTGGGCAACCAAATACTTTCGCCCCTACCTCTTCGGGCAAAAATTCCACATAGTTACAGATCATAGACCCTTAAAATGGCTTATGAATTTTAAGGAACCTAATTCAAAATTAGTTAGGTGGAAACTGCAACTCCTAGAATATGACTATGAGGTGGTATATAAGAAAGGGTCTCAGAATGTAGTGGCCGATGCTTTAAGTCGCGTCACAATACAAACAAACTGTATAGCAAATCCCATCTCAGATGAACCGATTAACTCTATAATTATGTCTGATAAACCGTTAAATGAATTTAAAGCACAATACATTTTCGAGTTAGGAACCCAAGACAGGACTAAAACTTGCATCTTGTTCAAAAACAAATGTAGACGAACAATAACCAAAGTTAAATTCGATCTAAACCTTATTATTGAGATTTTACGGGAAATTCTAAATACTAATAGAGTGCATGCCATCTTGGCTCCTGAGCCAATCTTTAAAATAATAGAGGAGGCCCACACAAAATACTTTCAAAAATACAAATTGATCAGGTGCAAGGACCTATTAACGGATATCACGACTAAAGAGGAACAGGAATCGGTAATTAGGGATTATCACCGTAAGAACAATCATCGCGGAATTAAAGAAACATTGAGCCATCTCAAGAGGACAACCTATTTCCCCTTCATGAAACAAAAAATTTCACAAATAATTAACTTATGCGATACATGTCAGACTCTTAAGTACGACAGAAAACCACCCAGACCGGTATATCAAAAGACCGAAATTCCGGAAAGACCACTACAGATAGTGCACATGGACATTTATACAATTAATGGCCAAACGATTCTTACACTGATTGACAAATTTTCCAAATTTGCCAGCGCTTATACAATTCCATCAAGAAACTGTATAAACGTAGTTAAGTCTTTGAGACATTATTTCTGTTTTGTGGGTATTCCAACAAAGTTAATATTTGATCAGGGTGCCGAATTCTCCGGGAAAATTTTTATAGACTTCTGCAAGCAATACGATATCACCACTCATATCACGTCTTTTCAAAAATCTACGAGCAACTCGCCCGTAGAAAGATTACATTCATCTCTCACGGAAATATATAGAATTATTTATGAGAATAGAAAGGCTAGTAAACTGGAACTCGATCACGAGGAAATGTTATTTGAAACCCTGACTACATACAATAATGCTATACACTCCGCAACTAAATATACACCATTTGAGTTATTTTCTGGTAGAACTCACATCTTCAACAAGAACATAGACTATAACACAGAACATGACTATTTACAAAAACTTAACGAGTTTCAAGACGTTTTGTACCCTAAAGTCAAAGCACAATTGGAAAAACAAATGAATACTAGGATTGACAAATTGAATAAAAACAGGGATCAACAGATAACAGTTAATGCCGACGATATAATATTCAGAAAGGAGAATAGGAGGAATAAGCTCACTCCTCGTTTTTCTCAACACAAAGTTATAAAAGACAATAAAATCACACTATTATCACACAAAAAACAGAAACTACACAAAGCAAAAATTAAGGAAAGAATTAAAACAAACCCTACTCTTTACGATATTACAGATTCGCGTTCATCGCAGCCCAGGACTTGAAGGTCCAGAA
>VNJN01007101.1:0-21456 GCA_008042485.1 Drosophila mayri | reverse complement strand
GCAAGGGTCGTCCTGCTACCATGGGTAGCCTCCAACCGGCCGCAATGACTAGTCTCTTCTTAAATCCATAATCCTCCGCGTCCCCTAGTCTAAGTCCGTAGCTATGGGACCTCCTACTAATTTGGTTTTTTGTGGTCCCGTCAAGGAGATCAAGCACCATATCCCCAAGTCCACGCAGCGCCGTCGTTCTTGAGAGCAGCCAAATTTGAGTTATAAATTCCAACCGCTGCCGAGTCTTCCCGTAGTTCATCCGCTGCGGAAGTTTCGGCGTTTTCTTTGGCTGAGTGTGGAGAAGAGGCTCCGCTCTGTGCTCGCCAACCGCTATTGTGCAAATTGTCTGGCTCACGAGCACTCCGACGGAGCGTGTAGCCGGGGTGATCTTTGCAAAGCGTGCCATCAGGATTACCACACACTCGTACATAAGTCGGAACGGGCCGGATCGGACGACTATATCATATAGCTGATATAGGAACGATCGGAAAATTTTTCGAAAAAATATTATAACTATGTCAGTTTTCAAGTTATTTAACTAAATTTCGGTTTTACTTTGATGAAAATCGGACAACTATATCCCATAGCTGCAATATGAACGATCGGACAAATTTTCAAAAAAAAAATATAACTTTGTCTATTTTCAACATATTTTCACCAAAATTGATATTTGACCACTTAATATTATCATATAGCTGCTATAGGAACGATCGGAAAATTTTTCGAAAAAATATTATAACTGTGTCAGTTTTCAAGTTATTAAACCAAATTTTGGTTTTAATTTGATGAAAATCAGACTACTATATCCCATAGCTGTCATATGAACAATCGGAAAAATTTTCGAAAAAAAATTATAACTTTGTCTGTTTCCAACATATTTTCACCAAAATTGATATTTGGCAACTTAATATTATTAAATAATTTTGGTTTTAATTTCATGAAAATCGGACATGTAAATCTTATAGCTGCCAAAGGAACAACAAGGAAAATAAAAGAACAAATCATAATTTCGCTGTTTCTCAACGAATTGTTATTCTAGAACTTCGGTTTTAATTTTCTGACTTAATTCTGCAAGGGTATACAAACTTTACTGAACCGAAGTTAGCTTCCTTTCTTGTTTTAGTTTTAAAATAACTTTTATTTGAGGAAATCAATAAAAATTAATCTGAATAAGAAAGGAAACAAACTTCGCGCCACCGAAGCTTGTATACCCTCCCAGACTTAAATGAAAAAATTAAAGCCGAATCTTTGGACAAAAATTAAGTTTCCAAATCCCAAAATTGATGAAAATATGTAATATTTTATTTAGCTGATTGTTTTTATGGTAGCTATAGGATATAGTGGTCCGATTTTCAGGAAATAAAATGTGAAATTCGAAAAAAATATTTAATATCAAAATATTAAAATTGGTGAAAATATGTTGAAAATTGACATAGTTTTAATTTTTTTTCGATACAATTTTCGATCGTTTCTATGGCAGCTATAGGATATACTTCGATTTTCATGAAATTAATACCGAAATTCTAAAATAATATTTAATGGCCAAATATCAAATTTGGCTCCAAAAAGGAAGTGTGGGACCTTTGTTCTACAGGAGAACCAGTCCGTTCGTATGTGTCCGCGTTTCCTTGAAATGCTTGCCGATGAGCGATCAAATTACGTTCGCCAAAGGCAACTCAGTCCAAATTGTTTTGCACTACGGGATTGTCCTAGTGCCCACTGCTGCCTTACATGCCAAAGCCGGCATTATACGCCGGCATTATGTTGCACCGTGATGCACCTAACGTTTCAAGATTCTCCGCTCAACCAAGTCCGCGACCCTCGCACACAGCGAGAAGCACTGCAGTTCCTGACGACCATGTGCAAATGTCTTTTGTGTCCGGTGTGTACGGTCTGCATCAGACAGTTGTCGGGCACTACACGAAGGTGTGCATGTTCCCCAATTGAGTTCCTTCCAGACTTCTCAAATAGCCGGTAAACTTCCTTTACGTCAAATTCCGAGATTTCTTCTTAGGATGCTTCTGAATTTCCCCTTGGCAAATCCTTGTTTTTCGAAAGCTCCGAAATCGACGTCTTTATCGGAGCTGACAATCTTCCTTCTGTACTTCAGCCATAAAATATTTAATTTCAACCCGAGTGATTGCACGAGGGGGGAAGAATGTTCTAGTCAGAAGGCCCTCTGCGTCATTCTCAGCGCTGCATCTGCCCTCCGAGAATCTAAAAGCTCGGCCGCACTTGCGCTTTCGAATTTCAGCCCTCCGCTTACGAACATCCGAGCGAACCTTCGTTCTCCCATTCTCTGATCTTCAACATTCCAGCACTGTTAAGCTCGAGGTCGAGAGCGCAGCCCTTATGTCAATCTAAGACCAGTTCCATGTATGCAGTACAATAAAGCAGAAGCACCTATATTTTGAATTTTCCCTCGACGCCCCCGTCTTTTCATTCTAACCTACGCTGGGTAAATTCCGTTTGCGAAGTGGGATTTTTTCGTCCTTGGCTTTGGAACCCCCTACACAATTGGAAAAATTCCGTTGCTCCTGGGAACCTTGCTGGACACTATGAAAGCTGTTAACAAAGCGACACTTTGACAAACAATTCCTTAAGTCTATTGACTACTTGTTGATTTCTTCGACCAAACAACGGATGCGTATAGGAGCGTATCCAGCTACCAAGGGAAATAATATACTCCCAACTTTACGAATTTAAAAACATTCTTTAACATGACTAAGAAGGTGGAGCAAGTAGTCTTATAGGCGTTGAACTTGCTTGAGATCAGTTAACAGATTTTGAAGCGCATTTGCCACTTTGAGAAAGTCTCAGCGGATAGAAAGCTAAATCCAACTTATTATCAAACTAACTTGGCCACAATCGATGAAGTATGCAATCGATTCGCGGATAATGATACACATATTATAGAAAAATATTGATGCCCGCACTATATGATGTTTTAAAAAGACTGTCGTGAGTTATACGACAAGTACAGAACCATCATAATTGAGTCAATGGCTGAAACTTCAAGCATTGCAACCTCGAATCAAGCTTACGTTAGAAAGTCGCCGACAAAAGGCGATATCAGATTACACCAAGCTGGTTTTGAAAGAATTTTCAGATACCGGCAAGATCATCACAAGTGATTTGATAAAATCACATTGGTCACAATATCAACCCATACATTTCAGAAGTTTCGTGAGGATTTCGAATGCCCGATCAAAGGAGGGTACGACATGCAAACAAGCACGCATTACACAATGAAGATGTGCATTTGCCTAGGGTTAGCATCCCAAAATTCGATAGGGATCTACTCATTGTTTTATGTATATAAATCTTTGATCTTTGACACAAACATGTCCACAGTTCGAAAAATTCAGTATCTGAAAACTACCTGGAAAGGTTTAAACAAAAATGACATAAGCGCATAGGAAGTATTGGTTGACGCATAAAACAATCCCCGCCATGTAGCATATAAGATAAGATAACATTTATCATTACAGGAGTTGTACGAGTATTTTATAACTTTGTTGTCTCTGGTATCATTAAAGGGACTAGGCATTGATAAAACTAGTTAGTATAATAATAACCATTGGAATCATAATAGCCATAGTTAATCAAAAATTTGATTTTGCAAACTAAACGCTCTACAAAAAATTGTTATATGGTTCTAAAGAACTACAAGGTCTCGATACAATTCAGTTTCCTTGGGAATAGGGAAAAGCGGCTAATAACCGAAAAGCGAGCAGAAAGGACCAACGTGTAATTCCACCAGCGCTGAAAGGCTACAAATTGTTCATCCTGCAAACAAAATAATATCGGGAATGCAATAAAACACACCATATATTGCTAATTCTTGGACCCACATGGATACAGCAACCGAGCCACAATGACCTTCCTTGGGAGCAGCAAGTAACAAGAGTTAAAATTTGCTGGCGACCGTAAAGGTATCAGTTAAATCAAGCAATGGTCAGATAGCCACATTTAAAGCTTAGCTAGATCTAAAATCAGAAATAAATTTTGTCTCTGAAAGAATGGCTTCAAGGCAATGGTACATAGTAACATTTTCTTCAAAATACAAAATTTGGTATATTGTTTTCGGGAAAATTTCTTCGGAGCTCATGTGATATGTTTGGAAGTTGCCAAGTGGTGTAATTGAAATAAGTCGATTTTTTTTTATTTTAATTTTTATGTTTATTCATTGTTGGATTTCTTGTCGGCACATAACGAGCCTTTCGTTACGGGCACTTGGGCTTATGACCGGGACGACTCTGTATATTTTCTTATGTACCATATATGCCCCAATGTACGAAGTATATTAAGCATTCAATATATGCGCATATTACATCTCCCTCCTTTTAAAAAATAAATAAATAAAATATGGACTAGTTTCCTTGCCTGCTTTTCTAATATTATCTCTCTAACTAATGTCTTTAACCGTCAAGATTAGGGTAATAAATTAGGGTTAGATGTCAACCTGTCTATAGGGAGGGGTAATAAAGACGCAATTAATTAGGGTCATTGCATCTAAAAGGGTACTTGAGATAGCAAGTCTACAAAGCCACCGACAAGGATATGAACACGTGCGCGATCCTGGACCGCAGGTGCACTTTCCCACGATCCTCACTTAAAAAGGGACGAGGAAAGGTGTGTGATTCTAGAGCACACTCGCACTTTCACCCATGACCCTCACTTAAAAAGGGACGGGAAAGGTTTGTGATCCTGGAGTGCACGTGCACTTTCGCCCATGACCCTTTCCTAAAAAGGGACTGACTGAAACGTACGTGGGGGGGGACGCACGATCCTTTCCTAAAAAAGGGATAGAGACGCAATTGAAGAAGGGCGTTGATTTCGTAACGGAAAAACCTCACTCTACTTCTCTAAACAATCAGATTTTTCCCACACTCATTCCACCTGCATATGAATGAATTTGTTCGACATTTGGGTGGGGTGAAAAGAACGATCCTGTAACGTACGTCGGCGCTCTTAAAAAAGGGACAGTCTATAACTGAAGAAGGGTATTTATCTCATCCGAAAAACCTCTCTTTCTCCTCCAACAAGGACGCTCACCCACGATCCTTACCTAAAAAAGGGATGGAGATGCAATTGAAAAAGAGTTTTGTTCTCGTATCCGAAAAAACTAACTCCACTCGTCTACGAAGGACGGTTTCCCATTACCCTCATTTAAAAAAAAACACGAGGATATCTCACTTAAGAAAAGGGTCAAGCAGACAAAAGGTAATTAGGACTCTTAAAAAAATACCTAAAAACACCATGGGATGAAAGGACGAAAAAAGGGCTAGACTTCTAGAGACGAGCCGCCACGCCCCATTCACTCAAAAGTCACAAATTAAAAAACAAATAAAGAAAAGTCTGAAAAGTAAAAAGGCTGAAAAAGAAATTTCCCCTGCCCTCTCCCATTTAAATAATTCTTTAAATTTTATTTCAAATATTTATTTTATTTTTCAATCATCAGAATCGACTTTCTAAATTAACATACATTTTCATAATTTTTCATGATTTTTGGGAACGTACAGTGAAGAAATGACATGCACACGTATTAACTCCATTGTCGGTTTATTCATTTGCCCAACAACAAGTTGAAAAATATTGGCCATGTATATTTGTAACCAATGGTGTATCAGCCATCCTTTTCTGGAAATATTCCAAAGATTCCTCAAGATATTGAACATGTTCAGGGAAAATTTGATCCCTAAACATTTTTATTATAAATTATGTATTTAATTTTCAATGATTTTATTCTTTATTTTTATAATCTGCGTGTTCTCTTCTTGTTGTTCAATTATCCAATATCTTTGTTTTATATCGACAGTTGATCTTATAATATAATCGATATCTGTGGTCTTATCGATACTTTATATTAAATTATATTATAGAAAGTGCACACTCAAATACAATTCATAACATAACAGTATGTTCACACTTAATACTATTTTGAATATATTCACATATGTTTACAATATTCACATATGTTTACAACTCGGTCAACCTGACAAATTGATCGACCTCGATCAATATTATGTACATAGTGCTACAGTCTTATTTAATATTTGTAACCATGGTTTTAGCCTCACAGCTTCTACATAAAATCCCTTTATAAGGTAACTGAGTTAATTGACAATTATCTATATCCGTTACTTCGTATCTATCATTGTCAAAAACTCTATTTATTTTGTAAGGACCTTTATATTTAGGCGCAAATTTTTTACAAGTGCCAGGTTTTACATTAATATTTCTTATTGCCACAAAATCTCCAACACTATATACCAATGGTGCTTTCTCTTTAGCTGCTTTAATTAATTCATTTCTTTTCTGAGACTCTACAATTCTTTTAAATCTATTCCTTTGTCTTTATTTAATTTATCATCTAAATACTCATATAGTTCATCAACTATTGGACCTTTTTGATCTACTCCAAAGAGGATCATGCTTGGTGTTTTCAATGTACTAGAATGAACTGAATTGTTGATCGCATGTTCAACCTTATTTATAAGTTTATACCAATCAGCTTGATTAATTGGATTAGATAATTTTCCCAACATTGGTGTCAGCACTCGATTCACTCTCTCAACCTGTCCATTTGCCTGGGGAGCACATGTCGCCACTTTTATATGCCCAATATTACGTTCCGCTAAATATTCATTAAATTCTAATGAAGTAAAGCAACTACCTCTATCAGAGATAATCCGGCGTGGCCTACTATAAAATTCAAAATATTTACTTAAACTCGCAATTACTTCCCGTGTGTTTGTAGAATTAACAGGAAATAACTTCAAAAACTTTGTAAATGAGTCAATTTCTACTAAAATATGTTTCCTTTTTGAATTTATACAAGGCAGGTGCCCTAAATGATCTATGTGAATCGTATCAAATGGTATCGGCACTTTAGGTATACTGTGTAAGATTCTATTGTTGACTGACTTTGGGACAGAATGTAAAATGCACTTCAAACAATTTCGAATTAACTCTTCTATTTTCGTTCTCATTAAGGGAAACCAATACTTAGACTTCATATTATTGTAACACTTATCTGTAGCTAAATTAAATTAAAAAAAAAATTAATTAAAAATTAAAAAATTAAATCATCTCGAATACTTGATGGAACAAACAGAGTCCTATTCTGGCTCATATCTTCGTGATACACAACACCATCTAAAAGAAAAAAATTTTTTACTGGTCCTTCCGCTAACTCATCACGTATTTTACTTATAACTTCATCCCTCATTTGCTCCGTTTGTGACAGAAAGTCTATATCATTTGACATTGCTCCGACCGTGCCCACCACTGAATCAACCAATTCCACTTCTTTTTGTAACTTTGATAAATTTCCAAATTCCACAAGCCTTGAATTTTCTAAAGCTAACTGTGCTACCTTTTTCACTGATTCTGAAACTTCTGACGATTCTACCAATTCAGACTTGTCTGACGACTCTGACAATTCTACCAATTCTGACTTGTCTGACGACTCTGACAATTCTACCAATTCTGACTTGTCTGACGACTCTGACGATTCTGACGATTCTACCAATTCTGACATTTCTGACGATTCTACCAATTCTGACATTTCTGACGATTCTACCAATTCCGACTTTTCTGGAACTACACACGGTTCTTCCATTACCCTTTCTACCATATTACTTAACAATTCCGTTTGCCTACTTAAAGCATCAACATGCGGCATACTTTCGCCAGGACGGTGTTCAATTTTATAATTGTGGTTCTCTAATTCTAATGACCAACGAGCAATTCTGGGATTGCTGGACTTTTTGCTTAATGTTTTTACCAAAGAATGACAATCAGTCACAATTTTGAAGGGCATATGTTCTAAATATACTCTAAAACGGCGAAGTGCATAAATAATCGCAAGGGTCTCAAGTTCGAAACTATGGTACCTCGATTCGGCTGCGGAAGCTTTTAATGAATAGAATAAAACTAGATGCATTTTTCTGTCGTTCTGTTTCTGCATTAAAACAGCTCCAAAACCTCTAGAACTGGCGTCAGTATGTAATCACGATTAGGGTTAAATATTGAAAGTACTGGCGGAGTTGATAAACGATTTTTTAAGTTCCGAAAAACTTTTATTTGTTCTTCATCCATTGGGAACGCTCCTCCTTTCTTTAATAGTTCAACTAATGGTCGGGCTATACTTGCATAAGACGGAACAAATCTACAAAAATATGAAAACATACCTAAACAAGAGTGCAGTTGTTTTGTATTATTTGGAACAGGATAATTTTTTATAACTGCTATATGCGAGTCGTTAGGCAAAATCCCTTTATTGCTAACACTGTACCCTAAATAATCGATCACCTTTCTTAAAAATAAGCTCTTCTTAAAATTGATTTTTAAATTAAATTTTGCTAATCGTTCCAACAATTGTGCCAAGATTTCGAAGTGTTCCTCTACTGTTCTTGTAGCTACTACTATATCGTCCATATAAACAACAATCTTGCGATTTCTAACTAAATCCATCAGGCTGTCAGAAATAAATCGTTGAAATACTGACGGTCCATTCCGCAATCCAAATGGCATTCGCATATACTCACACTGCCCTTGTGGTGTTACAAACGATGTATACTTTATAGAACTTTCTTCAACACCGACTTGATGGTACCCACTTTTTAAGTCAATAACCGAAAAACAGTTTTTTCCTTCTAAATACTCAAAGCAATCTTCTATTAAAGGCAAAGAAAAATTATCACGAACTGTGCACTTATTAAGGCTTCTGTAATCAACACACATTCTGATTTCACCTGTTTTTTTTTTTACTAATACAATTGGGGAGGCAAATGGTGAATTACTCGGACGTATTATGTTTTCGCGTAACAGCTCTTCAATAATTTTCGAAACTTTATCTCGTTAAAAATATGATAACCGTCTAGGCTTAAAATGAAAAGGAATATCACTTACTAGTTTTATACTCATTTTACAGACAGGCTCAGCTAATTTATATATATATAGCATTTTTCTCTATTCTTAAACCCAAATTCGTTACCAATATCTAGGTTTGTATTTAACTCTGTTGTAACACCTGACACATAAACAATCCATATCATTCATCCACTGCTCAATTTGGGTATTCTTAGTATTTACTTGACCTCCCTTTATGTCAATGTTTATCTTTTTATCTATTGTATTATAAAACAGAGATGCACAAGAAGTAGTTAAGTCTAATTTATTAGTATCAAATAAAGACTTTTTTCCGTAATCTGATTTTCGTTGGATTAATTGTAATCGTAAAGCGTTAATAGCGTTTCTGCCAAGAATCATAGCAACAGGTATAACACATCATCATGAACAACGAAAATTTCAATTTCATAAACTTTCAAATTAAACTTAATATTGCATTTAACTGCGCCGCATAGTATAATATTTCTTCCTTAAATTCCACGGTATTTACTCTAAAATGGGTTGGTTAACTTTACATCTCTTGGCAAATTCGTCTTGTTTATGAAGCTAACCGGGCTACTGGTATCAAAAAGAACATTAATTACTATAAATTTTGTGCATCTAAGTTTATTTATATTAGAACTTACTAATTGTTTACCAATTATATCAGCAACAGCTTGTTGATCTTCCACACTCGCTACTGTCTGCTGTAGTCTTTCAGTCACACACGGTCGAAGTACCACGACCAATGTAAGAGTTTGGCAGTGATACACGAATTTGATCATACTCTATCAAACGACGACGCAATTGATCAAGACTCTCGCAAAAATAAAGTGACGTGGTAATGCCACTTGAGTCGTTTAATCCGCCAACAATGTGCTTAATTAAATCTCGATCCTCCAATTCAGCTTGACGTGCAATGCCGCACATGGATATAAAGTATTGGAATGCAGTCTCATCACTTTTTTTCTTAGGGCGTTTAAGCTTTATGTTTACATTATGATCTCCAATTTTGTGTTTTTACGTCCAAAAACATCCATCAACTGAGTTCGCAATGCTTCCCAATCAGCAGCACCTTGATATGCAAAGTAACTTTTAGCTGGTCCAATAAGAAGACGCCTCGCATATAACCAATACCGATTGAGTGGTACTCCCAACACTGCACATGCAGATTCAAACTCTTCAATCCATAATTTGACAGCAATGCCATCTTCTCCCGAAAAGGGGTCCACTACCGCCATTATATCTGCGATTTCAACCCGTAAAAAATTTGAGGCCATTTTTGTACCAGCTTGGTTCCGTTCCATGTCGCGTAGCGTTGTTTGAAGATCCGCTACTCCTCGACAAACATATGTCAGATCCTCTCGAAACGTGCGCTCATCCTGTGCAATATGAGCCGCGTGCTGCACAAAAAGTTCTGCATGGGCTTCCTGGTCTTGTAAGTCGGTGTCGCCTCCCGCAACTTGATCGAGCGACACAATTTTGTTTATCTTGTCCCGCAAAAAGCTGTTGGCGCCAACAGCCTTATCTTGAACCAGGATGTCGTTTACAGCCGCCTGACCATATTCGTCATTCGGGCCAGCCTCATGCTCGTTGCTCATTTTGAACAAGTTTTTTGCTGCAACGCGCAATTGGTGTATGGAAGCCTTGGCGTCAAAATGCACTTCGTTGGCTCTAAGTAGCTGTAGTAATTCTTCCTTTGATTGCTTCAATATATGGGAATACAACATGGAGACTAGATGCAAAAGCTATGGGCAATCACCCCACACCTGAATTGTAAATGATGTATTTAATTTTCAATGATTTTGTTCTTTATTTTTATAATCTGCGTGTTTTCTTCTTGTTCAATTATCCAGTATCTTTGTTTTATATCGACAGTTGATCTTACAATATAATCGATATCCGTGGTCTTATCGATACTTTATATTAAATTACATTATAGAAAGTGCACACTCAAATACAATTCATAACATAACAGTATGTTCACACTTAATACTATTTTGAATATATTCACATATGTTTACAATATTCGCATATGTTTACATTATGAAATTATTTATCCTTATAACAAGTTGATGGATTCAGCTGGGGGTTGTGCTGTTGATTTTGTTTCCGATTGCCAGCATTTTTGTTAACTCCTTGCTTCCAACGAATTTGAATAATTTAATGATCCTATCCTTTGGGGATTGTGAAACGATACGACGAAATAATCCATTCAATGGTGTGTATTCATCTCTTGCTTGAGTTAGCTCTCTAGAAATTTTAACATCAATTTGTCATGATTTGACAGTCTCCTTACAACAACAATTGGTGCCTTTGCCTTGAAATTAATGGTTCTCGATTGTAGTAGCTCTCTTGAAATTTAGTGTACAAATTAAGTTATTAATGTAATCCCGCGCCACAGTTGGTGACGTCGTGGTTGGTCCAGGGTAAGTATCTAAGCGGTGGCTAATTGGGAGTCGGGTGGTCACCTCGACTTTCTTCCTTCTTACGAAGTTGGTCTTCCTTCTTACGAAGATTATGTTGGGAGAACTCTCTCCGTTGCTATGGCCCTACGGCACAATAACCAATATTTCCAAATAATAAAATTGACGGCTGATCCGGAGTTTATTTTAGCGATCTTCGCTTTATTGAATACAAAATGAAACTGAACTTAAAAGCCAACAAAAGTAAAATTCATAGCGGCCATACCAATGGGTTATGCTTGCCGGCTATGCACGAGCTTCCGGCCAGACGCTTGGTCAGCAGTTTTGGGCGGAGCGAGCTTTCAAACGATCGGTCATATGCCGTCGCCCGGTTAACTTAGTTAACTTACATATCATACAAGACAGCAAACAGATTTTCAGAATATCTGAGATTTAAGTCCTCATAAGGATAAACTTCTGAATTTAGATATACCTTTGCATTTCTCAAATTGTTTGTAATTAGTTCACCATTTAATGTAAATGCAATGATTGCAAAGCGTGGACGTTCTCTATTGGCCGACAACTTTACATTCCATATATGATGTGTTCCCTGTACCAATGTTGGATTTATATAGCAATCCCAACTCCGGAATGCGAGTGGAATAGTTAAAGTTAAACATTTTAATTTTCGCTGTATTATTTGAAACGATGTGAGGAATCTTCCAAGTAATGCTATTTATAGCAATTTTATGTGCTTTTCCGTCAACATTTTTAACATACATATAGAATTTAACACTACTTTCGTATAGTCTTCATCAAGTCCCAGCAACATTTTTAAAGATTCAGAATAGCTGAAATGTCCTCCAAAAGGGATATCATCTCCTCCACTTCACCCAGCATTGCGGTAAAGAGCTCCTTCTTGTTGACCGACTGGGAGAAAGTTCTTAATAGTTTTTGTAATACCAGTGAACTGTGTCCTATCAACTTCACATCAACTCATATCTTATTTCATCCAGAAAAAAGGCCATGCAATTATTTTTGAGCATGCCATTGACACCATAGTTGATCCTGAATTCGTATCAATAATTCTGCCAAGCGTTCCTTCAAAGTGGAGAAAACTTTCACACGGAAGGACATACAGGTCCCAGTTTTTAATAGTGATTTTAAGTTTATCGTTTTCGTTGAATGACCCTTGATAAGGAAAATAAGTGAGACATTCCTTTTTGATAATACTTTCATCATTTAATATTAAATGCCAATGATTTTAAAATCAATTTATTTTTTAATGTGAGAGCAGGACGTTTATTTGAAGATCCTCGAGCTGATGATGATGATGCTTTCGCTTCAACTTAAGGTTTGATAATGCTATCAAATGAGCGATGCGACGTCTTTTTATTGTAAATAATCATTCTGATGCTCGTAAGTGAAGACGAATTGATACAGTTTCACCATCGCCATATTTTTCTTTTACCGGCACTTAAATAAAAAACCCGACCAAAGACGGATCGTCACGGAGCATCATCACCTCATTCTTCCTGCTTATTTCTTTTCCTGGGAAATTTTGGGATCGCACCTGCCAGGCCCCCGGGACATTCAATCCGTATCAGTTATCCGTACTTTGAGTGTTCTTATTTCTCTGGTGTTGACAGGCAAATAAATTAAATATCGTGGTGTAATTCTCATTTTATATCCTGGCGGATCGTTGATTCCAAATTCATAAAGCACATGATTTGGTCTATTCCCCACATACGACCCACTGAACTGAATTTATTTTTAAAATATTTACGGGGCTATCAGAGATGTACATTACATTTTCGTTTGACCTCAATTCTCGTTTATTAAAACCAATCGCCCAATCGATCGTTCATGATTAAAATATACACTCTCTTTTTTGGTAGTAACTTGAACTTGCAAAGTATTAGTGTTACACTCAATTTAAGCTGTTAAAGAGATCATATTTCTTGACTTTATCCATAAAATGTTTCACAATATCTTTAAATTCATATCACCCTTTAGGTATTTCTACGACTTAATTTCCAATATGAAACAGATTATTTTCTTTATCCACATTCGGTATAGAATTGAATGTATAAAAGTCGATAAAAGCACATTCATAATTGCGATTTAGCTCAATTTGATTGAAAAAATGTTCGCTAAGTACAGATGCATTTCCATTTTACCCAAATGTCATTGATGTAGTCATTATGAAGATGGATGACCAACTTTCCTTTTTTTCAAAATTTCATTATACTTATATCTTATTTATTCGAGTACAATAAACTGGTCGAACCCTTTCCTATAACGTCCACTTTTCATATCATCTTCCTTAGAGATTACAAAAAATCCAAATTTGTGTGCCCAACATGTTCTTGATATATTCATAAATGAATTGTAATCCATATCACTGTTTACATGATCTCGGTATATACGACGCATGTTTAAATCATCCTGTTTAAAAAATGTAATAAAATTTGCATTATCTCGAATTAAATGTTTCGGTATATGTGTATACGTTTGAGATAAATAGAATGAATCAATTTTTCTATGTCGTCCCATACAAAAATACTTCCGAATATTGTCTTGTTTTTCACACGCAACATCATCAAATATCATAATGGAATTGTTTTTAGCTTCTTGCGGTGACAAAACGGCGTCATTTGTAGATTTTTTGTAATAAGTTTTTCCAAATACTCATATTTTGGTGTATATAAACTCTTTGAAACAAAAAAGGAAGCTAACTTCGGCTCTCCGAAGTTTATATACCCTTGCAGAATTAAAATAAAAATATACACCGAAATTCTGTAATAATAATTGATAATCGGCTAAGTTATGTTTTTTTTTAATTTTCCTGATTGTTCCCATGGCAGCTATAGGACTTAGTTGGCCGATTTAACTGAAATTAATATTGAAATTTTGAAATAATATAATATTACTAAATTTCAAGTTTGGTGAAAATATCTTGAAAACTGACAAAGTTATGGATTTTTCTTTTATTTTCCCTATTGTTCCTATGGAAGCTATAAGATAAAGTTGGCCGATTTTCATAAAATTAAAAGAATAAAATTAAACGGCTAAATCTCAACTTTGATGAAAATATGTTGAAAACTCACAAACTTAAAATTTTTTTCTAAAAATTTTCCGATTGTTCCTATGGAAGCTATATGATAAAGTCGTCCGGCCCGTTCCGACATATGTACGAGTAAGAGTATATAGAAGACTAACTGCAAAGTTTCATTCAGATAGCTTTAAAACTGAGGGACTAGTTTGCGTAGAAACGGACAGACGGACATGGCTAGATCGACACGGCAGTTCCTGATCAAGAATATATATACTTTTTAAGGTCGGAGATGTCTTCTTCACTGCGTTGCAAACTTCTGACTAAAATTATAATACCCTGCAAGGGTATAAATATATATAAATTTTCAAATTTCAATCCATTAGGACTCTCCAAAAGTGAAATAAGAACGTTTGTCTTTCTACAGTTTGATGGACCAACAATTAAAGCTCTAATTGTGTTTGGTAACAATGAGCTGTGACGGGTATATGTACTCTCCTCATGTGTATCACCATCAATATTTCTTAGTACAATACTTTTATTTTGCCTTAATAAACGCATGTTTTCTAGATGAGTACTTCATTCAATGATAAACACACGATAATTGAGGATGTTATAAAATGGGGAAACATTTTTATAATATGAACAGTCATAAATAAAATATCAAACAGGGTACTGGTCTCATAAATAAATTGATAAACAGTCTACCCTTTGAAGCTCATATACCTGGCTACAATTACTGTGGACCTGGCACAAAAGTAGAAAAACGATTTCTACGTGGTGATCGGGGTATCAATGGTTTAGATGAAGCTTGTTGAGAACACGATATTGCATATTCAACCAGATGGACATACAGTCGGGCGTCCGGACAGTAGAATACCCTGTACCATTACAACCGCGTGCCAAAATTATATTAAAGAAGAAAATAAGACAAAAAACGGAAAGAAATGTACATATAATGCAAATGTCTTTCACTTTAAGAGCAAGGTCGATAGCTCAGTGGGTAAAACTGCATATATGTTTTGTGTGTAAGCCAGTCGTCCGAGTTCGATTCCTGCCGCAAGGGGTAAACAATTTTTTTTTAGTTTTAAAAAATTGGAAGGATTTTAAATACTATAATTATTTTGATTTACAGGAAAAAATTAAAAAAAAAATATTGTTAAAATTATAAAAAAAAAACAAATATAAAAAAAAACAATTACAGGGTATAAAAAGCAAGGACTTGGGTGAACGCCATAAAGCAGACTCAGTTTTAATTGATAGAACTTGGGAACGAGTAAAAGCCGGGGATAGTAGTATTAGTGAGAGAGCTGCAGCTTATTTTGTAACAAATATGATGGAGCTAAAGGAAAAATTTTAATTGGAAACCAAGCAACAGAAAAAGAAAGTTTTAAAAAAAATCTCTTGCTTCAATCATCAAAAAAGCAACAATTGAGTTGCAAAAGAACAAACCACTCGACTTAATGAATGCAATAAAAGTGGCTCGCAACGCAGTATCTAAATTGATGGGATGTAAGAAAAATATTCTAATTCCGCGGGTTATAGCAGTTCCCTAGGTTGGCGGTTTTTTATCATTGGTACCTATTTTAACAGCCCTTAATGCTGTGGGTAGTTTATCATCAGGTAGTCTATCAATAATGCCAAGATGGCAAAGGCTCAACTTGAGGAAAACCAGTGACATAATAAAAAAAAATGGAGTCGGTAACATTGGGGAAGGGCTTGTATTTACAGCCATACAAGACAGGGTTCGGGATATCATTAACCAAAAAATAATAAAAACCAAAAACGTAATAAAAAAACTACTAAATAAGCTACCCAATAAAGCATTATCCAACTTTGCCATACTAAAGTTTGCTTTGAAACATATTTCACATTTTGGAGGAGTTTATGTGAAAGGTGAGTTACCCAAATTACCTCATCACTTTGAGTGTGGAATTATAAACTTAGCAGACTCGTCATCTAAAGGAACGCATTGGGTAGCGTATTATAAGAAAGGAACAGAATCAATGTACTTTGATATTTTTGGGAATTTACAACCACCATTATAAGTAATTTGATATTTGGGAAAAAACCTAAGATATATTTACAAACGCTACCAAAAATTTGGTATATTCAACTGCGGACATTTATATCTTAAATTTTTATTAGACTTTATTTCGTCAAGTGGACAACAGAGAACTGTACGAGTGAGGAAAAGGAAGAGGTAAAAAAGGTACTCTTTCACTGCAGGTGGTGATTTGGAGTGGGAGGAGAAATGTACTCCTTGACGGGTATAAAATCCGCCAGCTCGTCAAGGGAAAAAATCATTCACCGATCAGCAACAGCACCAGCATCGCAATAGCACCAGCAACGCAACAGCATCAGCATCAGCATCTGCACCAGCATCAGCATCCGCACCAGCATACAGCATTAGCATACAGCACCAGCCTACAGCACCAGCATACAGCACCAGCATCAGCACCAAATCGGGTGACTATATCCTATAGCTGCCATAGGAACAATCAGGGAAATAAAAGAAAAAAACCTTAACTTCGCTATTTCTCAACTTATTTTCATCAAATTTGAGATTTGGCCATCTAATATTATTTTCGAATTTCGATTTAATTTTCAAGAAAATCGGGCGACTATATCCTATAGATTCCATAGGAACAATCAGGAAAATAAAAGAAAAATCCATAACTTTGTCAGTTTTTAAGACATATGAAATTTGGCCATCTTATATTATTTCAGTATTTTTATATAAATTTCATGAAAATCGGCCAACTATATCCTATAGCTGCCATAGGAACAATCAGGACAATAAAAAAAAAACCATAAGTTAGCCGATTTTCAAACCAATTTCATCAAGTTTAAGATTTGGCAACTAATTAATAATACAGAATTTCGGTGTTAATTTTTTTTTTATTCGGCAAGGGTATATAAACTTCAGAGAGCCGAAGTTAGCTTCCTTTCTTGTTTTATTATTTATTTTATTATTTTTATTTTATTTTGTCTTTTTGTAAGTTATTTGTACTTTTTTGTTTAACAAAGAGGTGGATTTTCCCCTTCTGCATCGGGAATGCTAGTCCAGTGAAGTCAATTGTGATGTTATTTGGGTGGATAATCGCTGATTTTATATCCACACCATAAACACTGCATCGTTCACACTTATCCTTTGGGTTGAGTGCAGACACAATTGCCCACTTGAAGCAGAACTCATCTTTGTTGTGTACGTTTATACAAGCTCTGCGGGCTTAAAGGGACTTTAGGAGCTCAAAATATTCGGATCCTTTCAGAGGAACACATTTCAACATGTTCATCTCTACTCTGAGGATCTTTGTAAGAGTCCATCCACTGTCCTTCTCTTGAAACTCGCTCATTTTCAGGATTATACTTTCCACATGGGAATTGTACAATTCGAGCTAATTTGTACCCATCGTCAGAAGAGCCATCTTACTCTGAAACGATTTTATTTTTAAATGTTTCATCCTCTTTCATGAGCATATATTCCTCAAATAGCTCGAAATTTATTTTTGATGATGTATGATAGGGCAACACCCTTTTAATGTGAGGGAGCAGCGCTTGTCCTGCTTCATGAAGGAATTCACCAGGGAATCGAAGAGCTGCCCCCTCATTCATAATCATATATTGAAGGATACGTCCTTTGTATCCATCAACAATCTGCTTAATTGCCCCATCCAGGGGTCAGGTGGCAAGGTATTTATGCTCTTCCGTGCGTACGTGAGCTACCTTTTTCACTTTTTATGCGAAGTGTAAACGGCAGGTATGGCAGGAGACAGGCATGTTGTTGGTGTTGATGCCGTTGTTGGCATACATTTTGATTGTAGAAGGTGGTGGTGATAAAAATTGAAATAAACTAAACTCTTGAGTTTATGTAGCGCTGTTTTTTGTTTTTATAATTTGCTTTTTGGCGGGCGGCGGAATTCTATTTTATTTTTCCCTTTATTGGAAAACTGAAGAACCGAATTTTCAACACAACCGTTTGAATCGCAAACTAGAAGTGATTCTTAAGTCAGAACTAGAGTATCCGCAAACCGACAAAAATCGAAACAGAAAAATTTCGGACATTTACTTTACATCCTATCTTAACCTTCCCATCCTTTTTGAGTTATATCTCAACTTGTTTAAGAATCCGATACAAATGTATCCTTTTCACCCCATCCAAATGTCGGCCAAATTCATTCATATGCAGGTGGAAAGAGTGTGGGAAAAATCTGATTGTTTAGAGGAATAGAGTAAAGTTTTTCCGTTACGAAATCAACGCCCTTCTTTAATTGCATCTCCATCCCTTTTTAAGGATAGTATCGTGAGTCCCCCGCCGACGTACGTTTCAGGAACGTTGCAAGGTGGGTTTGCAGATTTGTTATCTCAAGTACCATTTCAGATGCATCGAGCCTAATTAATTGCATCTTTTTTACCCCTCCCTAGTGACAAGTTGACATCTAACCCTCATTAATTGCATCTTTATTACCCTAATCTTGACAGCTAACCCATTAATTGCATTTTTATTACCCATTTTGACGACATCAAAGGGTCCCGAAATTGAGGTTTTTATACTACTCACCTGTAACTTCCCAATCTCCATATCTAATTTTCACAGTGCTACAAAGTTTAGTGAAACCATGTATGCTATCCAAATGTATCGCTTACGTAACGTTTGTGAAAAGCCAACCTATCTAGGTTTTGTAGTGTTGGAGCTTTCAAAATTGAAGATGTATGATTTGTACTCTTCTTATATGAAACCGAAATTCCGAGATGCACTAAAATTGAACGAGGTTTTATATAGGGACATTCGTGATGTCGAATTAAAATTCGATACATCTGAATATCCGGATTAATTGGCTAGGCAATATAACTTCCCACAGTCTAATAAAAAACGTTTAGGGTACTTCAAAGATGAGCTGCATGGTAGGTCAATGACAGAGTTTGTGGGTCTTCGCTCAAAAATGTATGCCTAGACATCAGATGGTTCAGGTAATCAGCCCAAAAAATGTGCTTAGAAAAATAAGGGAGAGAAGCGAAGTTGTTTAGAAAAAATAACATTCAATAATTATAAATATTGTTTGTTAACAGGACCGCAAGAAAGTGATAGTGTGTATATGTTTAGGTCTAGAGGGCATGAAATAAGTACATTAAAAATTACAAAAATAACGCTAGACAACAAAGATGATAAAAGAATAATATCTCAAGATGGGATTTAAACTCTACCAATAGGGCATTATAAGACAATTATAAGTGAAATTGAGAGTTGTATGTCGACTCTAGAAGCAGACTCAAGGATTTGGCGTAGCCAAATGACTGCAATAGACAGCACAGCAATAAATGAGAGTGAGAGAGTAAATCTTAAAAGAAAAATGGATGAGACTGAAAGTGTGCTCGAAAAATATGTGGAAAATTTAATTTGGCACTATATAGAAATGGATGACATGAAAAATCCAAGAATTAGAGTTTAAAAATATTAAAATGAATTTGTAAATAAAATAAATATTGTAAATTGCAATATAATAATTTATTCAAAAATGTTTATTCTAAAATGAACAAATAAATTAAATCTATTCTGTATATAATAATAATAATAATATTATAATAATAATAATAATAATAATAATAATAATAATAATAATAATAATAATAATAATAATAATAATAATAATAATAGTAATAATAATATGTGACGGCGGTCGCAGATTGGCCGCCGCCACGAAATGTTAATATTTGTAAATATTCCTTAGGTTAAGTGTAAATAGTAGGTTAAGATTATGTAGTTAGGGATTAGTTGTAAGAATAGGGATAAAACTAGGGTTAAAAGTAGGATTAACGTTGTACATATGAAGTCTTTAATAGGTTAGGGCTAGGAGGTAGGCGTTAGGGAAAATCAGGAGAGGGACGGGCCCTCACCATCGGTCACACCGGGCCTGACGTCACTGGCAACATTGCCCGCAACATCGCCCGCAACATCGCCCGCAACATCGCCCGCAACATCTGCAAGGAACGGGACGAAAGAGGCTGGAGGACCGGAACACGGATCCGCCAATCAGCGGCTAACAAAAGAGGCCAGAGAGCGCGATAAGGGCAGAGGCCCACGGCGCAGGCGCCGGAATGCGAAAATGGAATTTGCATTTGGCCACCTGCTGCCTGAGAGGGAGCAAGAGGGGAAGTCCGCAATGCCAAGAATGCATGGAATGCGGAACGGCGCGTGCCATGGATCGCGGCAGCGCAGCCGGCAGCGAAGTGGCAGAATTTGGCCACGGGACGATTGAACTTGAATTACGAAGATCACTCGTAATTAGGCCAGCAGCGCTATCAGTGACTTTGATTGAAAAATAATAAACCCGTGACGACAAACCCCCGCGACCCCCACTCGACCAAAGATAAGGCACCCAGGACATAGCAGGACCCATAAAACGACAAGGAACAGGCGAATTTCGGAGCGCTTTCGACGAGAGCACTCATTGGTTGTAACGGGTGAGCCATCGCGCCCGGCGCTTCTTACATGCATTATTTACTTTCTTAAAAATGGTGTGAGGGAAAGAGACGAGGAGTCTGATTAATTTGGGATAGGTTGAAAATTAAGTTTAAGAGGTTAGCGTAGGCGAACACACGTAAATAAAGGAAATAAAAGAATGAATATGAACAATTAAACGCTGCCTTATTTTCCTCGTCAACCAGCCATCCTTTTCACACCCCGCTGTACCCCATCCTCCCCGCTTCAGCCGCCGTTGGGTAATTCCAGGCGCGGATTTGGGCAGGACGGGGACAGGAGCGACACGTTGCTGGGTAAAAATCCGGACGTGGACGCGGGCGGCGGCTGCGGGACCCATCCCAGCCGTCTTGCCCGATCTCAGAATGCGCCCCAGGGATTAGCCCGGGCGCCGCACCTGGCGAATTGCGAGTCATAGGGGGCATTTTAGGGGAGGGCGTCGGCCGCCGTTGGAATACCACGGTGGAGCCGACGGGCCGCGGCAGCTCGGCAGCCTTAATTTTCAAGAAAATCGGGTGACTATATCCTATAGCTGCCATAGGAACAATCAGGGAAATAAAAGAAAAAAACCTTAACTTCGCTATTTCTCAACTTATTTTCATCAAATTTGAGATTTGGCCATCTAA
>VNJN01007099.1:0-14708 GCA_008042485.1 Drosophila mayri | reverse complement strand
ATAAAATGCTAACCCCTTAAAACTAAACAATTCCATCAAAAAAGTCTTAAAACAAAATAACAAACGTTTGCCCACCCCAAAAATCCAAAAAACAAAAAAATGCCGACCTCTTAAAACTACAAAATAATACCCCTTAAAACTAAAAAATTAAAAAAAAACTTCTGCCCATCGCTTAAAAATGCAAAATATAAAATTCCCACCCCTTAAAACTAAATAATTCCATCAAAAAACTCTTAAAACAAAATAACAAACGTTGCCCACCCCTAAAAACTAAAAAATTAAAAAAAAACTGCCCACCTCTAAAAACTACAAAATAATACCCTTAAAACTAAAAAATTAAAAAAAACCTGCCCATCTCTTACAACTGCAAAATATAAAATGCCTACCCCTAAAAACTTAACAATTCCATCAAAAAACTCTTAAAAAAATAACAAACGTTTGCCCACGCATTAAAACTAAAAAAAATAAACTTCTGCCCATCTTAAAACTAAAAGATCTAAAATGCCCTCCCCTAAAAACTCAAACATTTCATAAAGAAATTCTAAAAAATAAAAGAAACAAACTTATTAAAACTAACAAATTAAAAAAATAAACTTCTGAGCATCTTTTAAAACTGCAAAATATAAAATGCACACCCCTTTAAACTAAACAATTCCATAAAAAAACTCTTGAAACAAAATATCAAACGTTTGCCGACCCCTTAAAACTAAAACGATTAAAAAAAAGTTCTGCCCTTCTCTTAAAGCTGCAAAATATAAAATGCCAACCCATAAAACTAAACAATTCCATCATTAAACTCTTAAAACAAAATAACAAACGTTTGCCCACCCCTAAAAACTAAAAAATTAAAAAAAAAATCTGCCCACCTCTTAAAACTACAAAATAATACCCCTTAAAGCTAAAAAATTAAAAAAGAAATCCTGCCCATCTCTTAAAACTGCAAAATATAAAATGCCTACCCCTAAAAACCTAACAATTCCATCAAAAAACTCTTAAAAAAATAACAAACGTTTGCCCACGCATTAAAACTAAAAAAAAAACTTCTGCCCATCTTAAAACTAAAAGATCTAAAATGCCCTCCCCTAAAAACTCAAACATTTCATAAAGAAATTCTAAAAACTAAAAGAAAAAAACTTATGAAAACTAACAAATTAAAAAAATAAACTTCTGAGCATCTTTTAAAACTGCAAAATTTAAAATGCACACCCCTTAAAACTAAACAATTCCATAAAAAAAACTCTTGAAACAAAATATCAAACGTTTGCCGACCCCTTAAATCTAAAACAATTGAAAAAAAAGTTCTGCCCTTCTCTTAAAAATGCAAAATATAAAATGCCTACCCCTGAAAACATAACAATTCCATCAAAAAACTCTTAAAACAAAATACCAAACGTTTGCCCACCCTTTAAAACTAAAAAAATAAATTTCTGCCCATCTTAAAACTAAAAGATCTAAAATGCCCTCCCCTAAAAAACTCAAACATTTCATAAAGAAATTCTAAAAAATAAAAGAAAAAAACTTATTAAAACTAACAAATTAAAAAATAAACTTCTGAGTGTAGAAAATAACAATGCACGTTTGTATAGATAAAGAGATCTCGAAAGATCTATATCTGTCTCGCTCTAAGAAATAGAGAATAAAAAAACATGTATATCAATTTTTGGTTTCTTTTTCAAATTCAGTTCAGTCACAAATAAAAGTCCGCAGAATACACACGTGATTTTGACGTTTGTAATTGTGTCATTCAAGAGGTTATGGGCCCAGACAATGAAAATTCAAGTTAGGCGGTGTGTGACTCGAGATTAAGAACAATGAGTGCTCTTTATCAAATAGATAAGTTAGAGGAGACTAACTATGATACATGGAAAATACAGATGCGATCAGTATTGGTGCATGCCGGCTTGTGGTGTGTTACGTCTGGAGATCAAGATGAAACGAATGTTCCAGAAGGACAGGATACTGAGGCTTTAGATAGTAAAGCGTTGGCAACAATTACATTGAGTGTAAAGACATCTCAATTGGCCTACATCAAG
Organism: Drosophila mayri; assembly: GCA_008042485.1. Classification (NCBI taxonomy): domain Eukaryota; kingdom Metazoa; phylum Arthropoda; class Insecta; order Diptera; family Drosophilidae; genus Drosophila; species Drosophila mayri. Next base: position 12,675 of record VNJN01007099.1, on the reverse strand, counting down.
AATTGCTCGACGGCAGTAGAGGCATGGAAAAAGTTGAAGGACGTTCATCAACCAAGCGGACCTGTACGAAAGGTGCAATTGTACAAGAAACTGCTTAATAAACGGATGGAGCAAGGGCAGAGCATGACGACCTACATAAGCGAATTTGTGGAAATTCTGGATGGTCTAACTGGAGTTGGAATAGAGCTTAACGACGAACTATGCACTATCGTTTTGCTATCGAGCCTTCCAGAACAATTTGAACATTTCGTTGTTGCTATGGAGACACGAGATCAGTTGCCTTCGTTCGAGGTTCTCACCATAAAGTTAAAGGAGGAGAGCGAAAGAAAAGGAATAGCAGAAGAAAGAGTCGACAATTCTAAGGCATTCGCTGCAACACAGAAGCACAACTCACAAACGAAGACCTATGGGCAAAAGAAACGAAAAGATATCGTTTGTTTCAAGTGTGGTGAAAAAGGGCACATTAAGTCCCAGTGTCGAAGTGAGCGTGAGGGAGATCACCGTATGGCATCAAGGAGTGTGGTGAATCGCCAAAGCAGCTTGCTGCATGCTTGTGACGTCAACAACATTGACAGCTCAACTTGGTGTTTGGATAGTGGTGCAACAAGCCATATGTGTTGCACACGGGAGCTATTCACAAAGTTTAAGAGGCACATTGAACAGATCGGACTGGCCGATGCTGGTTTCCTTCAAGCAGAAGGTATTGGTGACGTCAAGATACAGACAGAACTGAGCATGTTGACACTAAAAAACGTTCTTTACGGCACGAAGATGACCGGAAATTTTTATTCCGTGAGCAGTGCAGTCAAGAACAGGTGTAAGGTCATTTTTGACATAGAGAATGCCAAAGTGATGCAAGATGGTGAATGCATAGTGAAAGCCAAAAAGATTGGCGATTTGTACTTGTTTGAGGGTGGGCGAACTAAATGTTTTGCCATGTCAGCCGTTGATGGGATTTTGCTACACAAGAGATACGGTCATATTAATTTCTCTAGTATGAAAGAGATGGTATCCAAAGGGATAGTTCGAGGGATTGATAATATTCGTTTGCAAGAGAATATTATTTGCAAAGCCTGTATGGTTAGCAAAATCCATGTCCAACCTTTCCCAGCAGCAGCAAGTAATCGGGCTAAAAAGCTGTTGGAGCTGATACGCGCGAATGTATGTGGACCTTTTCCAACCCCGTTTCTAGGAGGTTCCAAGTATTTTCTGACTTTCATTGACGATAAATCCAGGAGGATTTTTGTTTATTTCCTGCGTGGGAAGAATGAGGTGCTATCTAAGTTCATTGATTTCAAGAATCTGGTGGAACGGCAAACAGGAAGAAGGCTTAAATGCCTGCGGAGCGATAACGGTGGAGAATTTGTCAATAAACAGTTTGACGAATGTCTGAGGCAGCATGGAATTGCTAGACAGCTAACAATAGCGTATACTCCCCAGCAAAATGGAGTTGCGGAACGGGAAAATCGTACGCTGGTGGAGATGTCGAGGTGCCTTCTGGCCCAGGCGGGACTGGGAGATAATTTTTGGGCAGAAGCTGTCAACACTTCGGTTTATCTGCGAAACCGTTCTCCTACCAGCGCATTAAAGAGTATGACACCTATGGAAGCGTGGACGGGTAAGAGACCTTGTGTAAAACATCTAAAAGTTTATGGATCTCTTGCAGCTGCTCTGGACAAGGGTCCGAGGAAGGGCAGCAAGTTTCAACCTAAGGGCAAAGAGTACATTATGGTTGGGTACTCGGTGGCGGCCAAGGGTTATCGGCTATATGACCCAGCAGCTCGACAATTGGTCAAGAAACGGGATGTTTTATTCAATGAACATCACGAAGTGGCATCCAAGAGTGATGCGGTGATGATCGAGCTGGAGGAACAGGAGAAGACCGGCCAGCAGCAGGAATCCGGAGGTGCGGGAATTATTTCCGAAGTATCCAGCGACACTGACAGCTCTGATGAGAGCACAGATCAGTACGAGAGTGCTGAAGATAAGGAGGAGAATGTCGTGAAGGAGGCAAGAAGGGGTCCTGGTCGCCCTAAGATTATCCGGACTGGAAAACCTGGACGTCCTAAGAAGCAGTACAATATCCTAGGCGCCGTTGTTTCGAAAAATGTTGCGATTCCGTTAACTTGCAAGGAGGCGATGGCTAGTACAAATGCAAAGGAGTGGCGTGAAGCTATGGCAAAAGAAGTCAGGAAGGGCTTGGAACGAAAAGCTAAATGGCGTATTGGAGAATATGGGATTCGTTGCCTGTGACAATGAGCCATGATTATAAAAACAGCGTGGAGAAGGTAATCTTGCTCTGATCCTTGTATATGTTGACGATATACTTTAGCTTGCCAATCGCACGAGGATTTGCTAAAAATCAAGGGCAGCATCTCAAAGTCATTCGAGTGCGTTGACAAAGGCCAGCTAAACCATTTCCTGGGCATGGAAATCGAACGAGACGGCGATCTTGGAGCGATTACTTTGGGACATACGCAATATATTAAGGACTTATTGCATACCAATGGGAGCGAAGTTTGCAAATCGGCGAAGACTCCTTTGGATGCTGGTTTCCAAGTAGATTGCACAAGCACTCAATGCAAAAAGGTGGATCCCACGGTTTATCAATCCGTAGTGGGGGAGCTTATGTGGCTAGCTCTTACAACAAGGCCAGATATACTGCATTCGGTGTAAAAATTGGCGTGTATGGGGATAATCTGAGTGCACAGGCGTTAACTAAGAATCCTGTTCACCATTCCAGAACAAAGCATATTGATATACGTTATCATTTTGTTAGAGAAGTTGTTAAGGAAGGGCAAGTTTTGTTGAAATATAAATGTACAACTGAAATGATAGCAGATATTTTTACAAAAAATCTTCCGAAAACAAAACATGAAGAATTCACAAAAATGCTTCATTTGTTTTGATAATTAATTTTTGTAAACAAACTTGCATTGAGGAAGGGTGTAGAAAATAACAATGCACGTTTGTATAAATAAAGAGATCTCGAAAGATCTATATCTGTCTCGCTCTAAGAAATAGAGAATAAGAAAACATGTATATACATTTTTGGTTTCTTTTTCAAATTCAGTTCAGTCACAAATAAAAGTCCGCAGAATACACACGTGATTTTGACGTTTGTAATTGTGTCATTCAAGACTGAGCTTCTTTTAAAACTGCAAATTATAAAATGCACACCCCTTAAAACTAAACAATTCCATAAAAAACACTCTGGAAACAAAATGTCAAACGTTTGCCGACCCCTTAAAACTAAAATAATTTAAAAAAAAAAGTTCTGCCCTTCTCTTAAAGCTGCAAAATATAAAATACCAACCCCTTAAAACTGAACAATTCCATAAAAAAACTGTTAAAACAAAATAACATACGTTTGCCCACCCCTAAAAACCAAAAAATTAAAAAAAAAATGCCCACCTCTTAAAACTACAAAATAATACCCCTTAAAACTAAAAAATTAAAAAAAAAACTTCTGCTCATCTCCTCAAAATGCAAAATATAAAATGCCCACCCCTTAAAACTAAACAATTCCATCAAGAAACTCTTTAAACAAAATAAAAAACGTTTGCCCACCCCTAAAAACTAAAAAATTTAAAACAAAAACTGCCCACCTCTTAAAACTACAAAATAATACCCCTTAAAGCTAAACAATTAAAAAAAAACCTGTCAATCTCTTAAAACTGCAAAATATAAAATGCCTACCCCTAAAAACTTAACAATTCCATCAAAAAACTCTTAAAACAAAATAACAAACGTTTGCCCACCCTTTAAAACTAAAAAAATAAATTTCTGCCCATCTTTAAACTAAAAGATCTAAAATGCCTTCCCCTAAAAACCTCAAACATTTCATAAAGAAATTCTAAAAAATAAAAGAAAAAAACTTATTAAAACTAACAAATTAAAAAAATAAACTTCTGAGCATCTTTTAAAACTGCAAAATATAAAATGCACGCCCCTTAAAACTAAACAATTCCATAAAAGAAACTCAAACGTTGCCGACCCCTTAAAACAAAAACAATTTTAAAAAAAAGTTCTGCCCTTCTCTTAAAGCTGCAAAATATAAAATGCCAGCCCCTGAAAACATAACAATTCCATCAAAAATCTCTTAAAACAAAATAACAAACGTTTGCCAACCCTTTAAAACTAAAAAAATAAATTTCTGCCCATCTTGAAACTAAAAGATCTAAAATGACCTCCCGTAAAAAAATCAAAAATTTCATAAAGAAATTCTAAAAAAAAAAAAAAAAACGTATTAAAACTAACAAATTAAAAAAATATATCTGCCCATCTTTTAAAACTGCAAAATATAAAATCCACACTCCTTAAAACTAAAAAATTCCATAAAAAAAACTCTTGAAACAAAATATCAAACGTTTGCCGACCCCTTAAAACTAAAACAATTTAAAAAAAAAACTTCTGCTCATCTCTTAAAACTGCAAAATATAAAATGCCAACCTCTTAAAACTAAACAATTCAATCAAAAAACTCTTAAAACAAAATAACAAACGTTTGCCCACCCCTAGAAACTAAAAAATTAGAAAAAAACTGCCCCCCTCTTAAAACTACAAAGTTATACCCATTAAAGCAAAAAATTGAAAAAAAAAACCTGCCCATCTCCTAAAACTGCAAAATATAAAATGCTTACCCCTAAAAACTTAACAATTCCATCAAAAAACTCATTAAAAAAAAATTACAAACGTTTGCCCACGAATTAACACTAAAAAATTAAAAAAAATAAACTTCTGCCCATCTCTTAAATCTAAAAGATCTAAAATGCCCTTCCCTTAACACTCAAAAATGTCATAAATATAAATATAAATTGCCCACCCCTAAAAATAAACAATTCCATCAAAAAACTCTTAAAACAAAATAACAAACGTTTGCCCACCCTTTACAACTAAAATATAAAAATAATTAAGTTCTGCCAAAATCTTAAAACTAAAAGATCTTAAATGCCCTCCCCTTAAAACTCAAAAATTTCATAAAGAAGTTCTAAAAAATAAAAAAAAAACGTATTAAAACTAACAAATTAAAAAAATGTATGTATTTTAAAACTGCAAAATATAAGATGCCCACCCCTTAAATCTCAAAAATGACATCAAGAAGCTCTAAAAAAAAATCCTTAAAACAAAAAAAATTAAAGAAAACTTCTGTCCATCTCTTAAAACGGCAAAATATAAATTGCCCACCCCTTAAAACTAACCAATTCCATCAAAAAACTCTTAAAACAAAATAACAAACGTTTGCCCACCCTTTAAAACTAAAAAAATAAACTTCTGCCGATCTTAAAACTAAAAGATCTAAAATGCCCTCCCCTAAAAAACTCAAAAATTTCATAAAGAAATTCTAAAAAATAAAAAAAAACTTATTAAAACTAACAAATTAAAAAAATAAACTTCTTCCCATCTCTTAAAACTGCAAAATATAAAATGCCCATCCCTTAAAACTAAACAATTCCATCAAAATACTCTTAAAACAAAATAACAAACGTTTGCCCACCCCTAAAACCTAAAAAATTAAAAAAAAATTTCGGCCCACCTCGTAAAACTACAAAATAATACCCCTTAAAGCTGAAAAATTAAAAAAAAAACCTGCTCATCTCTTAAAACTGAAAAATTTAAAATGCCTACCCCTTAAAACTTAACAATTCCATCAAAAAACTCTTAAAGAAATATAAAACGTTTGCCCACCCTTTAAAACTAAAAAAATCAAAAAATAAACTTCTGCCCATCTCTTAAAAGTAAAAGATCTAAAATGCCCTTCCCTTAAAACTAAAAAATTTCATAAAGAAATTCTAAAAGATAAAAAAAAAATTTATTAAAACTAACAAATTAAAAAAATGTATGTATTTTAAAACTGCAAAATATAAGATGCCCACCCCTTAAATTTCAAAAATGACATCAAGAAGCTCTAAAAAAAAATCCTTAAAACAAAAAAATTTAAAGAAAACTTCTGTCCATCTCTTAAAACTGCAAATATAAAATGCCCATCTGCTAAAACTAAACAATTCCATCAAAAACCTTTTTGATCAAAATAACAAACGTTTGCCTACCCCTATAAACTTAAAAATTAAAAAAAAGCTTCTGCCCATCTCTTAAAACTACAAAATCTAAAATGCCCACTCCTGAAAACTCAAAAGTTCCATCATGAAACCCTTAAAAAAAACCAAACATGCGCACCATTTAAAACTAAAAAATTAAAATAATTAACTTCTGCCCAAATCTTAAAACTTAAAGATCTAAAATGCCCTCCCCTTAAAAAATTTCATAAAGAAGTTCTAAAAAATAAAAAAAAAACGTATTAAAACTAACAAATTCAAAAAAAATTCTGCCCATCTTTTAAAACTGCAAAATATAAAATGCATACCCTTTAAAACTAAACAATTCCAAAAAAAAACTCATAAAACAAAATAACAAACGTTTGCCCACCCCTAAAAACTAAAAAATTAAGAAAAAACTGCCCACCTCTTAAAACTACAAAATAATGGTAGGTAGGTAGGTACAAGTGATGAGACCCCATCCTGGGGCCTCCAGTTTGAGCTGGGCTCCTTTTTGATTCACTACGGGCAGAAGCAGAGAAAATGTTCCGGTGTCTCTTGCTCCGTTGTTTGCTTGCAGCTTCTGCGGGTCACGTTATGCGGCAGTCCTATTTTCATTGAGTGCGATCCCATCGCCCAATGACCTGTGGTCCCGGTACCCAGGTTACTTGTACCTTGTTGTCCTCTGCAAGTTTATTATAGGCCTTCTTGCATTCGGCCACAAGTCGTGATGTGGTTCTTACGGAAGCTAGAGATTTGATAGCCGACTGGCTGTCCGAGTAGATCCGTATGGTGGTATCGCTGAGTTGTCGTCTTATTGAAAGTCTGACTGCTTCCCTTATGGCGAGCAGTTCAGCCTGAGAGACTGAAAGTCTCCTCAATCCCCCAGCGCTCGGCGTAGATCCCAGCCCCTACACCATAGCTCATCTTGGAGCCATCAGTGTTAAGGGATACCTCGTCCTCCACGGTTACTCTTCCCATGTTCCAATCTTCCGTTGTTGGATACGAGGTTGTGAAACCTTTTCCGAAGTGTAGCTCCGTGGTCATATAGTCCATTCGTTCGTTTGTGTTCATTCTGATGCTCTCGAGTATCTTGCCGTGTCCTGTGCCGTTTTCCTTCCAGCAATCGCTTGCTTTCAGTCTTACTGCACTCTGCGCGGCAATGCCTTAACGAACCGTTCTATCGGCATTATGTTGAGGATGGCATTAAGAGCAGCAGCGGGGCATGAGCGCAAAGCTCCTGCGGCTCCTGCACACGCTGCTCGTTGTATCCTTGTGAGTTTCGATATGTTGAAGGCTCTGGTTAGTACTGGCCACCATACCAGGGCCCCGTATGTCAGAATTGGCTGTACCACCGCTGTGTAGAGCCATATAATAATTTTTGGGTGTAGCCCCCAGAAGTAGAAGGCGTACTTCCTTTCTTGACTCTTTCTGCAACGTTCTTCTTCCATGTGAGTTTTGGGTCTAGTATCACTCCTAGATACTTTGCTTGCCCAGATAGTGTTAGTTTCGTGCCGCCTATGTTGGGCATGATGAAGGCTGGAATCTTAGTTCTTCTGGTGAAGAGCATAAGTTCTGTTTTTGTTCGGTTGATGCCCAGTCCGCAGGTATTTGCCCATCTGTTTAGCTGTCCTAGGATACTGCTTTGATACCTCCCATTTTGAGCTCTTGCAATTGCAATATGCTGTTCATGTTGATCAGCCAAAGTAGAGGTTACAGTACTCCGCCCTGAGGTGTGCCTCTCTTCACTACTCGCGTTAGGTGAGTGCCACTCAGTTCGGCAGTGATCACCCTACTTGTCAGCATAACCCCAATCCAATTCCTGATGCCTTCCTCAATGCCTAACGAGTTGAGGGAGCCCAGGATGGAATTGGCGTCCACGTTGTTGAACGCACCTTCTATGTCCAGGAAGGCGGCCATTGTGTATTGTTTGTATTTTAGTGTCTTCTCGATATAGCCTACTACTTCGTGTACTGCTGTTTCTGTTGACCTACCCTTCCGGTATGCGTGTTGTGCATCCGAAAAGCTATGTCTTTCCAGCTTCTCCCGGATGTGAACATCCAGGAGTCTCTCTAGTGTCTTAAGGACGAAGGAGGTTAGGTTAATCGGCCTGTAATCCTTTGCTAGGATATGCCCCCTTCTGCCTGGTTTCGGACTTTCGGTCACCATGTCGGCCAACTTGGCCTCGATCTCCTCCCACTTCTCCGAGAGCAGGCGACCGTCGTCCTGGTTCTCATCAACCAGAGCCATGGCTAGACTGCCTGTGGCCACCTCGCTGAACTTCTTCGCCTTGCTGACGAAGTTTGTCGCCCTAGGCTTTCCCTGCAGATCCCTAGCCCTCTTCGGTGCGCTCTCGCTCACGTCCTGCGAACGATTGCGCATCGCCTGAGAGGGCTGGAATGCCTCCGGGTTATCTGCCTTGTAGGCTTCAAATTCTGCGATTTCCGCAAGGAAGGGTTGGGGCATGAAGGAAGGTCGACCGCAACTTCGCCTCAAAGCTGCGGTAAGGCATCTTACGGCCTAGGGTTGCCCGGCCCTAGGAAGGCTCCGTATAAACACAGCTGGAATAACCCCTCAGCTGCGAACCTAGAAGTCAGAGGGCACGAGTCGCGTAACACTCCTGACTTGAGGGGATGCACTTTAAAGACATGCCCAGGTCCGCACGACTACCATTGGTCAGCGTTCCCGGTCAGAACCCAACTAGGCTCAGACCGAGTTCCTGCTTCCAGCCGCCCTCGCTTGGAGAGTACAGTCCCACTACCGATGGTGTACACAGTTACGGCAGATGACACAGCCATTCGTTGGTCCCCCTGTTACCTTATCGGCTGACGGCCTACAAAATAATACCCCATAAAACTAAAAAAATTAAAAAAAAAACCTGCCCATCTCTTAAAACTGCAAAATATAAAATGCCTACCCCTTAAAACTAAACAATTCCATCAAAAAACTCTTAAAACAAAATAACAAACGTTTGCCCACCCCATAAAACTTAAAAATAAAAAAAAACGTCTGCCCATCTCTTAAAAAGCAAAATAATAAACGTTTAAAACTAAAAAATTCAAAAAAGAAACTTCTGCCCATCTCTTAAAACTACAAAATCAAAAATTTACATCCCTTAAAACTCAAAAATGTCATCAAGAAACTCTAAAAATAAAAAAAATCCCCAAAATTAAAAAAAACTCATGCCCATATCTTAAAACTACAAAATCTAAAATGCCCACTCCTGAAAACTCAAAAATTCCATCATGAATCTCTTAAAAAAACTCTTAAAAAATAACAAACGTTTGCCCACCATTTAAAACTAAAAAATTAAAAAAAATAAACTTCTGCCCATTTCTTAAAATTAAAAAATCTAAAATGCCTTCCCCTTCAAACTAAAAAATTTCATAAAGAAACTGTAAAAGAAAATCTTTAAAACTAAAAAATTAAAAAAAACTTCGGCCCATCTCTTAAAACTACAAAATCTAAAATGCCCACCCCTTAAAACTCAAAAATTCCTTAAAGAAACTCTAAAAAATAAAAAAAATTCTTAAAACTAAAAAATAAAAAAAAAACTTCTGCCCATGTCTTAAAACAGCAAAATATAAAATGCCCACCCCTTAAAACTAAACGACTCCATCAAAAAAACTCTTAAAACAAAATAACAAACGTTTGCCCACCCCTTTAAACTAAAAAATTAAAAACAAGATAGGAAGCTAACTTCGGCCCACCGAAGTTTAAATACCCTTACAGAATTTTAACAAAAAATTAACAACGAAATTCTTTAATAATAATTAGTTGCCAAATCTTAAATTTGATGAAAATGGTTTTAGCCGTGTTTTAACGGCTAAATTATGAATTTTTTTATTTTCCTATGGCAGCTATAGAATATAGTTAGCCGATTTTCATGATATTAAAACTGAAATTCTGAAATAATACTAGATGGCCAACTATCAAGTTTCGTTAAAATATATTAAAAACTGACGTAGTTATATTTTTTGTTCAAAAAAACTTCCGATCGTTCCTATGGCAGCTATTATAAAGCTTATATAGTCGTCCGATCCGGCCCATTCCGACATATGTAGAAGTGAAAGCCTAACTACAAAGTTTCATTCAGATAGCTTTAAAAATGAGGGACTAGTTCGCGTATAATCGGACAGATCGACGGACTGACGGACAGACGGACATGGCTAGATCGACTCGGCTGTTGATCCGGATCAAGAATATATATACTTTATAGGGTCGGAGATGTCTCCTTCACCGCGTTGCAAACTTCTGACTGAAACTATAAAACCCTGCAAGGGTATAAAAAACTTCTGCCCATCTCTTAAAACTACAAAATCAAAAATGTTCACCACTTAAAACTCAAAAATTCTATATAGAAACTCTAAAAAATGAAAAAAATCCTTAAAACTAAGAAATTAAAAAAAATCTTCTTCCCATGTCTTAAAACAGCAAAATATAAAATGTCCACCCCTTAAAATTAAACGACTCCAGCAAAAAACTCTTAAAACAAAATAACAAACGTTTGCCCACCCGTAAAAACTAAAAAATAAAAAACAACTTCTGCATATGTCTTAAAACTACAAAATCTAAAATACCCACCCATTAAAACTCAAAAACTCCATCAAGAGACTCTAAAAAATAAAAAAAAAACCCTAAAACTGAAAAATTAAAAAAAACTTCTGCTCATTGCTTAAAATTACAAAATCTAAAACGCCCACCCCTTAAAAATTCGATAATATGACTACAAAATAAATAAAAATCCTTAAAACTAAAAAATTTAAAAAATAAACTGTCCATCTCTTAACTTCTGTCCATTGCTTAAAACTACAAAATCTATAATGTCCAACCCTTAAAACTAAACGACTCCATCAAAAAACTCTTAAAACAAAATAACCAACGTTTACCCACCCGTAACAACAAAAAAATAAAAAAAACGTCTGCCAATCTCTTAAAACTACAAAATCTAAAATACCCACCTATTAAAACTCAAAAACTCCATTAAGAGACTGTAAAAAAAAAAAAAAAATTAGGACTAAAAAATTTTAGGAGTGGCTTTAAAACTCGAAAAATACATCAAAAAAACTCTAAAAAATACAAAAAAAAAACCCCTTAAAACTAAAAACTTAAAAAAAACTTCTGCCCATCTCTTACAACTACAAAATCTAAAATGCCCACCACTTAAAACTCAAAAAATACATCAAGAAACTCTAAAACATTAAGAAAAATCCTTAAAACTAAAAACTTAAAAAAAAAACTTCTGCACATTGCTTAAAACTACAAAATCTAAAATGCCCAACCCTTAAAACTAAACGACTCCATCAATAAACTCTTAAAAAAAAGCTGTTAAGACAAAATAACAAACGTTTGCCCACCCGTAAAAACTAAAAAATAAAAAATAACTTCTGCATATCTCTTAAAACTACAAAATCTAAAATACCCACCTCTTAAAACTCAAAAACTCCATCAAGAGACTCTAAAAAATAAAAAAAACCTAAAACTAAAAAATTAAAAATACTTCTGCTCATTGCTTAAAACTACAAAATCTAAAATGCCCACCCCTTAAAACTCCAAAATTCCATAATATGACTTCAAAATAATAACTTAAAATTAAAACTAAAAAATTAAAAAATAAACCCAACCCTTAAAACTAAACGACTTCCATATGACTCTAAAAAAACAAATAAAAATCCTTAAAACTAAACAATTAAAAAGTAAACTGTCCATCTCTTAAAACTGCAAAATATACTATTTCTCTTCGTAGCGGACGGTCGTGTTTTTGTTTTGCGCTCCGGCTTTTGTGTTCATTTTGAATTTAAACCACCGGGGTTTCCTCTAATTTATCACCTAATATCAATAATAATATACTGTTGTGCTACCGCGCGTGCATGCACTTTTCTGTGTAATTAATTTGCATTAATAATCACTTTTTAGTTTTGTGCTAAGACGGTAATCTTATCCTATTTTTCTCCTCTTTGCTTTGTACCGTTTTTATTTTCTCTCCCCTGCTTGAGTGCCGTTTGCTATAAGCTGCATCTAAGCTCTTCATAGCTCTTATCGCTCTTGTGATTTCTGCTGCTCAAATTCTAACACTAGCGCTCTTTTGTTCTATCTCCTTCTCTTTACTTTTTTGGTATTGATAGTGTGCACAGTTGTCTAGGTTTGATGACCATGTCCCAGAATATTGTCTGTGTTATAAAAAATGTGCCAAAAAAACGTTCTGGCAGAACAGCCCTGTTTCCATTGCTGGCTTTGCGAGGCAGTTGTGCACGCTAAGTGCATCGAGATGACAGGTCAAATAGCTGACGTAGTGTCCAGCAAAAAGGGCCTGCGTTATTGCTGTGAGGCCTGTCGACCGGTTGAGAAGGAAATATATTCCTTCATGCGTCAGACCAGGAGCGGATTTTCTGAGATAATAGCCACTTTTCGCAAAGCGAATGACCTGTTCTCCGCACTAGACGCTCAATTTAATAGTATGAAGCTATTAAATGAGTCGCCGAAACGCAAAAAATCCGCTGCTAGTCGGCTGCAACTGTGTGAGACACAGCAACCAATTTCCTGCCACTCCCCGTCGCCGCAGGAACGTCTGAGATCAGGAACGATCAAAGATTCGGTAACCGAATCGGTCGTTCTGGCATCGGAAGGCGCTCAGCCAACAA
>VNJN01007098.1:0-14387 GCA_008042485.1 Drosophila mayri | reverse complement strand
CCCAAGTTTCGTGTCTCTAGCTCTTATAGTCTCTGAGATCTAGGCGTTCATACAGACAGACAGACAGACAGACAGACAGACGGACGGACGGACGGACAGACGGACATGGCTATATCGACTCCTTTAGTGGTCCTGACCAATATTTAGGTATTGGTATTTTAGGTATTTAGGTATTTACTTTTGGGGGTCTGCCACGCCTCCTTCTGCCTGTTACAGAAAATCGCACTCGCACAAAACTATAATACCTGTGTACCTTCGGTACAGGGTATAAAAATATATCGTAGCAACATTGACAATATTTTTATCGAAACCCACAAATGGATAAAGATATTTGCATATTTCATAAAATATCCAATATTTTGTATTATTATACAAACTATATTATATAAGTGTACGAAATATATGCCAAGCATGCCAAAATATATGCCAAGCAAATATTTTGTCCCATGACAAGTAGGCCGACATTTCCTTCCTTATACAGGATATTTGTACCGCTGTCAACAAAAAAAGATATATATTGTATGGGGAATATTTTATATATAATAAGACCAATATTTTTTGTATTAGTGTACAAATAGCTGTTTAGTACAAAAAATATCTCGCTGTCTACAAAAAAGGTAGAATTCATATGGGGAAAAAGATATACGTAGAAAAAATTTCAATATTAGTGTCAAAACACACAAATGTTTATAAAATATTTACATATATCAAATTATATAACAATATTTTGTTTTAGTAGACGATCATATTAGTGATGCCAAGCGAATATTTTGTCCCATGGTATGTGGGCCACAACTTCTTACCATATATAGTTTTTTTTCGGCTGTCTACAGAAAAGGAAGAATTCGTATGGGGAAATATATATTCGTAAAAAAATTAAGTATAGTTCTTTGCTTATATTTTTTATTTCTTAGTATTAAATACTGTAATTAATTAATCGTGTAATTAATTAATCATGTCGCAGGCGGTATTCGAACTCGTGACCACAAATCTCTCTCTTAAGAGAAACCATTTCGGGTGGACTGCAGCTTAGACAGATGCACCACTAACCGATTTTAAATAAATATTCCTAATTTCCTAATAATGTGAACATAACCAAAATCTATACTAAAACGTTCAGTATAGATTTTGGTTATGTTCACATTATTAGGAAATTAGATTTATTTAGAGCCCTCTGCCTGGGCTGCCTCTTGTACACATAATGTGTATAAAGTAAAAAGCATATATCTCCGCTATTTTTGGCACGATCGCAATGAAATTAAGGCAATCTGTGTATTGTGATAAAATACATCTTTATGTAAACCTTTGTTTTGAATATGGTTTACATAACTTTTTAAATTTGGGAGATATATGGTTTTTTTTTCAAATAGCTCCACCAAAAGGGGGAGGATCAAAAATTGAAAACAAACTTGATCTGCGTGCTGATATAAGAAGTCTAAATCCCAAGTCTCGTGTCTCTAGCTTTTATAGTCTCTGAGATCTAGGCGTTCATACAGACAGACAGACAGACAGACATACGGGAGGACGGACATGGCTATATCGACTCCTTTAGTGGTTCTGACCAATATTTAGGTAACTGTTGGGCGTCTGCCACGCCTCATTCTTCCTGTTACAGAAAATCGCACTCACACAAAACTATAATACCTGTGTACCTTTGGTACAGGGTATAATAAGACCAATATATTGTATTAGTATACAAATAGTTGTTTAGTACAAAAAATATTTTATATCAGTGAACAAAATATATGCCAATCAAATTCTTTGTCCGAGACAGGTAGTTCGCAACCACATACTCTCTTATAGTTTTTTGTTCCGTTGCCTACAAAAAAGGTAAAATTAATAACGGAAAAAATATAAGCGTAGCCATATTGTCAATATCTGTATCAAAATACACAAATGTATAAAAAGTATTAGACAATTTCATATAATAACACAATATTTTGTATTATTATATAAACTATATCATATCAGTGCACAACCCATATATTCGCGATATATTCGTTGATAAAATTTCAATATTAATATTAAAATACACATATATATATACAAATATTTGCGTATTTCATATAATAGACCAATATGTTGTATTATTATTCAAACTATTTCATATTAGTTACCAAACTTTTAGCGAAGCAAATATTTTGTCCCATGACAGGTAGTCCGATTGTTCCTTCCCTATACAGGATAATTGCACCGCTATCTGCAAAACAAGGATATATATTGCATGGGAAAAATTATATATACATATATAATAAGACCAATTTTTGTATTATTATAAAAACTATATCATATAAGTAAACAAAATATATATATATAAAATATGTCAAGCATGTCAAAATATATGTCAAACAAATATTTTGTCCCATGACAGGTAGGTCGCAAGCACATACCCGATTAAGGTTTTCTTGTGCCGATGTCTAGAAAATAGGTAGAATTCATATGAAAAAAATGTCAATATTTGTTTCGAAACACACAATTGGATAAATATATTCCAAGCATGTCAAAATATATGCCAACAAAATATATGCCAAGCAAATATTTTGTCCCCAGCCAAGTAGTCCAACATTTCCTCCATATTCACCATATTTGTACCGCTGTCTGCAAAAAAGCATATATGTTGTATGGGGAAATTATATATAAAACAAGACCAATATTGTGTATAAGTATACAAATTGTTTGTTTAGTACACAAAATATTTCATATTAGTGAACAAAATATATGCCAAGCAAATTCTTTGTCCAATGACAGGTAGGCAGCAAGCACATACCCGACTAAGGTTTTTTGTTCCGCTGTCTACAAAAAAGATATAATTAATAAGAAAAAAATTTAAGCGTAGACATATTGTCAATATTTGTATTCTAATACACAAATGTATAAAAAATTTTAGAAAATTTCATATAATAACCCAATATTTTGTATTATTATAGAGACTATATCATACTAGTGAATAAACTATATGCCAGGCAAGTATTGTCTCCCCTGACAGGCAGGCCGATTTTTCCTTCCCTATACAAGCTATTTGTACCGCTGTCTGCAAAAAGGAATATTTATTGTATGGGAAAAATTATATATAATAAGACCAATATGTTGTATTAGTATACAAATATTTTGGTTAGTACACAAAATATTTCATATTAGTAAAACATATATCAATCAAATATTTTGTCCCATGACAGGTAGACCTATATTCCCTATACATGATATCTGTCCCGATGACTGCAAAAAAGGATATTTATTGTATGGGAAAAATGGTCGAATTTTTGTTGAATTATTATTCAAAATATATAATATAAGTGAACAAAATATATGTCAAGCATGTCAAAATATATGCCAAGCAAATATAATATTTTGTCTCATGACAGGTGGACGCAAGCACATACCCGATTAAGGTTTTTTTACGCGTATAAAAGTTGTCAATATTTGTTTCGAAACACACAATTGGATAAAGATATTTGCATATTTCATAAAATATACCAATATTTTGTATTATTATACAAACTATATTATACAAGTGAACAAAATATATGCCAAGCAAATATTGTGTCCCCTTACAGGCAGGCCTATTTTTCCCTCCCTGTACAAGATATTTGTAACGCTGTCTGCAAAAAGGGATTTTTATTGCATGGGAAAAATGGTATACGTACTTAAAATCTTTACAAAAGCATAAAATTCAGAAATATATGAAAATATTTGTATATTTCATTTATTAAGACCAATATTTTGTATTAGTACACTATAGGTATCATCTTAGTAAACAAAATATATGCTAAGCAAATATTTTGTCAGATGAAAGGTAAGCCGCAACTACATACCCAATTAAGGTTTTTTGTTCAGCTGTCTACAAAAAAGGTACACTTCGTATGGGGAAACAGATATGTGTAGAAAAATTTCAATATTAGTATCAAAACACACAAATGGTTGCATATTTCAAATTATATAACAATAATTTGTTTCAGTAGACTAATTATTTCATATTAGTGATGCCAAGTGAATATTTGCCCCATGGCATGTAGGCCGCCACTTTTTACCACGTTTTCGGCTGTCTACAGAAAAGGAGGAATACGTATGGGGAAACATAAATATTCGTAGAGAAAATTTCAATATAATAATCAAAATACACAAATATATACAAATATTTGTTTCTTTCATATAATATACCAATGTGTTGTATTATTATTCAAACTATTTTATATTGGTTACCAAACTTTATGCCAATCAAATATTGTTTCCCTTATAGGCAGGTTGATATTTCTACCGCTGTCTGCAAAAAAGTAATATATATTGTATGGGAAACATTATATATAAAAGACCAATATTATGTATTAGTATAAAAATACTTTGTTAATGGATATTTATCGCATGGGAAAAATAGTATACATATTGAATATCTCAACAATAACATAAAATTCTCAAATATATGAAGATATTTGTATATTTCATTTAATAGGAGCAATATTTGGTACTACACTACCTATCTTATCTTAGTAAACAAAACATATGACAAGCAAATATTTTGTCCCTTGACAGCGTTGCCGACATTTCCTTCCCTATAAATGGTATTTGTCCGGCTGCCTGCAAAAAGGGATATTTATTGAATGGGGAAAATGGTATATATATTTAAAATCTCAATAGCATAAAATTCACATTTGTGAATTTCATATATTTATATGAAAATATTTGTATATTACATATAATAGGACCAATATTTTGTATTAGTACACTACATATCTCATCTTAGTAAACAAAATATATGGCAAGCACATTTTTTGGCCCATGACAGGTAGACCTATATTTCCTTCCATATACAGGATATCTGTCCTGATGTCTGCAAAAAAGGATAATTATTGTATGGGAAAAATGGTTGATTTTTTTTTATTATCATACAAACTATATAATAAAAGTGAACAAAATATACCAATCATGCCAAAATATATGGCAACATAAACACATGCCAAGCAAATATTTTGTCTTATGACAGGTAGGTCGCAATCACATACCCTATTAAGGTTTTATGTGCCGATGTCCACAATATAGGTAGAATTCACATGGAAAAAATATACGCGTTGCAAAATTTATAATATTTTTATCGAAACCCACAAATGGATAAAGATATTTGCAAATTTCATAAAATATACCAATATTTTGTATAATTATAGAAACTATATTTTTAACTATCATATTACTGAACAAAATATATGCGAAGCAAATATATATGCGAAGCAAATATTTTGAACGATGACAGGTAGGCCGCAACGACATACCCTATTAAAGTTTTATGTTCCTTTTTGTAGACACAAAAAAGTAAAATGCACATGGGATAAATATGCGCATAGAGAAATGTTCAATATTAGTATCGATATACACAAATGGATAAAAATATTTGCATATTTCAAATAATACAAACTATATCATATAAATGAACAACATATATGCCAAGCATGCCAAAATATATGCCAAGCAAATATTTCGTCCCATGACAGGTAGGTCGCAAGCACATACCCTTAAGGTTTTTGTGTGTCGATGTCCAGAAAATAGGTAGAATTCATATGGGAAAAATATACGTGTAGCAAGATTGTCAATATTTGTATCGAAATACACAAATGTATAAAAATTTTAGCATATTTTATATAATAACCCAATATTTTGTATTATTATAAAAATTATATCATATTAGTGAACAAAATATGTGTCAAGCAAATATTTTGTCCCATGACAGCTTGGTCGACATTTCCTTCCCTATAAAGGATATTTGTCCGGCTGCCTGCAAAATGGGATATTTATTGCTTGGGGAAAATTGTATAAATATTGAAAATCCCAATAGCATAAAATTCACATTTGTGAATTTCATATATTTATATGAAAATATTTGTATATTGCATATAATAGGACCAATATTTTGTATTAGTACACTACATATCTCATCTTAGTAAACAAAATATATGCCAAGCAAAATTTTTGGCCCATGACAGGTAGACCTATATGTCCTTCCATATACAGGATATCTGTCCTGATGTCTGCAAAAAAGGATATTTATTGTATGGGAAAAATGGTTGAATTTTTTTGTATTATTATACAAACTATATCATATAAGCGAACAAAATATGACAATCATGCCAAAATATATGGCAACATAAACATATGCCAAGCAAAAAATCAGAAATATATGAAAATATTTGTATATTTCATTTATTAGGACCAATATTTTGTATTAGTACACTACATATCTCATCTTAGTAAACAAAATATATGCGAAGCAAATATTTTGTCCGATGACAGGTAGGCCGCAACGACATGCCCTATTAAGGTTTTATGTCCTTTTTTGTAGACACAAACAAGTAAAATGCATATGGGATAAATATGCGCATAGAGAAATGTTCAATATTAGTATCGAAATACACAAATGGATAAAAATATTTGCATATTTCATATAATACAAACTATAGCATATAAGTGAAAAACATATACGCCAAGAATGCCAAAATATATGCCAAGCAAATATTTTGTCCCAAGACAGGTAGGTCGCAAGCACATACCCTTAAGGTTTCTTGTGTGCCGATGTCCAGAAAATAGGTAGAATATTTTGTATTATTATAGAAATTATATCAGATTAGTGAACAAAATATATGTCAAGCAAATATTTTGTCCCATGACAGCGTTGCCGACATTTCCTTCCCTATAAAGGATATTTGTCCGGCTGCCTGCAAAAAGGGATATTTATTGCTTGTGGAAAATGGTATACATATTGCAAATCTCAATATCATAAAATTCACATTTGTGAATTTCATATATTTATATGAAAATATTTGTATATTGCATATAATATGACGAATTTTTTGTATTAGTACACTACATATCTCATCTTCGTAAACAAAATATATGCCAATCAAATTTTTTGTCCCATGACAGGTAGACCTATATTTCCTTCCATATACATGATATCTGTCCTGATGTCTGCAAAAAAGGATAATTATTGTATGGGAAAATGGTTGATTTTTTTATTATTATACAAACTATATAATATAAGTGAACAAAATAGGCCAATCATGCCAAAATATATGGCAACATAAACATATGCCAAGCAAATATTTTGTCCCATGACAGGTATGTCGCAAGCACATACCCGATTAAGGTTTTATGTGCCGATGTCGACAATATAGGTAGAATTCACATGGAAACAATATATGCGTTGCAAAATTTAAAATATTTTTATCGAAACCCACAAATGGATAAAGATATTTGCATATTTCATAAAAATGGACCAATATTTTGTATAATTATAGAAACTATATTATTAACTATCATATTAGTGAACAAAATATATGCCAAGCAAATATTGTGTCCCATGACAGATAGACCTATATTTCCTTATCAATACAGGATATTTGTCCCGATGTCTGCAAAAAAGGATATTTATTGTATGGGAAAATTGGTATACATATATAAAATCTGAATAATAGTATTACAATACACGAATATTTGTATATTCCATATAATAACAATATTTTGTATTAGTATACAACCTATTATATAGTAGTTACCAAACTATATGCCAAGCAAATATGTTGTCCCAGACAGCTCGGTCGACATTTCCTTCCATATACATGATATCTGTCCTGATGTCTGCAAAAAAGGATAATTATTGTATGGGAAAATGGTTGATTTTTTTATTATTATACAAACTATATAATATAAGTGAACAAAATATGCCAATCATGCCAAAAAATATGGCAACATAAACATATGTCAAGCAAATATTTTGTCCCATGACAGGTATGTCGCAAGCACATACCCGATTAAGGTTTTATGTGCCGATGTCGACAATATAGGTAGAATTCACATGGAAACAATATATGCGTTGCAAAATTTAAAATATTTTTATCGAAACCCACAAATGGATAAAGATATTTGCATATTTCATAAAAATGGACCAATATTTTGTATAATTATAGAAACTATATTATTAACTATCATATTAGTGAACAAAATATATGCCAAGCAAATATTGTGTCCCATGACAGATAGACCTATATTTCCTTATCAATACAGGATATTTGTCCCGATGTCTGCAAAAAAGGATATTTATTGTATGGGAAAATTGGTATACATATATAAAATCTGAATAATAGTATTACAATACACGAATATTTGTATATTCCATATAATAACAATATTTTGTATTAGTATACAACCTATTATATAGTAGTTACCAAACTATATGCCAAGCAAATATGTTGTCCCATGACAGCTCGGTCGACATTTCCTTGCCTATACCGGCTGTCTGCAAAAAGGGATATTTATTGCATGTATACCTATTTAAAATCTCAACAAAAGCATAAAATTCCCAAATATATAAAAATATTTGTATATTTCATTTAAAAGGACCAATATTTTGTATTAGTACACTACCTATCTCATCTTAATAGACAAAATTTATGCCAATCAAATATTTTGTCCGAAGACAGGTACGCCACAACTACATACCCTATTAAGGTTTTTCCGCTGTCTACAAAAAATGTAGAATTCGTATGGGGAAAAAGATATATTCGTAGAGAAAATATATACTATTAAATTAAATATTAGAATCAAAATACACAAATGAATAAAAATATTAGCATGTTTTATATAATAACTCAATATTTTGTATTATTACAGAAACTATATCATATTAGTGAATTAAATATATGCAACGCAAATATTTTGTCCCATGACAAGTAGGCCGACATTTCCTTCCTTATACAGGATATATGTTCCGCTGTCTACAGAAAACTTTGAATTCGCATGGGGAAATATATATGCTTAGAAAAATTTCAATATTAGTATCAAAACACACAAATTTTTAAAAAATATTTACATATATCAAATTATATAACAATATTTTGTTTTAGTAGACGATCTATTTCATATTAGTGATGCCAAGCGAATATTTTGTCCCATGGTATGTAGGCCACAACTTCTTACCATATGAAGTTTTTTTCTGCTGTCTACAGAAAAGGAATAATTCGTATGGGGAAAATATATATTTGTAAAGAAAATTTCAATATAATAATCAAAATACACAAATATATACAAATATTTGAATATTTCATATACTAGACCAATGTATTGTGTTATTATTCAAACTATTTCATATTAGTAACCAAACTATAGGCCAAGAAAATATATTGTCCCATGACAGGTAGACCGCAAAAACATACCATATTAAAGTTTTTTGTTTCGATGTCTACAAAAAAGGTAGAATTCATATGGGAAAAATATACGAGTAGCAAAATTGTCAATATTCGCATCGTAATACACCAATATTTTGTATATTTATACAAACTATATCATATAAGTGAAGAAAATATATGTCAAGCATGCCAAAAGATATGCCTACAAAATATATGCCACGCAAATATTGTGTCCCCTGACAGGCAGGCTGATATTTATACCGCTGTCTGCAAAAAGGGATATATATTGTATGGGAAACATTATATATATAATATGACCAATATTTTGTATTAGTATAAAAATACTTTGTTAAGTATGCCTATACAGGATATTTGTCCGGGTGTATGCAAAAAGGGATGTTTGTTGCATGGGAAAAATATTATACATATATCTCAACACCAATCTAGACAATAGCATAAATTTCACAAATATATGAAGATATTTGTAGATTTCTTTTAATAGGAGCAATATTATCTCATCTTAGTAAACAAAATATACGCCAAGCAAATATTTTGTCCGATGACAGGTAGGCCGCAACTACCGCTCTGCTGTCTACAAAGAAAGGTAGAATTCGTATGGGGAAAAATATATGCGTAGGAAAAATTTCAAGGTTAGTAACAAAACACAAAAATGTTTAAAAAATATTTGCATATTTTAAATTATATAACAATATTTGGTTTTAGTAGACGAACTATTTCATATTAGTGATGCCAAGCTAATATTTTGTCCCATGGCATGTAGGCTGCCACTTCTTACCATTTATAGTTTTTTCGGCTGTCTACAGAAGAAGAATATTCGTGTGTGGAAAAATATATATTCGTAGAGAAAATTTCATTATAATAGACCAATGTGTTGTATTATTATTAAAACTATTTCATATTGGTTACCAAACGATATGCCAAGCAAATTATGTGTCCCCTGATAGGCAGGTTGATATTTGTACCGCTGTCTGCAAAAAAAGGATATATATTGTATAAGAAAATTTATATGTATAATAAGACCAATATTTTGTATTAGTATAAAAATACTTTGTTAGGAATGCCTATACAGGATATTTGTTCGGTTGTATGCAAAAAGGGCTATTTATTGCATGGGACAAATAGTATACATATTGAAAACTTCAACAATAGCATAAAATTCACAAATATGTAAAGATATTTGTATATTTCATTTAATAGGAGCAATATTTTCTACTACTCTACCTATCTCATCTTAGTAAACAAAATTTATGCCAATCAAATATTTTGTCCGATGACAGGTAGTCCGCAACTGCTTACCCTATTAAGGTTTTTCCGCGGTCCTTAAAAAAGGTAGAATTCGTATGGGGAAATATATATATTCGTAGAGAGAATTTAAATATTAAAATCAGAATACACAAATGAATACACAAATTATCATATTTTATACAATAACTCCATATTTTGTATTATTATAGAAACTATATCATATTAGTGAACAAATTATATGCAACGCAAATATTTTGTAGGCCGACATTTCCTTCACTATACAGGATATTTGTTTCGCTGTCTACAAAAAAGGTAGAATTCATATGGGGAAAAAGATATGCGTAGAAAAAATTTCAATATCAGTAACAAAACACACAAATGTTTATAAAATATTTACATATATCAAATTATATAACAATATTTTGTTTTAGTAGACGATCTATTTCATATTAGTGATGCCAAGCGAATATTTTGTCCCATGGTATGCAGGCCACAACTTCTTACCGTATATAGTTTTTTCGGCTGTCTACAGAAAATGAAGAATTCGTATATATTTATATATTCGTAAAGAAAATTTTCAATATAATAATCAAAATACACCAATATATACAAATATTTGCATATTTCGTATAATAGACCAATGTGTTGTATTATTATTCAAACTATATCATATTAGTTACCAAACTATAGCCAAGCAAATATTGTGCCCGCTGATAGGCAGGCCGATATTTGCACCACTGTCTGCAAAAAATGATATATATTGTATGGGAAAATTATCTATATAATAAAACCAATATTTTGTTTTAGTTTACAAATACTTTGTTAAGTATGCCAAGCAAATATTTTGTCCCATGACATGTAGGCCTCAAGTACATACCCTATTAAGGTTTTTTGTTCCGATGTCTAAAAAAGGTAGAATTCATATGGGAAAAATATACGCGTAGCAAAATTGTCAATATTTGTATCGAAAAACACAAATGGATAAAATTTTGGCATAGTTCATATACTAACCCAATATTTTGTATTATTATAAAAATTATATCGTATTAGTGAAGAAAATATATGCCAGGGAAATATTTTGTCCCATGACACCGTTGCCTACATTTCCTTCCCTATAAAGGATATTTGTCCGGCTGCCTGCAAAAAGGGATATTTATTGAATGGGGAAAATGGTATATATATTTAAAATCTCAATAGCATAAAATTCACAAATATATGAAAATATTTGTATATTTCATATAAAAGGACCAATATTTTGTACTAGTACACTACATATCTCATCTAAGTGAACAAAATATATGCCAAGCAAATTTTTTGCCCCATGACAGGTGGACTCATATTTCCTTCCGTATACACGATATCTGTCCCGATGTTTGCAACGAAGGATATTTATTGTATGGGAAAAATGGTTGAATTTTTTTGTATTATTATACAAACTATATCATATAAGTGAACAAAATATGTGCCAATCATGCCAAAATATATGGCAACAAAAATATATGCCAAACAAATATTTTGTCCCATGACAGGTAGGTCGCAAGTACATACCAGATTAAGGTTTTATGTGCCGATGTCCTCAAAATAGGTATAATTCATATGGAACCAAGATGGACATACATTCGGGTGTCCCGACAGTAGAATACCCTGTACCATTACCATTATCGCCGCTCGATTTCATTCCCGATTATATTCAAATCGGTATCCAGGGAACACCACGTGGAGGTCATTGAAGATGCAATGGGATTTGTAATCCTTCGAGTCGACTTGAGATGTTCAAATGTTTTTTTATTTGAACACCTCCATGTTCCCCATCGAAAAAAAAACAACAAAAAAACCTACCCGACAGACTTTTTACCTACTTTCCCTAACACTAACGGAAATGGCATTATGAAAGCTGTGTACGGTCTCAAAGATCGTTCCGCTGGCTTCGCCAATTGGAATATTGGAAAACGCCCAGTCAATATGGGATCCGTCAATTGTAGTCGGCGTTTTAAATTCTAAAAGGGATCTATATCCCATCCTAATTAAATCATTATAAATTTCCTTAGCCTGAGTAAGAGCGCTTAAACAAAGATTAAAATCTCCTAATATGACAGTGGTACTACCTAAAATATGCCTAAATTCTTCAAATAAATTAGCAAATTCAATTTTAAATTTACTCAAGGGATATCGTGGACTTTTATAAACAATAAGCAAACCTATGGCCCTATATTTCAACACTGCAAATTCAAAAGCCGCCAAATCACTACCTATGCGACCACATTGACTAAAACTTATATTCTCAAAAAGCTCATTTCTAATATAAATAACTATACCTCTTTTTGGTCGCGTCCTATTGACTACGTGAACACCCTGACAATCTAGACGACAAGCAACCCTAAAACCTTGTACTTCATATGCTTCATTTTCAAAGATTGAACTTTCAACAAAGCACAACAAAGAAGAATAAAGCATAAGTTTATCTGACTGAACATCCCTATGGTGACAGTGCAAGCTCTGTACATTATGAAACATTAATTCTAAATCTGTGCTTCTCACTAAATAGTCGAAATGAGTGCTAAGTAATCTAACAGAACGTAACTTTTCTAATTCTTCCTGAACCTCATCTCGACCTCTAATAGACTGTGGGGGGCTAAAATCTCCTATAATAAACAACCCGCTTGCACTAGTGGCCCTACTGCAACCCACATACAACGCAGCTCGGTCCATCCGAACGGAAGTGTGGACTACAACCTTACTGTACGTTGCCCCCTGACTCTTATGAATAGTTATACCTTCTGCAGGTACAACTGGAAACTGTCTACGATCTATACTAACATTTTCATTTTTTCTATACTGAAAGCTTCTAACTGATTTTACTATTGGAGTCCACGTTGGCTCTGATGGATTCGTCCGTTTTGAGCGTGCTACTGCTCCTACCCTATCTTCTCCAAAATCCACCCATAAAACTACCGGATGACTGTTTGGATCTAAATCTATCTGCCTAAGAATGCCTGTTGCTCCATTTACTAAGTCATCATATATTTAGCTGTCGTCTTTAAAATTAATGAAAAGCTAAGGCCTTGAGTCTCTGTTGTTTTGAAACCTTTAACAGATTCCAAAATACGGAGTCTGTTGGCTTCACCTACATTACTACCTTTCACAAAATCTTCTGCTTCTGAAATATATTGATCTGTGGCAATTGCGTTGAGCTTTGAAATATTATATATATTTGTAGCGGCGTTTGTACTAAAAAGATGTATTGCATCTTCAGGTACATTTTCTGCTCTTACAATGCGTGACCTAATTAAACTAATATCCTGTTCTGTCATTTGGCAAGATGCCATATTATTCAATGCTAACGCAAACAGTTGGTCCTCTCTCTGCCTCATAATTTCAGTCAGTTCAAAAAATCTAAAACTATCCCACAGCGTTTCATATAACGCACTATATGGATCGCTAGAGTTAGACTGGAAAACCCAGCGATCCCCTACAGGTCGAAGCTGCCTTAAATCGCCGAAAACGATAATAGGGATTCCCCCAAATGGTAAAGGACTCCTAAATATTTGCTTTAGCCTAATATCTATGAAACTAAACATTCTAGATCCTACCATAGAAATTTCGTCAATTATTAAAAGCTTGAGATCAATTAAATTTGAATGTAGGGTATTAAGTACGTCGGACGGAAGGACCCCAATTCTATGAGACTGATTAAGCGGAAGAGAAAACAATGAGTGCAGCGTGCTACCCCCAATGCCGTAAGCTGCTTTTCCTGTTGGAGCGGACAAAAGGACTTTAATAGTCTCAGGATTTGAACCTCTCTTATCATTAAAATGCTTTGTAAGAGCTTGAAAAAGTGCTGATATAAGTCGGCTTTTGCCAACTCCAGCACCGCCGCCTACAAATTCTGTAAATTTATTCCCTGATATTAAACTATGTAATACATGTTGAAAATAAATCCTTTGCTTGAAATTA
>VNJN01007097.1:0-13351 GCA_008042485.1 Drosophila mayri | reverse complement strand
CCCCCCCCTTCTTCTCTTCTCTTCCTCCACAGACTCCCAGGGCCCCGCCTCGGAACTGACCGCGGCCCTTCGTTGGCAAACCCCTCGGCCCGATTGACCCGGCCGGCCTCCCCGAAGTACCCGACGACCAGACGACGGCGCTCCTGAATACACATACGTAAGTCTCGAACCTACTTAAGTCAACGAATCTCTCCATTGTTCTCACTAGGAATCGGGGAATCTCTCTCTTACAGCTACCAATCGGACTAAAACAGACTCTGGCCGGCCCTGAGCTATCTGAAAACTGGGCGGCAGACCGTCACACAGTCAATAAATGAGTTAATTTGGCCCACAGCTTACATCATCACACTCATTGTTCAGTCGCGGCACCGTTTAGTCATAAGCAATAATATGTAGAATATATATATGTAATTCTTCAGTCGCAGCCACATGCATGTGTCGTCAATAAAGTATCAGTTACCAGGTCAAGCGAAGGTGCATGGCATGCGGACACGGGGAAAATGAAATAGGGCAATAAGTGTCAAGTCTCCTATAGCTGATAATACCCACGGTCACAGTAACCCACTTTATTTTGTTATACGATATTTGTTACCATAAGCATTTTGTACCTATATACTGTTAAGTTTTCATTAATAAAGTCAGTAAGAGTTCTATCTCAACCAAGAGCTTTTATTCATGCCCGACACCATCGCCGTGTCTTTATGCCCGACACCATCGCCATGTCTTTATGCACCCAACTCAACTCCAACCAAACCAACCAAACCGTCCACCTAGTTCCAAGTGCTAGTTGCGACAATCAAAGGCAATAGTTTATGCACTTTCTGCCAGGCATCGAAGTCTCCGTATAAACACTCATCATCCAACTCTGTGGTAATTCCCTTCTCAGGCATACTTCCCAATAATTCGTGAGGATAATTATATTACTATTTAATGCCTTAAGTCTATACCGATATCTCTCTAATATATCGGTCACTAAATACGGTATTCTAAACATAGGATCTAGTTTTGTCTGATCTCTTCGTTCTTAAGCAATACGTATTCACCGACCTTATGTTTTTCAATAGTAGCTTGAGCTTTATAAAGTATAGCCGTATCGTATTGGGCATTATTTTCCATGTTTTATTTCGCCATTTCTATAACTGCGTCGATATTAGCATAATTACCATTTTCGACAACAGGTACGAAACTAAAGGGTCTTGCTTCTTTGCCAATAAGCATGTCTAAAAGGCTAACCTTAGTCACTCTATAGGTCGTACAATTAAGAGCCAGTTAAATTTCACATAGGGCATCCCTGAACTGCCTCAGCCGCCGGGTGCATTGATTTTACAGTACTCATAGCTTGATCTACTTGGCCATTGGCCCGACAAGTGCCCGTGGCAATCAAATAAATATCTATTTTTTTGAACAGAGCAGAAATTACGAAATGCTGTACTAGACAAACTACGTCCCTGATTTGCAATCAGACGAGAAGGGACGCCGAACAATGATATAAGCGATTTTAATGCCTTAATACAACCCTCCGTATCTAGCCCCACTGTATGGGAGAAAGAAACAAACTTCGTGAAGGCGCCTATTCACAGGATTATATATTCCTTCCGATTATTTTTACAACTAAGCTTCCCAGTAATGTCCATGTGGACTGTATGCCACGGGTCAACCTTCGGAATTGGACAGCTTAAGTTTTCTAAGCTCGCTTACTGTCACACTCCCCCTCTCTCTAGTGCTTCAACTCTCTCGGTGCAGCTGCACTTTTCTCTCATATTTATTCGCCTCCTTATCCTATTGCTACAAGTACAGTGGTAAGTCTTCAATAATGTCTTCTGATATCGTCTGCTTTTCAAAAACCTGTAAAAAGGCTGTTTTGTCAAATGATCTTACTATTGGCTGCTGGCTATGTGTCGCCGGCCGGACAGATGATGATGTGAGAAAAAACATCGGCTTGCGCTACTGTTGCGATGCCTGTCGTGACGTTGAAAGGGAAATTCCATTTTTCATGCGGCAAACCAAGGGCAGTTTTAAAGAGTTGTTATCGAGTTTTAACAAAACTCATAACATCCTTTAATATCCTTTTTAATGGTCGCTTTGTTTTTAGTACATATACCTACATTCCTCCACTGTCGGAACTGCCTATCTTCTGGATCCACCTTTCCGCCATTCAGGTGGTTTCCAACATGCTTTCGAATAGAGATCATTTAGTAGTCTTGGGTGATTTTAATATCCCTGGGGCTATTTGTTGCCTACATACCGCCTCTAATACACTTCAAACCTCAACACAACATGACTTTATTGCTGGCTTGTTCGACTTTTCGTTGTCTCAAGTCAACCATATAAGAAATTCCTTAGAGCGCTTGCTTGAACTTTGTTTTGTCTCTGATCCGGCGAGCGTCAGTTCAGCGAGGGTGGTGCCTTTGACACAGCCTGAAGATCCCTATCATCCTACTTTCGATGTGACACTCGATACTGGTGCTGTTACACAGGAAATATCTGATAGACCAGCCAAAAGAGTTTACTGCTTTCGCAAGTGTGACTTCGACCGGCTGAATAATCTTATTTCTGACTATAATTGGTCTGATTTATACATGAGCACTGACATGGCAGATGCTGTAGACAATTTTTACAATCCGAAGAATTCATTCTTCTCGGAATGGGTTCCCTTATACTATCCCTCATTTTCAAATAAACCACCTTGGTTTACTAAAGAATTGAGTCGCTTGGAAAATGTTAAGTCAAGGCTGTATACGAAATTTAGAAAAACCAATTCTCGTTCTCACCTCCCTAACTATTTATCGGCTCGGTCAAACTTCACCGTACTGAACGCACAGTGTTACAAAAACTATTTGACTCGCGGCAGGGTTCAGTTCTCTCAGGATCCAAAACAGTTTTATAATTTTGTTAATACTAAACGTAAGGCGGTAACTCATCCTTCCTCACTCTTGTTTGCAAACGCAACTGTGAAGGACGATCAGGCTATAGCCGATCTATTTGCCCAATTTTTTCAAACAACATACTCCACTTTCACTGACCTAAATCAGACTTATTCTTATGGCTTGCCCAGGTCGAACCTAATTTTCTGTCCATGTATAGAGGAAAGCTCTTTTCTTTTAGATCTTCATCGTGTTAAGCCAGTTTATTTGGCAGGTCCCGACCGAATACCGGGCTGTGTGCTTAGGTATTGTGCTGATGCCCTGTGCTCTCCCCTTTTAAAATTGTTCACCTTATCCTCAGAAACCTCGAACTATCCCCTTATTTGGAAGGAGTCATTCATTATTCTTCTCCACAAAAAAGGTAACAAATCGGAGGCCAACAACTATAGAGGCATCTCTAAGCTTTCAGCAATTCTTAAACTTTTCGAAAACATTATTACTCCACATTTGCAGCACCTTTGTAGATCGGTAATTTCTCCATTTCAACATGGATTTATTAAGCGAAGATCGACAACTACAAACCTTCTGGAGCTCACTTCCTTCATTATTAGGAGTTTCCAGAATAATCTTCAAACGGATGTAATTTGTAAGGATGCACTACGGCCGAGATATAAACTCAGCGGCCCAGAGTCCCTTTCCGGTTAAATTTATAATTGGAAGCGCCAGGAAATGGAGGGGCCGAGATTTTGAGGATTTTTAGGGTGGGTTTTCTCGGCTCCCAACTGCCAGATTTAAGTTGCCCACGCTGGGCGGGTCAGGAACTACCGGCTCGGGGTCTTCCAGCAGGCAGATTCCCCCTAGAGACTTGAGTCGTGGCTCGGGGTGACCCAGCAGCCTGCTCCCACGCCCGCAACCCAGACCTATGACCACAGCGTCGGCGCGCCCGAGCTTCCGCGGCCGGCGGCTACGCCGTGGTATCCCAACGGCGGGCCGTCGCCCTCCCCTAAATATGCCTCCTCGTAATTTTCGAGTGGCGGCGCCCGGGCTAATCCCTGCGGCGCATACTGAGACTGGGCAAGACGGCTGGGAAGGGTCCCGCAGCCGCCGCCTGCGTCCACGTCCGGACTTTAACCCAGCAACGTGTCGCTCTTGTCCCCGTCCGGCCCAAATCCGCCCCTGGAATTACCCAACGGCAGCTGAGGTGGGGAGGAGGGGGCACAGCGTGGTGTGGGGGGCCGATTTGCGTAAGAAGAAAATAATATTACTTTTCGTGTGTTCATGCTGTTCTTTATTTCATGTGTATTTGCCTATGCTAGTCTTCCTTATGCTCGTAAAATGCCCCCGTTTTATTTCCTGTTTCCTATTGTTCACACCATCTCATTATTTATTGTGTAATTAAACGCGTCGGGCGCGGTCGGCTCACCCGATATGCCTTTGTAATTGTCCGAAAATTCCGTGTCTTCGTTATCCTTGCCCGGGGGGGGGGTCCTCGTCGTCCTAGATTGGCGGGGTCGTCACTTGATCTTCACTTCGCACTCTTTTCGCTGCTGGCCTAATTACGAGTGTCTATTGTTTCTCGTCCCAGCCGTCGCGTGGCCTAATTCTGCCCGCTCCTCTCCCGGCTGCGCTGCCACGATCGATGGCACGCGCCGTTTCGCATTCCATGCAGTCTTTTGCATTGCGAGCTTTGCGTCTCGCTCTCTCTCCTGGGCGGCAGGTGGCCCATGCAAATTCCGTTTTTGCATTCACTGCTCTTTTGGCGCCTGCGCCGCGGGTCTCTGCGTAGGTCGCGCTCTCTGCCGATCGCTGATTGGCGGATCTCGTGTCTCGGCCATTCCGTCTTTGTTTCCTCCCGTTCCTGGAGGATGTTGCTAACGGTGCGGGTTATGTTGCCCGTGACGTCAGGCTTGGTGTGGCCGAGGTGTGGGCCCGGCCCTATGATTCCCTAACGCCTACTAGCCCTAATCTTAACCTACGTAATTTTACATGTTACTTCCTATCTACCTTACCTGAGATTTAGCCTATTATTTACATATTTATTATTTAGTTGTATTTACATTTATTTACATTTCGTTGCGGCGGCCACATCGTGACCGTCGTCACACTCCCCACCTACTTCCGGGTTGTTCGGAGGAACACCCGTACCTTCCCCAGGACGCTTATTTGGATCCTGAAGCGCTGACCGCCTTCTTCATCCAAGTATCGGCGGTTCTTCTGGACACGGGTTAGCAGGCGCTCCTGCACCCGCCGGATCAAGGGCGGCGGCAGCCTCCCGCCCGGGGTCGACCATTCGGCCGGAGCCGTCACCCATGGTTCCGGGTGGCTCCATGGCGCGTTCCGTGCCCTTGGCTCCTCCTCCTCGGACGCGCTGCTGGGCGAGTCCTCCCACGGGGCGGAGCGCCTCCTCCGAGCCGGTGCCTCTGTCGACGGCTGCGTCGGCGGGTTGCCGACCATGGCAGACGCACACATGGTGGGCGGGCGTCGAGCCAGGAACGGCCCGGGGCCGAATATCTCGTCCGGCGTGGGCGAGACCAGCGTGCTGGGGTCTGTGGTGGCTCTATAGCCCTCTCGTAGGGGACTATAGGTCACCGTTCCCCAGGGAATATCCCGTCCGGGGGTCCTCGGCCTCTCTACCAGCGGTGGGGGCCCGGCGTCTCTACCGGGATCCTGCTCGTGCCTTTCTTGTGTTCCAGGCACCGGCACCAGTTCGGCCAGGGTGGGGGGCGATACCTCTCCGAAACAGTCCCGCAGCTCGGCCTCCTCCTCCTCAGTGACCCACTGGTGATGCCCCGGCTAGGGTGGGACCTCCCAGGGGATTAGGGTTGGCGAGTCCGGCGACAGCGGAGTGGACATCACCCACGGGGGCGTCGCTACCTCCCGCGGTGGGGTCGCCTCCCAGCGGGCTTCGCCGAAGCGGGCGTCGGGTTCCACCTCCTCCTCACTTTCACTTGAGAGCTCGATCACGGTGGCCGGCGCCACCATGAACAAGGGAGGCCCGCGTTGTCGCCGCGGGTCTCGTCGTGGGGCACTGCCCACGTCAATGTAGAGGGGCCGCTCGATCCAGCAAGGGCGGCCACCTCCAATGGGTCATCTCCTGGGACACGACGTCGTCGCTCGTCCAGGTGGAGCTCCCTGAAGTGCTCCTCCATCGCCGCCGCCAACCAGGAATAATCCCTGACCTCCGGGGGCTCCCCTGGTTGGCGGGCATGTATAGCCGCTGTTAGCGGGGGGTGGGTTTATCAATGCGGCCGTCACCGCCACTCTAGTGAGCGGGCGCCCGGCCGGCCATAAAAATAGCGGGAGTCCGCGTCCCGTCATAGTTGGTAGTTTCTGTGGGAGAAGGAATGATTAGTTCGTGATACCTAGCCAATTCCTACATATGGTGTGCCTATCTTGGTCCCTATGTAGCACCATTTATTTTCCCCGCAATGAGAAATCTGACCTATACGCCTATACGGTGTACGTTTTTTTCGTGAGTTTTCCCCGGCGGGGAAGCAGAGTATTGAACGGGCGCGCCCGTCATCAAGTGACTACGAATTCTGTCCGTTGTGACAGATTATCCTGATGACGATACCGCCCATTCCTGTCTCCCGAGCGCGGAGTTGTTCTCGGCAGTCGGAGCGACTTCTTCCTTTCCATCCTCCTCTGTATCGGCCTCCTCGCCGTGATATGGTTTTAGCTGATTTAGACTGGCGGTCCGCCGTCTACGGCTGCCCGGTATGTGCAGCTGCACGATGTTCGGCGACGGGAACTTGGCAACCCTAAATGGCCCGTCGTATTTCGCTGTCAGTTTCGCCGCGAATCCCTCCGTGGCGTTTGATAATGCATGGCGTCGGACTAGCACTAGTGATCCCACCGGCGGCTTCCATTCTCGCCGGCGGAGATTATAATGTCGCCGCTGATCAGCCGATGCTCGGTCGGCATTGTTTCTAGCGACTTCGAAGACGCGGTGCAGCTGTCTACTGCGTTCCGTCGGGGTTACTTCGGAAGTTCCACGTCCCGGAGTAACTTCGTCATACAGGGCGTGAGGCAGCCGAGGTTCTCTTCCCTGAACCAGAAAGGCTGGGCTGAATCCCGTCGTGTCGGAGATACTGCTGTTTATTGCCAACGATATTTCCGGAAGCAGCTTATCCCACTCGTTCTGGTCATTCCCATCCAGATACTGGGCGATCGTCCGATTCGCCCTCTCCGTCGGATTCTGTCTCGGCGTGTAAGGGGCTGTGTGCTCCAATTCCATCCCTAAGGATTTGCAGAAATTTCGGAATGAGCGACCCGTGAATTGGGTGCCGTTGTCGCAGACGAATATCCGTGGCACCCCGAAGCGGCTCAAGATCCGTTCCCGTTCTGCGTAGTGGGATCAACTCCACCCATTTGCTGAAAGAGTCAAAGAAAACTAGAAGCATCGTGTTTCCTTGCTTCGATCGCGGCAATGGACCAACGAAATCCGCGCAGAGAATGTGGAATGGCTCCTCCACTTGGCGTGTGAACATATGTCCCGCCGGTTTTTCCTGACTGACCTTGAATCTTTGACAATTTAGATAATTCCGTCGCCTACTACGACGTCGCGAAAAAGCCCTGGCCAATAATATTTCTGTGCCACGCGATTACTTGTCTTCCGGACTCCAAGATGTCCGGCCGCGGGAATTTCGTGGTTTTTTTGTAGAACCCGATGGCGATAATCCGCTCCTACACACAGCTTCCATGGTTCCTCCTGTGGCCGAAGCCCGATGCGGCGATAAAGCTGTCCGCTTTCCTCCCTGTAATCCGGGAACTTGGCTGGTTCGGTCCGAACCTTCTTCAACATCTTTGCGAGCCATTTGGAGTTTGTCCCTTGTACCTGTGCTTGCTGCGCTGCTGGCAGCGGTTGGCGTGAGAGGGCATCGGCCACTAGATTCTGGGCTCCCTTCCGGTAGTGGACGTCATACTGATACTGCTGCAGCTCAAGTGCCCATCGAGCGATTCTCCCCGTTGGATTATCTATGGAATTTAACCTTTTCAAGGCCTGATGGTCAGTAATAACCTCGAACCTGTACCCTTCGATGTAACATCGCATCTTCCTTACGGCCCATACGATGGCAAGACACTACTTCTCGGTCACCGAGTAGTTTCTTTCCGCGCTATTTAAGCGTCGGCGTAGGCCACCACTCGCTCCTGTCCATCAATGGTCTGGGTTAGTACGGCTCCAATGCCGTACTCGCTGGCGTCTGTTTGCAGCACGAATTTCTGCTCAAAGTCCGGGCAGACTAAGACAGGTGCTTCCGTCAGTCGCGTTTTCAGCTCCTGAAACGCCTGATCCTGTCGTGGCGTCCGTCCCACTTCTTGACTTTCTTCAGCAAAGATGTCATCGGCTCCACAATATCGGCGAAGTTGGGGACAAATCGGCGATACCGATGCAAGTTGGCGGTTTCAGCTCGCGGATCGCGGCTACCTTATCCGAGTCCGTGTGGATCCCTTCCTCGCTTATTACATGCCCCAAGTAGGCGATGTGTCGCTGAAAGAAATGGCATTTGTCCTATTTAGCCGCAGGTTGGCTCTGCGTAATCGGCGAAATACCTCCCGAAGGTTCTCGACGTGTTCCTGCAGCGTCGACCCGATGACTATAATGTCGTCTAAATAGGCGAACGCATGCGGCTCCATGTCCGGGCCGATTACCGTATCCAGGGCCCGCTGAAACGTCACTGGGGCCGAGTGCAGTCCAAAGGGCATCACTCGCCAATGGAATAGGCCCCGGCCAGGAACCGTGAAAGCCGTCCAGTCCCGACTCTCCAGAGCTACGGGAATTTGCCAGTATCCATTCTTCAAGTCCAAGGTCGAAATGAACTTGGCGTTTCGTAGTCGCTCCAAGATCCTGCGGATCCTTGGCAGCGGGTACGCATCCGGTACAGAGTTCTCATTCAACTGCCTGTAGTCGATGCACATCCGTGCGTCAGCGTTTTTCTTGGCCGCGATCACAATCGGGGCACTGTGCGGGCTCTTCAATGGCTCGATACGGCCACCCCTAAGCAGTTCGTCTATCTGCCTATCAATGACGGCTCTCATGGCCGGATTCCGGGGAAAATTCCTCTGTTTTATCGGGCGGTCGTTGCGCATCACGATTCGGTGCTCCGCGATGTGGGATACTCCGGCCAGATTCTCAAATTTTTCCAGTTCCTGTTGCAGGAATTCCTCCACCCAGGGCTCCAGGTATCCTTGTCCCGATTCCGGCGGGTCCGGTTCCTCGGGTGTATGACTCACAGAGTCGACCGTGCCGCAGAGGGGCGCGTTCTGCCCGGCGTTTCCTTGGTGTGGTCCTGGAAGCGGACACGTTTCTTGGATGTTCGAAAAGGGTTTCGCTGCGCGGCGGTGGCGTTAGCCACAGGCAAAACATGGCTCCAACTGTTTGGCCGACTGGTTGAGGGTGTCTCTATATCCATACATGAATTCCTATTTGCTGCCCGCGGGGCAGGGGTTGGCGGTTGTCTTTGTACAGTACGCGGCTTGGGTACTGGTCCTTGTATGGCGGTCGGCCCCTCCTGGGTAACCGTGCCAAACAATCCTTGATGCGTTTGCTCTGTTATTCTTCCTGATTGTCCCCTCGTCGACACTCCTCGTCGTTCCGCAGAAGGCCCGAGTGTGTCTGACTCCTGGTGGCCCGCTTGTGACTTCCCTAGGAGTCCGGTTCCTGGTGGCATGCTAAGGGTTTCCTTGGGATCCGGCTCCTGGTGGCCCGCTCGTGGCTTCCCTGGGAGTCTGACTCCTTGACGAACTCCTGGTGGCATACTTGGGGCTTCCCTAGGGGTTCGTACTAGTCGTGAGGCTTATATTATTCCTCCTGATTGTCTGCTCGTCGACACTCTTCGTCGTTCCGCAGAAGGCCCGAGTGTGTCTGGCTAGTACTATTAAAGCTGGGGCGAGATACTTCTGATCGATCCGGCTAATGGCGGCCCGTTCCTCGATATGCTCTATGAAACAAAACGGATCCGTCGTCCCGACAAATGAGAGTCCCCACCTGGTCATCCGATCCAATAGTGCGGCTCCCGGATCCCCATGGTAACTCGTTGCGCGCGGTGGCTCCTCTGTTTTCGTCGGCAGGCGTCTCCCTGCGGCAGGGGAGGTACTCCTGGGCAGGAAAAGGGTAAGTGGCGCCTTCGGTGCCGCAATTCCAGGCGAGTTTGCCTCTGAGTCCAAATACATGGGCGACAGCAGCTTTGCGTCTCCCGTGGGGGCGTTCCCAAAGTTCCTTTCCAACTCCTCAAGGCGGATTTGGACCTCTTCCGGATGGTCCTGCTGACGCGCAAAGGCAATCAGCCGCGATCGCTGTTCCTCGGCCGTGCCTCCTCGTTCCAAACCGAACTTCAGGAGTATGGTCTCCAACTTCAACTTCTTTCGGTAACTGATCCAAGTTACGCCCATGATTTTGTTATTATTATTTTTTCAGTTTCCTTATTTATTGTTCTATGTTTTTATTTCCTGGCCTCCTTTAGTTTATTTTTATTATATATTTGCTCTTCCTTTTCCTTCCTTATTTTCTGCTTGCCTTAATTTCAGTTGTTATCCGCTATATTATATCCTTCCTTATTTTCTTAATTTTCTCTCGACTGTGGTTCCTTGTTTTCCTTGTATACATTTTCCGAGCCTTCGTTGGCTTGTTTAATTTTTTTTTTCGCGTATAGTTTTTCTTCTTATGTTTCTTTTCCTTGGCCTTTCCTCGATCTTTTCTTCGGTCCTTTCCGATTTTGTTCAACATTCTTTCTCTTGATTAATTTGTTCCCCTCGTGTTTATTTATTAGTTACCATCTATTATTTATTCCTTTAACTATGTAAGGATGCACTACGGCCGAGATATGAACTCAGCGGCCCAGAGTCCCTTCCAGTTAAATTTATTTAATGGAAACGCCAAGAAATGGAGAAGGCCGAGTTTTGTGAGAGAGTTTTAAGGGTGGGTTTTGCCGACTTTTACTGCCAGATTTTTACTGCCCACGCTGGGCGGGATTCCACTGCCAGCCCTGGAGTTGCCCAGCGGCCGGACCTACCCCTAGAGACTGGAGCTGTGGCTGGCGTGATCCCGCCGGCCTGCTCCCGCGCCCGCAACCCCGACCTACGACTACGGCGCCGGTGTGCCCGAGCTGCCGCAGCCCGTCGATCCCGCCGTGGTATCCAAACGGCGGCCGACGCCCTCCCCTAAAATGCCCTATGACTCGCAACTGGCCAGCTGAGGCGCCCGGGCTAATCCCGGAGACGCATCCTGAGACTGGGCCGGCGGCTTGGTGAATCCCAAAGTCGTCGCCCGCACCCGCGCCCGGAATTAATCTCAGCAGCGGGGGTGCTCCTGTCCCGTCCTGCCCAAAATCCGCGCCTGGAAGTACCCGAGGACGGCGGAGTTGGGGAGGAGGGGTACAGCGGGGTGCAAGGGTGGCTGTTTGCGGAGGAGAAAAGAAAAACTATGCCTTCGTTTCCATGTTTCGTACACTTTTATTTTATAAATTTCAGTATTTCTCCTATTCTTTTAATTAAATTCCTAGCTTTAATTATTTTTATTTAGCCCCCTTGTATATAGAGATAAATGAGTAAGCGCCGGGCGCGTTGGCTCACCCGTAGAGTAAATTGATCGGAAACAAATTGTTTTCCTGTGCTTCAAATTCCTGGTCGTCGTCTTGGGTCCTGGGTGTCCTGGGGCTGTCGTGGTTTGGTGGTGGGTTTCGGGTCGTCACTTGTCACTCCTTATTTCTCACTTGTCAACCGCGTTGATTGCTGGCCTAATTAAGAGTAAATTATCTCGTCTTCGTGTGTGGCCTAATTCAGCACATTCCGGGCGGCTGCGCTGCCGCGATCGCTGGCACGCGCCGTTCCGCATTCCATGCATTCTTCGCCCGGCGAGCTTTTTGTCTCGCTCTCGCTCCTGGGCGGCAGGTGGCCCATGCAATTTCAAATTCGCAATTGCAGCTCTGCTGCTGCCGGCGTCGCGGGTCTCTGCCCCGATCGCTGTCTCCGGCTCCCTCAGCCGACCGCTGATTGGCGGACTTCATGTTCCAGTCCTCCAGATCTCCAGATCTCGTCCCGTTCCTGGCAGGTGTTGCGGGCGAGCAATGTTGCGGGCAATGTTGCCCGTGACGTCAGGCAAATGTTGCCTGTGACGTCAGGTCTGGTGTGACCGGTGGTGGGGGCCCGGCCCCGTGATTCCCTAACGCCTAGTCCCTAGCCTTAATCTATTTGACTTAGTATTTACATCGTTGATTAACCCTATCCTTACCCTAGCCCTATCCTAGCTTAGCCTATCCCTAAAACTAATCCCTAACTGCCTAGTCTTAACCTAATATGTACACTTAAAACTAATATATACAAATATTTACATAGTGGCGGCGGCCGAGCGGCGACCGCCGTCACATCCCCCGCCTACTTCCGGGTGGCTCGGAGAAGGACCCGGACTTTCCCGCGGGTGCTGATCTGCACTCTGAAGCGCTGGCCGGATTCCTCCTCCAGGTACCGGCGATTCTTCGGCAGCCGTGTCCGGGCTTTCTCCTGGACCCTCCAGATCAGGGCCGCCGGTAGCCGTCCGTCCGGGGTCACCTAGTCGGGCGGGGCCATCAGCCACGGACTGTGGCGGATCCTCGGCGTCTGCTGCTGTCTCGGCTCCTCCTCCTCCTCCGACGCGCTACTCGGCGAGTCGTCCCAGGGGGCCGAGCGCCGTCTGGCTCGCCGCTGCTACACCGGCGCCCCCGCTGCTCCCATCTCGCCGTCCGAGGAGCTTGCCTCGGCCGTTGCACAGCGACTGGGGGGTTGATCCGCCCAGAAAGGCCCGGGACCAAAAATGTCCTCCGGGGGTGGCGATCCCAGTTGGTTCGGGGGAATGGTCGCCCTATACCCCTCCCGTGTGGGGCTGTAGAACGCCCTCAGACAGGGAATGTCTCTCCCTGGGGTCCTCGGCGGGGTGTCTGTTAGGGTCACCAGTGGTGGTGGCCCATCCTCGTCGCTCCCGGGCACTGGCGCCAGCTCTGCCAGTGTCCGAGGCGACACTTCTCCAAAGCACCGCCGGAGCTCCTCCTCCTGCTCCGCCGTGAGGGTGTGGGGTCCCGGCTGGGGCGGGGCTTCCCACGGGAGTAGCGTCGGAGAGTCGGGCGATGGAGGGGTCGACCACTCGTCGCGGGTCGCCTCTGCTCCTCGGGGTGGGGTGGCCTCAAGGCGAGCCGGGCCGAAACGGGCGTCGGTCCCCACCTCCCGATCCGAGTCGTCCTCCGAGTCGGAGATCTCGATGACCCCTGCGGCCGGTACCTCCATGAGCAACGACGGCCCTCGCTGCTGCCGCGGGTCTCGTCGTCGTGCGTCGCCGACGTCGATGCGAAGGGGTCGCAAAACGTCCGGCGGGGTGGCCGCCTCCAGCGGATCATCGCCCTGGACGGAGCGTCTCCTGCCGTCCAGGTGGAGGCCTCTGAACGTCTCCTCCACTTCTGCCGTCAGCCACGAGTAGTCGCGGACTGGCGGCGGGCCTCCTGGGCGGGGCGCGTGCACCG
>VNJN01007081.1:0-21069 GCA_008042485.1 Drosophila mayri | reverse complement strand
CACTTCCCCCGGAGCTTAGGGCTCTCATTGAGTTCAAACACAGGCTCAGGAGGATGTATGCAAGGTCCCATGATGTAGCTGTACTGAGGGT
Organism: Drosophila mayri; assembly: GCA_008042485.1. Classification (NCBI taxonomy): domain Eukaryota; kingdom Metazoa; phylum Arthropoda; class Insecta; order Diptera; family Drosophilidae; genus Drosophila; species Drosophila mayri. The sequence continues at coordinate 20,978 of VNJN01007081.1, read as the reverse complement.
CTATCGAAGGTTGGGTAAGAGGGTGAAGAAGTTGTTAAATCTTCTGCGGCAGAAACGGTTGGATAAGGAGTTTGGATTCAGGATAGGTCATGGTACCCCGGATCAGCTCAATCGCGTGGTGGACTTCATTGTTGAGGGGTTCCAGAACAGGCAGTAAGTGGTGGCGGCCGGGTCTGGCACCAGGGGCTTTTATCCAAGATCAAAGGGCTCCTCCCTCCTCAGCTCTTTTAGGTTATCAAGAGCTACCTCTTAAATAGGACCTTTCAGGTTGTCCAGGATAGGGTTGTGTCGTCCACCAAGAGGATTCTTGCTGGCGTGCCGCAAGGAAGTGTGCTTGTCCCAACGCTTTCTAATTTATCCGCTTATGATGCCCCGCTGCACCTGAGCTCTCATAGCACTTGTGTTGCCACGTATGCGGATGACACTGCGGATCCTTGAGCCGGACGATGTTCGGTGATAGGAATTTTATCACAATCGTACTTCGTCGCGAGTTTGGCGGCGAAGCCTTCGGCTGCGTTTGACAACATATGCCGGCGCACGAGTACTAGAGCGTCCAGCGCTGGTCTCCAGTCTCGTCGCCGCAGATTGTAGTACCTGCACTGCTCGGCGGTGGCACGCTCGGCATTGTTCCTCGCGACTTTGAAGATCTCGTGTAGTTGCCGACTGCGCTCTTCAGGCGGGAGCTGTTCCGTTACTCGACCTGGCGTTACATCATCGTATAGGTTGCTTGGCAGCCGTGGTTCGCGTTCCTGCACCAAGAGGGCGGAGCTGAACCCTGTCACCCTGCCAGCGAGATTTCTGGCAGTCACTGGTCCTCAATTAGTTCTTGATAAGAGGCTAATATTTGCCTCGCATGGCAAACAGTTTTGGGCGAAGCTGCAAGGTACGGCCAGTCGTATTTGTTGGTTAACAGGTCCAAAGTCTAAGCTGTCTGCGTTGTAAGACTCGACTGTATCAATCCCTCCTAGCCCCAATATGGCGCTATGGGGTGGCTATATATGGGACAGCAGCCGGGTCGCACTTGTGGAAAGTTCAGGCGTTTCAGGCAAAGTTTTTGAGACGTATCGCCAACGCGGAATGGTATATTAGAAACGTTGACATTAGAAGGGAACTTGGAGTACCAGCAGTTGGTGATGTGATAAACTCTCTGGCTGCCAATTATCGGCTTAAACTAATCAGACACCCTAACCCCCTGGCTAGACGGATAACAGGACACGCACATCTAGACAGCTGAGACGTTTTACTATTCGGGAGGTACCCTCCCGGCGCATTGTCTAATTTATAATTAGGAAGTTCGTAACTGTCGCTTTAAATTGCTGACACAGTAATATATAAGCGGCTGGAAAGGTCAGGCAGCTTTCCTACTTGCTCAAATAAATATTTATTATTCAAAAAAAAAAAAGTTCTGCCTCACAACAGAGCTTTTATTCATGCATATGTGCCCGACACCATAGCCGTGTCTTTCATGCCAAAACCAAACCTCATCCATCCAATCAATCAAACCACACCACACCCATACACAATTCAAACCATCCTACTAGTTCCAAGTGCTAGTTGCGACAACTGCAGGCAATAGTTTGTGCACTATTTACAAGGCATCTAAGTCATTAGGAAGAATCCGTAACTCTTGGGATCTTCCTAATTTTCATACAAAGGGCAGAATCCGTAATTCTTGGGATCTTCCTAATTTTCAATCAAAAGGCAGAATCCGTAACTCTTGGGATCTTCCTAAATCCTAATCAATAGGAAAGAATCGGTAACTCTTGGGATCTTCCAAAATTGTCATACCCACCAAAAAACATTCGGTTACCCCGACGAACACGTCAACCCGACGTTAGTCATTGGGAAGAATCTGTAACTCTTGGGATCTTCCTAATTTTCAATCAAAAGGAAGAATCCGTAACTGTTGGGATCCTCCTAAATCCTAATCAATAGAAAAGAATCCGTAACTCTTGGGATCTTCCTAAATTGTCATATCCACCAAAAAACATTTGGCGACCCCGACATTTTTAACAACAAAAGGAAATATCCGTAACTCTTGGGATTTTCCGACATTTTATCAACAAAAGGAAATATCCCTAACTCTTGGGATTTTCCGACTTTTTATCAACAATGGAAAAATCCGTAACTCTTGGGCTTTTCCGACATTTTTATCATCAAAAGAAAAAATCCGTAACTCTTGGGATTTTCCGACAACTTTGATCAAAATCCTTTTTTAGAAACTCTAAATTCTAAAAATCCCCCAAGTCTATTGAGCATTTGTTTTTTCCTTCGACCACATCCCGGTTGCGTATCCAGCTGTCAAAGCGAATAAAACACTCCCATCGGTCAGGAATTAAAAAACAATTTTCAATATGTCTAATAAGGAGGAGCAAGCATTCACAGAGGCGTTAGACTTGCAGAAAGAAATCAGTCAAGAAATATCGAAGCTGATCCGCAATTTTAAAAAAGACTCTGCGGAAAGAAAGCAAAATCCAACGTATTATAAATCAAAGTTGGCCGCAATCAAGCATGAAATCGATTTGCGGATAATGACAAATATATTCCAGCGGAATATAGAACCGCAGAATATTTAAAGTACTACGTAGACTGTCGTGAGTCATATGACAAATATAGAACGATAATAACCGATGCAATGGCTCAATTCTCAAGCAATGCCCCCGGAAATGCAACCTCGATCAATGCTTCGAAATATGCAGACATTGCAAGCTTTACGCAACCTGCAAGCAAGCTGATATTAGCTTGTCAACGACAAAGGGCGATTGCGGAATCAATCAAACGTGCCCTGAATGAATTTACCGAAACCGGAAGTGCCATAACAAGGGATTCGATAATCTCATTATGGTCCCAATATCAGAATGTCCACTTCGCTGTTCACGAAGAATACGAAGACCCAGTCAAAGAAGGATACGACGTGCAGTCGTTCCTCCGACTAGAAGGAAAAGTTCAAAGAGTCTTGGGGGCGCAAACAAGTGCATCAAACAATGAAGATGTACATTTGCCCAGAGTCAGCATCCCAAAGTTCTTCGACTTATTCCAATGCATGGTTCACTAAACCAACATGCCCACAGTCAAGAAGATGTGGTACCTTGTGACGGTCTGCCGCCCAGTTTCCCAGATAGCACAGGGACGGCCAGAGTCCGCCTAGTAGTCCGAGTGGTAGCTGTAAGAGAGCTTCTCCCCGATCCCCCAGTAAGAACAGTGGCGAGAATTCGGTGACTTAAGTAGGTTTTGGGGTTTATTCAAGGTTCGTATTACAGAGGTGTTGATTCGGGATCCCGGTTCTGCTACAGCCTGGTCGTCTCGGCTTCGGAAGGCCCCGATGGTCAGTTCGGCCCGGAGGTCGCCGGTGCTTCGGGAGGACCGACGGGTCCGCTCGGGCGATGGGTACGTCGACGCTTCGACGGTCAATTCGACCCGGAATTCGTCGGTTCTTCGGGATGCCCGACCGGTCAGCTCGAAGGGTAATGGCCCGGAAGCCTGTGGAGAGAAGAGAAGAGAGAGAGTGGGGACTCGGAAGACTTCCCAAAGGGCGGATTTGGAAATCTTCCGAGAGTAGTTGCGGCGGACTCTTAAGTCTTTAGAGAGTGTGGTGGACTCGGAAGTCTGCGGGGATGGAGAGCGGTGGACTCGAAAGTCTTCCAAGAGAGAGCGGTGGACTCGAAAGTCTTCCAAGAGAGAGCGGTGGACTCGAAAGTCTTCAAAGAGAGAATTCGCGGTGGACTCGAAAGTCTTCGGTGGGCGGGAGAGAGCGGTGGACTCGAAAGTCTTCAAAAAGAGAGCGGGCGGACTCGTAAGTCTTCACAGAGTTAGGAAATTCGGTGGACCGAATTCTAGGTCGAGGTGGACTCGAAAGTCATCGGGCGAGAGAGAGGACATTCGGCGGACCGAATTCTAGGTTGCAGTGGACTCGAAAGTCTCCGGGGCGAGCGAGAGGGTGGACTCGTAAGTCTTCAGCGAGAGCGGGAATTCGGCGGGCCGAATTTTAGGTCGTGACTCGCAAGTCTTTCGACGATTTATTAGCAACCAAAATCTTCGGATTCTCGTCGCCTATCAAAAAAGTGACTTTGGCTGCTGACTACTAGGAGTGGCCTACTAGAGACTTACCGCTCCCGATCGCTGTCGGCTACTAAGTGATTTACTTCAGCCAGCGGCTCGCCTTATATAGCGCGTAGCGGGTTCTAGTGTGCCCGCCGCGATCAGCTGCTTCCTCTTCTTTTCCCGTGCGACCCTGGCTTTTAGTGTGGCCTTTCCTCGGCGCGCGCGCATTTAATACAAATTCAAATTCCATTGCGTTACTTCATTTATTACTATTCTTTTTTTTTTATTCACAACCTTTTGTGCGCGGCACGCGTCACAACCTCAAAACTACCGTAACTGGAGAGGCAGAAAGATTAATAAGGCAAATTGATCTTAAAAAAGAAAATGAGCGCATGGGAAATATTGGTTGACGCGTACAACAATCCCCGCCATGTTGCAGATACGATTCTCAATCGTCAACATCATACAAACAGTGACGATCCAAAGTCATTAAAAGAGTTGTATATCACAACAATCGAGTCTCTAGCATCATTTAAGGGACTAGGCCTTTATATATCTAGCTTGGATACAATCATAATTGCCATCATCAAGCAAAAACTGGATCTTGCAAATAGAGCCCTCTACGAACAATCGTTAGGGTCAAGGGAACTCCAAGGTCTCGATACATTGCTAAGCTTCCTGGACCAGCGAAGCCGAGTGCTGGGAACAGGAAAACGCAGTCAACAATTGAGAAAGGAGCAGAAGAGCCCATCATGCACTTCTGCCAGCGCTGGAAGGCAACCAAATTGTCCTTTCTGCAAACGGACTCATTGGCTATACAAATGCGATGATTTCCGCAACAAAACCGTACCCGAAGTACATCGCGAGTCAATCGCGTTCAAAAACAAAAATTGTGTGTGAACACACCTTCTGTAGGTGCAGCAAGTAACAAAAGTTACAATTTGCTGGCGACAGTCAAGGTATTGGTCAAAGCAAGCAATGGTCAGATGGCCACATTTCGAGCCTTGCTAGACTCAGGATCACAAATTAATCTGATCTCTGAGCGAATGGCCTCCAGGCTGTCATTAAAGCTCCACGGTGCATCATTGCGCATCGAGGGCATTGGAGGCTACCCAAAAACCAGTCGAGCTAGAGCAAACGTTCTCATGAAGTCGATGCATAATGATTTTGCTCAACAAGTAGAAGCCTTTGTGCTGCCGCATATTATAGCTGATCAACCAGCTCATGAATTAATTGCCTCACAATTACAAGTCCCAAACAACTTCACTCTGGCTGATCCAAACTTTTACAAACCAGGAAAAATTTACATGCTTATTGGCGTAGAGCATTATTATTTTTTGCTTCTACCAAATCAGATGCTGATAAAGCCGGGAGGCCCAATTCTCCAAAATACAAAGCTTGGATTGTGGCCGGGAAAATTCCTGCTGAGCACGACTGAGCAGCCCTTTGTGCAGCGGCAAACACAGAAGATGAGGTGGATACGCTACTAGAGCGTTTTTGGACACTAGACACCAAAGAAAAGGCTCGATCTCCAATAGGAACTCATTGCGAATCTCACTTCCTAGCGAATCTACAGGTTGCAATAGATGGAAAATTCATTGTGAAACTTCCATTTTCTAGAGGAACTTCAGCCCTGGGGGCATCTCAAAAAACAGCAACCAACAAATTTTTGGCATTAGAGCGACGAACGCCACCAGAAGCCTGGAAAGGATATGTAGACTACATGGAGGAATATGAACGTCTTGGACACATGAAACTTGTACCACCCACACACGTACCCTCAGATCACTACTTCATTCCGCATCACTGTGTATTGAAACCCGAAAGCAGAAACTGCGGGTAGTTTTTGATGCATCCTGTAAAACGATAAGCAATAAATCATTAAATGATATATTGTACGCTGGACCCACTGTGCAGAGCGAATTGTTTGCAATTTTACTACGATTCCGCACTCACAGATATGTGTTTACTGCAGACATAGAAAAAGTGTATCGGCAGGTGTTGATGCACCCAGACCACCAGTTCCATGAATTAATCGTATTGCGTAAGAAACCATCAGATGATCAAACGTTTTATAGACTTAAAACGGTCACATATGGTACAACATCAGCGCCATTCCTAGCTACTAAATGCTTGGATTATCTTTCCGAGAAGGCCAAGAATCATCTACCGCTTAAATCATCCGTACTTTAACATGCCTTTTACGTGGATGACTGTCTCACAGGAGCAGACAGTATCCCAGAGGCCGTACAAATTCAACAAGAATTAAACAAAATACTGTTGCCTTCCGGATTCAAGCTCCGAAAATGGTGCTCCAATAAGTCAGAGGTATTAAGCCAAATTCCCAAAGAGGATATCGTCTCTAACGTCAAGTTAGACGAAACACTCCAACAATATAGTGTTAAGACTTTGGGTTTGCTTTGGATGCCAAGAAAGGATCAGTTATGTGGACGATCTCAAAAAAACGAAGCATCAACCATGACCGAACTAGTGGTCAGTTCGAAATCATCGCAAATATTCAATCCACTAGGATTATTTGCCCACGTGGTGGTCAATGCAAAGATTTTTATGCAGACCCTGTGGGAATTAAAGATGGGCTGGGACGACGAGATTCCACAGCACCTTCAGGTGGAGTGGAAAATTTCCCGCGCTGACTTACAAGCGCTAAACAACATGCAAATTCCAAGACACATCTTCGAAGGCCAGGTGCCCGTCACACAAGAATTGCACACATTTGTCGATGCTTCAGAACGAGCATATGGAGCAGCAGTGTATGTGCGAGCCACATACAAAAATAATCAAGTATCAAAGTGCTCAAAGTCAAGAGTTGCGCCGTCAGCTAAGGAAACGTTACCGCGGCTAGAGTTATGTGCTGCAGTTTTAGGACCTGAGCTGACCCATAGAGTCAGAAAAGATTTGCGCATGTCTGAAGACAAGGCATCTGGATACTTATGGACTGATTCAACTGTAGCTCTGTCCTGGATAAATGCGTCCGCATCATTATACCACACGTTTGTGGCAAATCGGATAGCTAAAATCCAGGCGGCGTCGCATCAATCTCAGTGGCGCCATGTGTCATCCGCGAATAACCCAGCTGATGTGCTATCAAGATGGATTGGGGCAAGCAAATTAGCGGGGAACAACCTCTGGCTGTTCAGACCGCTATTCCTACACGGTTCCCGAGACAAATGGGCCAAGGTACCGAGCATCACTTCCAGCGATCTAGAACGACGAGTGAAGCAAGAGAATTTGCCAACATGCCAAGATCAACTGGGGATCGAACTATACAGTTGCAATCACGGCAACTCCTTTCACAAGTTACAACGAATTGTAGCTTACATGCTACGCTTCTGTAACAAGCAGAACCGATCTCCTACAACTACTATAAGTGTAGGTGAACTATTTTATGCTAGGAAACTGATTTTAGGCACTATTCAAAAAATTGAATTCCGTGCTGAGCATAAACCACTGCGCATCCACAAGACGGTGGACAAAACAAGTTCAATTGTGTCGCTGTCTCCAATAATGGGACATGACGGACTTATCAGAGTCGGAGGCAGATTGGAAGAATCTAACCTGCCATATGCCGCAAAGCATCAGTTCTTGCTTCTATACAATGATCAAATTGTAAAGATGCTGCTACGAGAGATGCATGAAGAGAACATGCATTGCGGAGCGCAAGCATTGAGAGCAACAGCCAGACAACAATACTGGATTCTGAATGACAAAACAATGGCCAGAAGCATCATACACAGTTGTGTCAGATGCACAAGGGCACGACCCAACTTAATGCAACAAATCATGGGTAATTTGCCTGCGGATCGGGTAATACAGGCTCGTCCATTCTCCAACTCTGGAGTCGACTACTGCGGTCCCTTGTGGATTCACCACAAAATCCGTGGAAAAAGACCAGATAAGGCGTAAATTGCAGTATTCTGCTGTTTTGCCACTAAAGCAGTACATCTTGAATTGGTAAGCCACCTGACAGCAGACGCTTTCCTAGCCGCTCTTCGGCGGTTCTTGGGTCGACGTGGAAAGTGTCAGACAATCCATTGTGACAACGCCACGAACTTTGTAGGAGCCAACAACCAGTTAAAGGCGTTAGAAGAAACAATCTTCACAGAACAGGCTCAGACGAAGATCGTAAACCAATGTAGTAAGCAGCAGGTGGAGTTCAAGTTCATTCCGCCTCGAGCGCCATCATTTGGTGGCCTATGGGAAGCTGCAGTAAAATCAGCGAAAAGGCTACTGGTATCAGTCATAGCCACATCATTTCTAACGCTTAAAGAGCTCAACAAAGTAATCATTAAAGTCGAGGCGATACTCAATTCAAGGCCCCTCACTCCGATGTTATGTGATCCCACGGATACATCGGCGCTCACTCCAGGTCGTTTTTTAATTGGTGAACCTCTAGTCGCTCCTCCTGATGCGAATCTTGCCCTACCCGGAAAAACTCTGGTAAAAAGATGGGAGTTAGTATTCAGGCTCAAGCAATCGTTCTGGAATCAGTGGTCCATGGAAAATCCTCAAGAGCAGCAAATGCGTACTAAATGGAAGACCATGACCCAGAATGTCAAAGAAGGACTATTAGTCCTAGTAAAAGAAGACAACGTGTCGGTAATGAGCTGGCCTATGGGGCGGATAGCAAAAACGTATTCGGGCAAAGACAATCAGGTTCGCGTAGTAGATTTCAAAACGTCATCAGGCACATTCAAACTCGTTTGGCACCTTTGTTAAAGGAAGAAGTAGCCACAAAACGACCACACAGCTCTGGTGAGGATACAGCATGAGCAGAAGAGACCCTCACACAGAAAAAGAAGATATTTCTACGCCGGTCACCCGTATCCAAGCAGAGTACGGAACAACCAGCACCAGAACCTACCCCACGAAGTTTTTCGTTCGACCTTTCTGAAGGTTGAACACCTGTTCAACGGCCGGGAGAATGTTCAGTAACGGCAGCATTTTTCATAAGCAATAACATTTAGAATACGACATAATAATTCTTCAGTCGCAGCCACATGCATTTGTCGTTAATAAAGTATCAGTTACCAGGTCAAGTGACTATGCATAGCTGGCGGACATGAGGAAAGCGAAATAGAGCAATAAGTGTCAGGTCATACAGCTGACTATAACCCACATACACAGTAACCCACATTCACAGTAACCCACATTAGTTCTGTTATACGATATTTGTTACCATAAGCATTTTTGTACCTATATATACTGTTAAGTTTTCATTAATAAAGTCAGTAAGAGTTCTACCTCACATCAGAGCTTTTATTCATGCACATGTGCCCGACACCATATACGTGTCTTTCATGCCCCAACCAAACCTCATCCAACCAATCAATCAAACCACACCCAAACACAATTCAAACCGTCCAACTGGTTCCAAGTGCTAGTTGCGACAACTGCAGGCAATAGTTTATACACTATTTTCCAGGCATATAAGCCTCAACCCAACATAGAAAAAACCAAAACTTTTATATTCAAAACACACCAGAACCAATTAAAACATCAACTCAAGAAATAAAAAAAAGTACATTTTGAATTGTTTCGATGAGATCATTTGAATCAGGAGGAAATTTTACTGTTGAAGAGTTTATTCAATAAATTCAAAAATCTTCAATATGAAGATGGAGACCGTCTAACATTAACAAATACCATTAAACATGTACTAAACACAACGCATAACTCCCTAATTTATTCAAACAGTACGCACTTCCTCAAACCGACAAAATCGAAGTCGAAAACCAAGTGTAAGAAATGCTTAATCAGGGGTTAATTAGGGAAAGTAAATTTCCATACAATAGTCCAACCAAAGAACCTAGTACCAAAAAAAACAGATGCTTCCGGCAAAATTAAGTATAGAGTAATTCACCTTAACCACGGGTGCCAGTAATTTAGCCCATGGGGCCGTGCTTTCATATAATATCTTTTATTAGCAGAACACTTAATGAACATAAATTAAATTACAGCGCTATCGAAAAGGAATTAGTCAACATAGTTTGGGCTACTAGAACTTTTCGACATTATTTACTAGGACGGCATTTTCTCATTGCTAGTGACCATCAACCTCTTAGATGGTTGCATACCTTAAAAGAACCAAATGCCAAATTGCAAAGATGGAGAGCCAAATTAAACGAATACCAATTCAAAATCGACTATATTAAAGGAAAATTCAGTTGCCGATTCATTATCAAGAATTAAAATCGAAGAAAATCATCATAGTGAAGTTACTCAACATAGTGCAGTGATGAAAATAAAGTAGAGAATTCAACAATATTCAATAATTCCATTACCACAATTCAATATAATGTAATGACACTCGAAAAAGCCAAACAAATTTTACTTGATCATTTTATTAATAGAAACATTACTATTTATATTGAGAGCGACGTAGATTTTGAAACTATTCAAAGAGCACACCAAGAAATTATTAATCACATTACACTAAAGTTATTCGCAGCCTCTACCTATTAAAAAATGTTTGTTCATTCCCTGAATTCAAAGAAATTATATTGAAATCACATGAAAAGCTTTAACATCCAGGTATACAGAAAATGACGAAATTATTCAAAGAAAATCACTACTTTCCAAATAGCCAACTATTAATTCAGAATATAATAAATGAATGTAACATATGCAATTTGGCTAAACACACAGAAATGCCTTTTAAAATCACACCCAGCCCGGAACATTGTCGAGACAAATTTGTGGTAGACATTTATTCATCTGAGGGAAAACATTTCATCAGTTGCTTTGACATTTATTCTAAATTTGCCACCCTTGAACAAATTAAATCAAAGGACTGGATAGTATGCAGGAACGTGTTAATGCGCAATTTTAATCAGTTAGGTAAACCCAAATTACTAAAGGCAGACAGAGACGGAGATTTCTCCAGCTTGACTTTAAAGCGATGGGTTGAAGCAGAAGGAATTGAGTTACAACTCAATTCGGCGAAAACAGGTGTAGCAGATGTCGAAAGACTACATAAGACAATAAATCAAAAAATCCGTACAATCAATTCATCCGATGATGAGGAACTAAAATTAAGCAAGATAGAAACAATCCTTTACACATACAAATACACAAATAGATAAAATAAATGAAGATAGACAGGAATTTAATGTTGACACTAGATACAGAAAAGGCCCACTTCAAAAAGGAAAATTAGAAAACCCATTTAAAGCAAATAAAAATGTTGAAAAAATAGATGAAGACCATTACAAAATTACTAATCGAAATAGGGAAACCAAATACTACATAACACAATTTAAGAAACAAAAAAAAAAAACTAATGCCGTTAATCTCCCACAGGAACCCTGTGTACGATGATGTTGTTTCTATTATTCACCACGGTCAACACTCAACAAATTCAAATAGTAGTATAGTTTGTGAATGAAGGACTGAATAAACTAACCAACTACCAAAATAACCGCAATAGTAATGACACACTTGTTTACGAACTCACGCAATTTATTGAGTACATTGAAGACATAGAAATGGGCATGCAACTTTCTCGTCTCGGACTTTTTAACCCAAAGTTACTAAATTACGACAAACTAGAAAGCATTAACAGTCAAAACATACTTTTAATCAAAACATCAACTTGGATTGACCACAAAAATAACGAACTACTACTTATTTCACATATCCCTATTGTCTACAAGACCATTAACACCATTAAAATAATTCCTTATCCCAACCATAATGGGTATCAAATAGACTATTCAGACCAACAATCATATTTTGAAAATGAGAATTAAATTTACAATCAAGACAAAAAAGAAGTTAATAACGAATGCATTAAAAACATAATTAAATGACAAAACCCAATTTGTAATTTTTAACCAACTCTCTCCAAAGAAATGATCTAATATATTGAACCAAATATTATACTTACGTGGAATCTAACTGAAACCAAAATCGTAAAAAAATTGTCAAGAATTAAACGGCGATATTAAAATAAGTAGAAACAAAATTATTAGAATAAAACAATGTAAAGTTATGATTGGAAATGTTATTTTAAGCGAAAATTCGTTGAGTCCAGAATTTGATTTAACTCCATTGTATTCACCTATTAATGTAACTAAGATAAAGACAGTAGAACATAATGACGTTTTACAACTAATTTCAGAAAATAATAACACATTCTATGTAATTCTACTACTTGTAGTTATTATTCTTATTATTTTTCTTGTCCTATCAAACATTTTTACACTTAATTCACTCATCGTTTTATATTCAAAATTTAGAAAGCAAGAAAAAAATAATCAAAAACTACAACAAGAAATAGAACAGACACAAAACGAATAGCCAGCATTGTACCCTTAAATTCCAGTCCAAGCATAGGGAACCCTTTTAATGGGAGGGAAGTGACATATTCACATATTCAGCTATGTTTAAAGAATAAGAATATTCAGCGTAGGCGATTCCACGCTGAACCACTGCACGTGTTCCACTCTTCAATACCAAGTAATAAAATTCAAGATCCCACGCTAAACCACTGCACGTGTTCCGTTTTTTAATACCAAGAATTAAGAATTCAAGATCCCACGCTAAGCCAATGCAAGCTATCTATGTACATCCAGAGAAGGTGATGCGCTCTCTAATAACATAAACAATTCTTAGAGATTATTGTATACAACTAAAATCATGTTAAACCAATGTAAAGCACAGGGTAGAACAGAATATTTTCTGTCATAAGATTTTAGTCTGAAGCCAGAGTTAATCAAATAAAGAACGCCACACTCCAACAGTGATTCCGTGTTTTACTTAGATTTCGCGTTGTCCTTATTCTAAGAGACGGGGCATTTATTCGACTCAACGATAAATAACAATAAACATTTAACTATATATGTGGGCTTACTTATGATTTGTTTGTCTTATGATTTTGTTTGTTTTAACGGCTATGCCGTACTTACGCCAAAATCCCTCGATGTCAGCAGGCCTGGTGATTGGTGGGTTCGTAGCTGTTGTGAAATTAATTTGAAGAGAATCGCAAATATATATACATATATTCAGGCCTTCCCACAAAATAAGCTAAATTAAAATTGAAAATAGTTATAAGTAAATAGGCTTAATTTAATGAAAATCGAAACAAATCTAAACTAATGAAACTGTTAAAGTTGCCACAAGCAACTGACGTCGCAAGCTATGCAGCAAATTAACCACTTCGTGATGTAGAGTTGATCCAGCGAACCCCACAGAGCAAAGAGTGCGCCGCACAGAGGGTTGAAATCTGAGAACTGCACGAGTACCCTTTTTTGGCACTATCATACCCAAAAAAATGCAAGTGCAAGTGCCACTCACCGCTCGGAAAATGAGTAAAAGACAAATGCAACACTCAAATGATTTGTGTGCTGCAAGCACTCGGTGTGAGGCACACCCAATCAATACGGTACTCTTTGTCTGCGAGTGCCGATCGCACATGTATCTAAAGCGCAGGCAAGAAGTAACCACAAATACCCATAGAAAAAAAGGATTGTGGCAAAATCCCACATAGATGAAGTCACAGTCACCCAAGTATCTTCGAGAAACTCGAGATATTTTTCGGGTTCGCTTATCCTATTATTTTTTTCTTGATTATAATTAGTATTTATTATTTTATTTAATTATTGAATAGTTTATTTTTTTTTTTTTTTTGAGATTATTGGATTTAATTTGTTTAGTTATTTTATTTTTTATAATACATTTAATTAGTTGAATTTTATTTATTTAATTAGGTTGGGATTTTAATGTCATTAAAATATACGCCGCTGTGATTTAATTTTTTTTTCTCTAGAGCCTCGATGACTTGCCCTATATTTTATAGTTTTATTTATTTTAAACATTTTAATTTGTTTAATAGTTTTTATTTGTTTTGTTTGTAAGTAGTTTATAATTTTCCTTAGTGCCCTCATTATTCCCCGTTTTCAATGGATTCTGTTTATCTCGATTTCTCGATTTTCATTTGTATTTCAATATGTCTTCATCGGTGGATGTTGAATTTATTTTATTAGATGTTTTTCACCTTGTTTTATTTATTCTCCTTTATATTTGGTTTATATTTTTTTTATTCGATTCAATTTAATTTTTATTTATTGCTCCTTTTATATTTGGTTTATTTTTTTTTTATTTATTTAATTTAATTTAATTTGATTTTATTTATTTAATTTGATTTTATTACTTTAATTATATTTTAGTTTATTTGTAGATCCCTTTATTACATTTATTTATTTATTGATTGATTTTTATTTATTTAATTTCAACTTGGTTTATTATTTTGATTTTTATACCCTTGCAGGGTATTATATTTTCAGTCACAAGTTTACAACGTAGTGAAGGAGACATCTCCGGCCCTATAAAGTATATATCTTCGTGATCAGGATTGTAAGTATGCACTACGGCCGAGATATGAACTCAGCGGCCCAGAGTCGCTTTCCAGATAAATTTATATTTGGAAAACGTCAGAAAATGGAGGGGCCGTGGTTGGCGAGGTTTTTAGGGGTGGGTTTTGACCAAGATAACTGCCGCTTCCGATTGCCCACGCTGGACGGGATCGCGCTACCGGCCCTGGAGTTTCCCAGCGGGCGGACCCTCCACTAAAGACTGAACAGAGGCCCGGGGTGACCCAGCAGCCCGCTCCCGCGCCCGCAACCCAAACCTAAAACCGCGACGCGCCGACTAATCCCTGCGGCACATACTGAGACTGGGCAAGACGGCTGGGAAGGGTCCCGCAGCCGCCGCCCGCATCCACGTCCGGAATTTAACCCCAGCAACGTGACGCTCCTGTCCCCGTCCTGCCCAAATCCGTGCTTGGAATTACCCAATGGCAACCGAGGTGGGGAGGAGGGGGCACAGTGTGGTGTGAGGGGTCAATTTGAGTAGGAAGAATAATAATGTTACTTTTAGAGTGTTCATTCTTTTTCTTTATTTCATTTGTATTTGTCTGTGCTAGTCCTCCTTATGTTCGTAAAAGTATTTCGTTTTATTTCTACCCCTTTGTCTGTTTTCTTCCTATTCCTATTGTTCACACCAATTCTGAGTTTCCTAATTTAAATGTGGCGGGCGCCGTTCGCTCACCCGAGAGATATCTTTTCCAATTGTCCAAATTTTTCTTGTCTTCGGTGTCCTTGTCGTGTGGGGGTCCTCGTTGTCCTGAGTTTCGGGTTCTGGTCTGTATATATATTTCTCCGCGGGGGTCATTTGATCTCAATTAAACTTGTTAAATCGCTGCTGGCCTAATTACGAGTGATCTTTAATTTTATTTATTATTACTATTATTATTTATTTTATTATTATTTATTTTTATTATTTATTTGCCCCGTTGGTTCGTTTATTTTCCACGCGCTCGATTGTCTTAATAAATTCTCCCGGTGTATCGTTTAATTTTATTTTTTTTTTTATTTTATTACGCTTGCTCCTTTTTTCCTTCGTTTAATTCCCTGTACCAATTGTTGAATCGGTTTATTTTGCTTTATTTCTCTCAGTGTATCCTTTTGGTTCGCTTGCTTTATTAACTTCCTTTAATTTATTCGTTTACTTTATTAAATTATTTTATTTAATTTATTTATTATATTTCGTTTATTTTATTTAATGATTTTATTTAATTTATTTATTATATTTCGTTTATTTTATTTTGTTAATTTATTCCGTATTTTATTTTATTTGTTCACTTGCGTTCTGCTCTGCCGACGTCGGCGTTGGCAGCGACGTTGAGTTTGCTTATTGACTACGATGCGAATCTCGGGGCCCGCTTTAGCGAGACTGTATTTTTCTGGTCGTGTATGGAAAATTCTATTGTCGTCTCCTCTTCCCCTTTTCTTTCGTTAACTGCCCGAACAAAAAGGTGCCGTTATGGCGGCTGCATGTGAGTCGCTAATTTTGAAGTTTCTGGCAGTTTCTAGTCTATGCATATGCATACATGTATGTATGTATATGTATTCACCGATAAAAATCTCGTGTTCGGCTGGTGCTTTAATCCACGTTAGTAAGAAATCATACATCTTCCCATGTCCTGACGGTCCCTATTTACGGGAGCGAAACTGTAAGGAAGCTTCTGTGGCCAGGATGATTCTCAGCGGCCAGAAATAATTTATATTTGTGGAAACGCCAGAACATGAAGGGGCGAGGTTGGTGAGATTTTTAGGGGTGGGTTTTGACTTAGAAAACTGCAGATTCCACTTGCCCATGCTGGGCGGGAAGCGCCCGAACCCTCCACTAGAGACTGGAGGCGAGGCTCGGGATCTACCCAGGAGCCTGCTTCCGCAACTCAAACCCAAAACCACGGCGCTGGCGTGCCCAAGCCGCCGCGGTCCGGCGGCTCCACCGTGGTATCCCAGCGGCCGGCCGTCGCCCTTTCCGAACTATGTTTCCTCGTGACTCGTGATCGCCAGCGATGGCGCCTGGGCTAATCCCTGAGACTGGACAGACGGCTGGGAATGGTCCCGCAGCCACCGCCCGAGTTACCGCACACATTGTTGCGGACACACCGCCGCCCCCCAAACCCCAGCGACGTAGATGAACGGTCATCAACCCACAAATGTGGGCACATAAACGCTGAGTTTGGAAACCAGCGGAAACAGAAACGATTGCCCAACTGGCAAAGCTAAACAAACCAACGACCAAGCAGATTCTCGCTCCCAACTCCAATCTGCTAACCTTGCAGTTTCCCCCCATTCCATTCCATTCCATGCATTCTCTTATATACACACTTTATTTCATAAGTCACTTCAAAGTTTATATCAGAATAAAGGATTATTATAATTTTGACCAGACAAGAAGACGGTTCTTACTATTGGAAGCCGGGGAAAATATCTAAGATTTCCACAGACACCCACAGGACTGGACACGGTATCTTCATACTTACTGTAATTGGCGCAGCCGGATTCGGACCAGGAGATTAAAAATACTCCACCTCCTTATCGTATTATATCTGTAAGACAGGTATGTGAACTGTGACGGTGAAACTAAAAAGGAGAATATATAAAAGGAAATAATACATGTAATATAAATCAGTAAAATCAAAATTTTTATAACAATAAAATTAATACATTGTTCGAAATGATTCAATTCGCATGAGTGTTAGTGGTTACGCAAGCAGTGACCGTATATGTGCATATCAAACGCTGATAATGCACCGGGCTCGCATTTTTTTTTGAGAAAAGTGCCAAACTTAACGCAAATATATGTAACAAACTTCCTATCGCAAGATTCGTGACCGAATATGTGCACATCAAACGCTGATAATGCACCGAGACCACGTAATCAATAAATATACCCAATCTATGTACAAATTTCTTCGCTGTGACCGTATACGTGCACATCAAACGCTGATAATGCACCGGGCTCAAATAAGTGAATTACCCTTTCAAAAAAAAATATATATATTAATGTGTATATGTATATATATTGTGCACACTTAGAACAAAATTTTTTCTCAGTGACCGTATATGTGTACATCAAACGCTGATAATACACCGGGATCACACGATTGAGTTAGGAAAAATTTTAAATCATGCAAGTATAAAACAAATTTTTTCTCTCTCTGTGGCCGTATTTGTGCACATCAGTCGCTGATAGGGCAGTGCGACCACGGACCCTACAGAAAAAACTACAACAATATGCAAAAGAAACCTAATACACTACCCAAAAAAAAAAAAACTGCAGACACACAACAACTCGAACTCAAGTACAGAAAAGAAAATTCCGAATTGCCAGACTACATTCAGACAACTACGTCATACCGAATTTTGCTGAATATATTCTCCTCTTCTTCTCGCCGCCATACGTTCACTAGCCTACGATCAAATATATATTACTATAAAAAAAAATAAATCACTAATCCTATATATATATGTATATTACAGTCAACACTAAAACACGATAGAGGGAAGGATACCATCGAAATACACACAACAATAAATCTAACAAGTCACACCCACGCAAGTTGTACACTAAATCTATAGATCATACACAATATTAATTAAATTACACAACACACCTACATAAAATAGAATATATAATAAATCTTGTACACGAATACCATTAAGAATAATTAAAGAAATTAAATGTTAAAAAAAGTCAGCGCAGCTAGTAAAAGATTAGGTTTGAGAAGTGAAGGTAGTTTATCGGACATCAGAGAACTCGAGGACGAGAAACAACACGATCAAGTAGAGCAGGTCCCCCTACATTTTAACAACATGAACCATTTAGACTCTGGTAATGCTTCGGGCTCCCTCAGCCCCACGGTTAGCAACTCGTTGACTATCGTCAACACAAACCTAAGTCCCAAGGATATTTTGGCTTTCGTACAACATTTACCGACTTACGAAGGCCCTTCTGACAACCTGAAAACTTTCATAACCAGTGTCGAAGAATTATTAATACTCATTCGGTCCGTAGATCAGACGCCGTATGGGCAAATGATCCTCAGGGCCATCCGGAATAGAGTAAAGGGCAAGGAACACGAATCTTTGACCCTTTGTGGCACACCACTCATCTGGGACGCAATCAAAGCAAACCTTAAACGACTTTACACTAGCAAGAAGGCAGAGGCAATTTTAATTCGCGAAATTCAAACCCTACCAAGCGGACTCTCTATTAACAAACTATTATTCGCAATAGCAAAGTTAAGAGGACAACTAGTGTCTCTGACTAACGACCCAAACTCCGATGCCCAAAACACCACGGCAAAACATGCCCTATACGCCGATATTTGCCTTAATGCATTTATTGTTGGCCTAAACGGCCCACTAACAACAGTAATTCTATCCCGTAATCCATAATCTATAGAAAAGGCTTACGAAATGGCACAGATAGAAGAAAACTTTTACTACCAGAATTCGAACGACCAACAGAACAACCACCGCCGCAAGAATTCCAACGACCACCAATATCGCAACCGCGAAAACTCGGGCGACCGTAATCGTCCGTATCATCGTATTCAGAATAATTACAGACAATCAGGTGGTAACAACACCAGGAGAAATGACTCAATGACAACAATCCCAAATCCGACAAGATAGCCATTCGACCAGGACCCAAAATCCATTCCGAAACAATTCGGTCTCGACCAACGATACCCCTTCTCCTTCTTGCAACATCAAAGACGGCGCAAATTTTTTACAAGAAGCCTCGGACAACCAATCGGATTCCTAAATATAAAATCCCACGGAAAATCTTTACCTTATGTTCTCTTATCTTCAAAACTCTTTACAACAAATCCACATAGATTTTTAAAAGATACAGACTCCACTTACTCCTTCGTAAAACCAATATTGGTCACAAAAGACAACATCAAAAAATTAAACACACATATTAACATTCACACCACTCTTAAGAAATTCCAAATTCAAGAATATACAGATTCAATTATCTTCGAACAATTCGAAGCAACAGGGAAACCAAAATTTTTCCTGTTTGATTTCCATCCGCATTTTAATGGTCTTTTAGGCATGGATTTCCTAAGTAGTTTAGGCGCAAGAATAAACATAGCGGACTCTGTCCTAAAAATGACAAAGTCCTCCCTACCAATTCTAACAAGCGTAAATCCGGTGGACACAGCACACACCGTTCCATTGAACACTACAGTCCGATTATTATTCCCCGTAAACGTGACGAAAAAGGACTTTCTATTTGAAACCACAACCATAAACATCGAGTTATCAATTACGGGTGGGCTCTATACTGCACTTGCTGGCTCCGCATACTTCGAAGTCTGCAACACGGCGGACTATGATCAAAAATTATACCTCGAGGAACCATTACAAGCAGAGACGACCCCGCTTCAGAACTACGACTACTTGTATTGTATGTTCGCAGCAGAAACCCCACAACCCACAAACGTACAGTCGGAATTAGATATTCAGACAGGACACTTGAATGATGAAGAGACACGAGACCTAGTAAAACTTTGCAGACAATTCAAAAAACTTTTCTATAAGGAAGATAACCAACTAATGTTTTCAAATGTTGTTAAACATTCAATTCCAACAGTAGACGATGTCCCTATACACACTAAATCATACAGATACCCTTTCATACACAAAGAGGAAGTTCGAAAATAAATTTCAAAAATGTTTCATTACCCTTGGAGTGCACCCGTATGGGTTGTACCAAAAAAATCTGATGCTTCTTGCCAAAAGAAGTGGCGACTGATAATAGATTTCCGCAAATTAAATGAAAAAACCATTTCGGATAGATACCCAATTCCCAACATAGCAGACATATTAGACAGTATAGGTAAGACGAAATACTTTACAACAATCGACTTAGCTAGTGGGTTTCATCAGATTGAGATGAACCCACACGACGCAAACAAAACGGCGTTTACTGTTGAAAACGGGCACTACGAATTCACAAGTATGCCTTTCGGCCTCAAAAACGCACCTGCAACCTTCCAACGCGTTATGGACAACATTCTCAGAGATCTAATAGGGAAGGTCTGCCTTGTATACCTCGATGACATCATCATTTTCTCCCCTTCACTACAGAGTCATATTTCAGACATTAGAGCAGTATTCAATAAACTACAGACAGCTAATTTAAAAATAGAACCCGCCAAGTGCAGTTTCCTAAGAAAGGAAATAGATTTGTTGGGACACATTGTTACACAAGAAGGAGTCAAACCTAACCCAGATAAAATCGAAGCAATAAAAAATTTCCCTTGCCCGAAAACCGTTCGAGACATTAAATCATTTCCAGGTTTACTAGGTTATTACAGGAAGTTCATAAGAGACTCCGCAGGAATAACCAAAACTATAACCAGACAACTTAAAGGTAAAAAATCAATAGTGATCGATGATGAGTTCAAAGAAGCAGTAGCTTATTCAAGAAACCTTTTGTGTAATGGCCCAATACTAGTATACCCTGATTTCAATAAACCATTCACATTGACCACAGATGCAAGCAACTATGCCATAGGTGCAGTCTTATCTCAAGGCCCCAACACC
>VNJN01007079.1:21071-38619 GCA_008042485.1 Drosophila mayri | reverse complement strand
CGTGTTCCAGCCACTGCGTCATTGTTTCCTCTCGTTCCTTGAGGATGTTGCTAACGGTGCGGGCTATGTTGCCCGTGACGTCAGGCCTGGAGTGGCCGAGGTGTGGGCCCGGCCCTATGATTCCCTAACGCCTAATAACCCTAACTAATATGTACATACTTATTATACTCTTATACCTAACCTTAGCCTACTATTTACATTATGTTTTTGACTTCAAATTTATATCTTGTTATTTACATTTTTTAATCGTGGCGGCGGCCACCCCGTGACCGTCGTCACACCTGGAACAACGCAACGCAAGGTTCATCTCGACGCTGCATCTGAAAAACGGGTATTGGCAGAAACCAGTGGCCCCCGCTAGCCGTGAGTGCACCGCATACCGCATGTCCGGCCGTAGTCTATTTCACTGGAGGGTGATGCCTTTCGGCCTACACTCAACCCCGGCAATCTTCCAACGCGCCCTCGACACCGTCATCGGCCCCGACATGGAAATCATCGTGATAGGTGCCACGCTGCAGGAACCTGTGAGAAACCTACGCGAGGTATTCCGACGACTGCGGGAGGCCGCACCGCCGAGCGCAAATATTCCGTGACGGAGAAGGAATGCATTGCAATAGTGTGGTTATTAGCAAGATGAGATGCTACCTGGAAGGGTATCGCTTCGAGGTGGTGACAGCCCATCACTCGCTTAAGTGGCTCAACTCCATCGTCAATCCCACGGGCAGGATGGCTCGGTGAGCGTTTGATTTGCAGCGGTTTCAGTATGATATTACCTATTGACGTAGGACCCAGAACCTGGTCGCCGACGCACTGTCGCGCCAGCCTCTAGCCACTTTGCAGCAAGTGCAAGTGCAGGACCATGCCTGCAAATGGATCACCGAGATGCTTCGTCGGATTCAGCAGGATCCCGCCAAGTATCCAGATTATTGTGAACAGAACAGGCAGCTTTACCATCGTATAGGCCTGCGTCCAGAGGAAGAAGACTATACGCCCTGGAAGCTCTGCGTCGGAGCCGACTTCCGCAGGAGGGTACTTGAAGAATGCCATAATCATCCGACAGCTGAGCTGAGTGGCCCAGAGGTACTACTGGAGCGGATTATTCCGGGAGGTAGCCATCTATGTGCAGCGATGCCTGAGCTGCCAGCGCTTCAAGGTCAGCCAGGAAAAGGCCGCGGGAAATATGTTCACACGCCAGGTTGTCGAACCTTTCCAAGTACTCTGCGCCGTCTTTGTTGGCCCCCCCTGCCACGATCCAAATAAGGAAACACGGTACGGTTTCTGGACTCGTTCAGCAAATGGGGCGAGCTGGTACCCTTGCGACGAGCCACGGTGCCATACCTTGAACGGGCGTTCCGGGAGCGTATACACAGCGGCTTCGGGATCCCGAAAACTCTATTTTGTGACAACGGGACTCAGTTCACAAGAAGAGCGTTTCAGGGATTCTGTAAAGCACAGGGTATGGAACTTCCGTTCACCGCACCGTACACACCTCCCAAGAATCCTACGGAAAGAGCAAACAGAACGGTCAAGACGATGCTCTCTTTATATCTGGGAGAAGAGCCGCTGTCCACATAACCCCACTTACTTTCAGAAATTTCGCTGGCAGTAAACAGCTGCGTATCGGACACCACAGGGTTCAGCCCCGCCTTCTTGGTGCAAGGCCGCGAACCACGGCTGCCGAACAACATATACGACGAAGTAGCGCCAGGCCGAGAAACAGCTCAGCTCCCGCCTTAGGAGCGCGGTCGACAGCTGCACGAGATCTTTAAGATCGCGAGAGACAACGCAGAGCTTGCCACGGCTGAGCAAGGCAGGCACTACAATCTGCGACGACGAAACTGGAGGCCAGCGCTGGGCATTCTAGTACTCGTGCGCCGGCATGCGTTTGTCGAACGCAGCGTAAGGCTTCGCCGCCAAGCTCGCGGCGAAGTACGAAGTAGCCTTACCTAGCAGTGAAATTCCTATCACCAAACATAACTCGGCTCAAGGATCCGGCCACACGCAAACGCTGCACCGCCCGCATTGGTCTCTTAAAGTCTTATCACCAGCGAAAAAGCGACGACGAAGCCAATAGCGACGACGAGGACAACAAAGACGACGGAGCCATCAATAATAACGAAAGTTATGCCGCCGAGGCATCTAGCCGCCACTAAGCCAGGGCACCACCGTATCATGGGGGCCACTTGATGATGGGCGTGCCCACCCCCTCCGGGGGGGCCACAGTCGGAAAGGCTAACCAAGGCACCCGTCCTCAATCATGGTGTGGCCACCGCGACCACAAGGGCCGACGCGAATCACATTCAAAATTTCAAAAGGGCCCGGCACGATCGATCCCGCCAACTCAAACCACCGCGAGGTTGAAAAAGTAGCCATACGGCAATCGAGTATATAATCGATGGCAACCTAATCGATCGCCGCTCCCGAAAATTGACACGATCAGGCAGCCCACCCATCAAAGTTCTTTCCTGGTGACTCGCGAAACGTGAAAACAAGCAGTTAAAAAGAAGAAAAGAAAACCAACTGAAAGAAAATGAATCCGCCACCCCCGCTCGTCCGAATCGGGGCCCCGCAGCTAGACACCATGGAAACGGCACGAACCAGGCCTGATGACCGAGCCACGATGCCTAACTCCCCAGCCATCATCCCAAATTGGTGCGGCGGTCTCACCTTAACAGAGACGATGGCGGCCGTAGATGAAGACAGTGGTGATCTCCCGCCTCGCGATTGCGATTGCGCCGGTAGTGCTTCTATATGAGGACATCTCGTATGCCGAGGTGGTGTTCATTAGCAGTGGGAAGAGGAGGAGGGTACCATCCTAGCCGTGCGGCTGAGTCCGGCCGACCTAACCACCTTCGCCTTGGACCTGTTCGGGGGCCCAGCGCCGCCAGCAGCAGCAGTGGCACCACAAATGACGCTACTAGCGACGCCGACAGCGGCGACAACAACGAGGGGTCCGAGGGCTCCGGTCGGTCCGCCTACAGCCAGAGGGGACCCGACCTGGAGTCACTAGAAAATCAATGTTTGTGACCGGTCTATAAATTTGTAGCTTATAAAACATAGTGGTACTATACACCTGCCGTTCGTGGAGTAGAACTTACTATATTCACCTGGATTCAGACTAACTCTTTTACTATCCGGAAATGTGAATAACTGTGCGTGCAAAATGTGTAATATGAAGTGCTAATCCTAGCTACCCTTCAAACTATGGCACTTTTTAGGCACAATGTCGATAGAAAATCTGATCCTTTTCTTAGTATGGCACTCAGAACTGATTCTAACCAAGAAGTTTGGAGCCATGGAAAACTTTGTATTTGGTACTGTTCCTAAAAATGTTCAATATACTGTAGAGGACCAGAGTTTCACTAGTATGCTTATAGTAAAGTGGAACGATAGTGGAAGGTATAAGGCCTTTTTCGAAAACGTAACCAGGAATGGCTAGATACGCCACCTGCTTTGATTGCTTCTTCCAATTCAGGAACAACGATTTTCGAAACATTCACGAGGTCAATACACAAAAAAATAGCAGGAAAAATATCAGGTACCCGATTTGTTGAGCAAAAAGAAGTTAAAAACTTGCTTTTAATAAAGGATCTGGACATGCCACTCTCTAATTCCGAAGATTTCAATTAGTGTTGTGATGTTTCTTTTCTAGATTAATTTCATGTGCTATTATGTTTTTAAACTTAAAAAAAAAAAATCTAAGAAAATGTTACCTATTTTAGTTTGAAGTTACGCTTACGAATACACCCCCACCCCCCGGGTAGGGATGGGGTGTGTAGAACCCTCAGGGTCTTCCACGAACAATATATATATATATATATATATAATTAATAGGTTAAGTAAAGGTTAAATATATATGTATAAATGCCAATGTCTCTACCAAGTGAACGGTCGTGTTTTTTCCTTGCGCTCTCGTTTTTGTAAAAACTCTACGTTAAAGCCACCGGGGTTTTCTTAAAACTTCTACTTTGTGTTCTATTTAGTTCCCGTTCACTTCGCGTGTGCATGCAGCTTTATTAATCTATTCTTAATCTCTTTATTTTTCAATAATAATATTGTGCTGCCTGTGTTTGCTTTTTCTATTCTTTTTGTGTTTCCTCTTTTCACCTCTCCTGTTTAGCAGTTGTTGCTCTGTCGCGACAGTTAAACGTTTTCTAAGCTTCGCTTACTCTCACACTCCCCCGCTCTTTAGTGCTTCAACTCTCTCAATGCAGCTGCACTTTTCCTCTTACATTTTTCGACCTATTATCTATTGCTACAAGTACAGTGGTAAGTCTTTAATAATGTCTTCCGATATCGTCTGCTTCTCCAAATCCTGCAAGAAGGTAATTTTGTCAAGTGATCTTACCATCGGCTGCTGGCTGTGCGACAACATTCTGCACGCAAAGTGCATTAGGGTTGCCGGCCGGACTGTTGATGATGTGAGAAAAAACATCGGCTTGCGCTACTGTTGCGATGCTTGTCGTGTAGTTGAAAGGGAAATGTCGACTTTCATGCGGCAAACCAAGGGCAGTTTTAAGGAGCTGTTATCGAGTTTCAATAAAACTCATAACAGCTTCCTAGCGCTTGAGAAACAATTTAATAGCCTTACGCTACTAAATGAGTCTCCAAGGCGCAAAAAAACTGCAACTGGAGTGCAGCATTGCGACGGATCCCAACAACCCGCGGCGGGTTCTCAACAGCAGCCGCCTTTGACTCAGCCTTCGGCCTCAGAATTAAATCCCAGAATTCTGAGGTCAAGTGTTAGGGAAGAGTCGGTTCCCGAAGGTGCTGTGGGACTAAACGTTCCACCGCAAATTTTAATTTCGTCTCCTATGGGAGCACAAATTTTGACCCCCCATAGCCCCGTAAATTTATCCCCTCAGGAAATACCGGCCAATATGGACGCTACAGGCACTCAGTCTGTTTATGAGTATGTTGTTGTCAAAGAATATGAAGCTAAAATAAAAGAAACGGCCTGTTGGATTAACTCCTTCTGAGCCCGATCTGACCACTGTGCCCTTTAACTCTGTCCAAGAAAACTAAATACTTCTCTGTTACTCTCCTATCAGAATGCAAAAGCCTTGCGTAGCAAGCTGCATAAATGGTATGCTGATAGTCGTGCATTCGCCTCCCACGTCATTGTGTTCACAGAAACCTGGTTAAAGCCGGAGATTCTTAGCTCCAAAGTTTTCCCAGCTATGTTCACGATTTATCGGCTAGATCGGCCTGTCAGGCGCGGGGGTGGGGTCCTCATAGCGATCAACTCCACTCTCACGTCAGAATTAGTAACTTTCGAGGAAAACAACGAAGTTGAATTCCTTTGTGTGAAGCTATCATTTAATGGTCGCTTTGTTTTTATTACATGTTCCTACATTCCCCCACTGTCGGAACTGCCTATTTTTTGGAACCACCTTTCCGCCATTCTGATGGTTTCCAATATGCTTTTTGATAGAGATCATTTAGTAGTCTTGAGTGATTTTAATATCCCTGGGGCTATTTGGTCCCTAGATACCTCCTGTAACACACTTCAATCCTCAACGCAACATGATTTTATTGCTGGCTTGCTCGACATTTCGCTGTCTCAAGTCAACCGTGTACGAAATTCTTTAGAGCGCTTGCTTGATCTTTGTTTCGTCTCTGATCCGGCGAGCGTCAGTTCAGCGAGTGTGCCGCTTCTGACGCAACCTGAAGATCCCTATCATCCTACTTTCGATGTGACACTCGATATTGGGCCGGCTGAATAATTTTATTTCTGACTTTAACTGGTCTGATTTATTCATGTGCACTGACATGGCTGATGCCGTGGACATTTTTTACAATGCGATGAATTTATTCTTCTCGGACTGTGTCCCGTTATATTATCCCTTAATCTCAAATAAACCACCTTGGTTTACTAAAGAAGTGAGTCGCTTAAAAAATGTAAAGTCAAGGCTGTACACGAAGTTTAGAAAAACCGGTTCTCGTTCTGGCCGCTCTAATTATATATTGGCTCGATCAAACTTCACCGTGCTACAAAAATTATTTGACTCGTTGCAGGGTCCAATTTTCCCAGGATCCTAAGCAGTTCTATAATTTTGTTAATACTAAACATAAGGCGGTAACTCATCCTTCATCACTTTCGTCTGCAAACGCAACTGTAAAGGGCGATCAGGCAATTTTTTCAAACAACATACTCCACTTCCACTGACCTAAATCAGACGTATTCTTATAGCTTGCCCAGTTCGAACATAATTTTCTGTCCATGTTTAAATGAAAGCTCTCTCCTTTGAGATCTTCATCGTGTAAAGCCAGTTTACCTGCCAGGTCCCGACGGATTACCGGGCTATGGGCTTAAGTATTGTGCCGATGCTCTGTGCTCGCCCCTTCTTAAATTGTTTACCTTATCCTTAGAAACCTCGCACATTCCCCTTATTTGGAGGGAATCATTCATTATTTCTCTTCACAAAAAAGGTAACAAATCGGAGGCCAACAACTATAGAGGCATGTCTAAGCTCTCGGCCATTCCTAAACTTTTCAAAAAAATTATTACTCCACATTTGCAGCACCTTTGTAGGTCGGTAATTTCTCCATGTCAACGAAGAGAAGATCAACAACTACAAACCTTCTGGAGCTCACTTCTTTCATTATAAGGGGTTTCCAGAATAACCTTCAACGGATGTAATTTATACTGACTTCAGTAAAGCATTCGATTCCGTTAACCATTCCCTTCTCCTCAGAAAACTCGACTTAATGGTTTTTCGAATTAATCTTCTTAGGTGGATCTCTAGTTATCTGACTGGCAGGACGCAAAAAGTCCTCTTTAAAAAAAATGATCTAATGTTCTCCAAGTCACCTCAGGTGTCCCGCAAGGGAGCCACCTGGGTCCCTTATTGTTTACATTATTTATTAACGATCTGCCCAAAGTTTTGACAAATTCTAGAGTACTCATGTACGCTGATGATGTCAAGCTTTGCGTGCAATACAAAGACGTTGCTTACCAGTCTGACTTACAAACAGATCTTGATAGCTTCCAAACCGGGTGCTGCATAAACCTACTAAACTTAAATGGCTCTAAATGTAAGCTAATGACATTCTCTTATGTCGTTCCCAAGATTGCAATTTACACACTTAACTGCTGCTCTTTGGAAAGAAGTAACTCAGTTGATGACTTGGGTGTCCGTCTGGATCCCAAACTTGACTTTATCGATCATATTTCGTACATGGTAAATAAAGCCAGGGGTATGCTGGGATTTATTAAACGGTGGTCGAAAGAATTAGATGATCCTTATGTTACTAAAACTTTATATATTTCATTAGTTCGCCCTATCTTAGAATATGGATCTTGCGTTTGGAGCCCACAGTACGGAGTCCATAGTAAACGCATTGAATTGGTTCAAAAGAACGTTTTGCTTTTCGCTCTACGCGGTTTAAACTGGGATGCTGACCAGAGATTACCCTCCTATTAAAGTAGACTTCTTCTAATTAACTTACCCTCCTTAGCCAACCGTAGAACTATGCTAGGCATTACCTTCATTTATAACCTTACTAACGGCGACGTGGAAAGTACTGACTTGTTAGGCCAGATCAATTTCCACGTTCCGAGTAGAAATACTAGATCCTACATAACTTTATTTTTACGCCATTGTAGAACCTCCTATGAACTGCATGAACCCTTTACTGTGTACTGTGTGCAAGTTACAATGCTTTGTACTCGGTAATCGCACATGCTGATTGTCTTCCTAAATTAAAAACTTCAATCCTTACCCACTTAAATTGCATGCAAGCAAACATTCAGGCAGCTCGCCAGTAGTTTATTTTCTCGTATTCTTTCCTATATTTTCAATAGCATTTTCTAATATCTAACCCTTACAGGCACATGCCTGGTTTCATAAGGGCCACTTGAGTGTACTGACCGTAGTGCATCAACGTCCAAGAAAAATGTAAATAGAAGATTAAGTTGTAACAATAAGTTAGACTTATGTTAGTACAGGGTGACAAGGGTTAAGACCCACGGAGGGCACTATATTCTAAGGGGGACGGCCAACTCACCGGCCGACCGCCAAGGCACCGCCAACAACAACACATCGACCCAACCCCATTAACAAAGACACAACTTTAAAAACGACAACGCCAGCAGAGGCAGCAGCCCCACGAACAACGATACAACTCCAACATCAGCTGTGTCGAACCATCTACAACATGTTCGAAGCGAACGCCAAACAGAGCAGGAGCATCAAACCGGCCAATCAGCAACGGATAATCAGCAACGCCACCGCCGACGCAACGATCGCATGAGGCGTAATGAATGAACACCTGCAAGTGGAAAAATACTCGGGGCTGACCTTGAGTAGCAACGAAAAACGAGGATCGGCGGCAGAGGAAAGTGAACGAAGCAACCCTCTGCCGACCAAATCGGGGAGTTGGATTTTGGCAGACGAAGACATCACCTGGATAGGCGAACCCAGTCGAGCGGCCTAGGACTCCGCTGATACGAAGAAGGAGAGCTGGAGGGAACGCGGGTTAGATATAGGGAATAGAAATATTAAACTATACAACAAGAAATAAAATAACTGTCAAAACATTAGAGAAAACAGCCGCTCACCCCCATTTGATCCACCTCCTAACTTCTAATCCACCTTCCCCGTCAGACTCCGGCGTTGATCCCTAGCCTGTGCAGCCAGCATCGGTTCCGTCTATGCCACACAAGCTAGACCAAGGATAGTGTACTGCGTTGCACAGTTTTTTTAATTGCACTGCGATGAATATTTTTTTTATATC
Source organism: Drosophila mayri (assembly GCA_008042485.1). Classification (NCBI taxonomy): domain Eukaryota; kingdom Metazoa; phylum Arthropoda; class Insecta; order Diptera; family Drosophilidae; genus Drosophila; species Drosophila mayri. Next base: position 29,880 of record VNJN01007079.1, on the reverse strand, counting down.
TATAAAAAGTTGTTGTCAAATTTAGCGGAACCATTTCTGCCCGATTAGAAGTATAGCCCTTAAAGCTATACGAAATCTCAGGCAGGATATTGTATTGTATTGTTTTCTCAATTCTTACCGTTGATGTCGTATCGGTTGGGCCGAGCAACTGTTTTTTAAGCATTTAATTATTCACAGTATCTATGTGGATGCATCTTTTGAATGGGCAAGCATCTTATGAAGAAGCAAGTTAAGCTCGTTATTGAATATGACCACTGTATCTGGTGGTAAATGGTCATCGTTAAGTTCCACCTTATAAAGTAATGAAAATCTTCTCCGTAGATTATTAGAAACTAAGTAGAGATTTATGCAGTTTTATTTATTAGGAGTGAGCAGTTATGTCGGAGTTTGGTTTGAAAGGAATGTCTCTTCATTAATCAATAGTAAAACTGGTAGTTTAGCTAGCCTTGGGTGAATAAGTAAATTACAAGTGAATTTGGTGGTACTAAAATTTGTTACTTGCATTTGGACCTAAGTGGACAAAGATTAAGAAGCATGTATTGGTTCAATGCCCTTAATGATTTTAAACCAGTGGTCGGCACTATCACACACGCAATACAAAATTGCATATGTGTGAGTGATTATAACCACTTCTATGGCAAGATCTGAAAAGATAGCTACAAAATAATATAGCTAGCATTTGGTTTTCTATGCAAAACCAATAGCTATTATTATAAAAGTAGCTAATTTTACTTATTTGGTTTATTATTTGGAGCAGAGCAGTCGTTGTTACCGCTCTGAGCTCATAGGAGTTTTAAGAAATTGTGGGGGCATTTTACAACTGAGCAGCCTTCCCAATAAAAAACTTTCATTAGTTGAGTTTTTGTAAGAAACTGAATTTATTTCGAAGCAGTCTCGGTTTGGCTTGCATTTATCTTCGTTTCTAAAGTTTTTAGGATGTTGTATAACACTTTCAAATCAAATCAAATTTATGAATAACACGATTTATCAAATAACGATTTAGCATGATCAAATCCCTAATATAAATGGAAAAATGTTTACACAAAAAGGTCGTGAAAACATCATCAAAATGTTAGACGTAAAAACTGTAGACTCAAACGCAAACATTGTTAATAAAATAGAGTCACAGAAAATAGACATGGACACTATTACGATTTTGTTAATTTGTTTGTTTGTTGTCGTTATAATGTGCGCTAATTGTTTTTATAAAATATACAAGTTGCATATTATATGCTTAGGAAATAAGTATCTAAGCAAGCAAACGACATGGAGAAGGTCTAAAAAAAACGCAACATTATTCACAGACACACACATTATGTATTTGATACATATGTATCTACTCCGTCTTCAAGGTTTTCTTTATTCTTGGATTTTTGTCGTTTTTACCGCAGCTGCTCTGCGAGGACTGGGTCTGGTCGAGCCTTTTCGTTCTCTCGATCCGGCTTCCCATTCTCGATGATCCTCCAAACGTACAAAACACACCCACTTTATAACACGAAATCAATAAAATGAAATAATACACAAAACAACAACACAAAACTGTAATGGTTAAATTCAATCCTTAATGGACTGGAAGAAAATATATACTAAATTAAATACAATTAAAGCTGAATTTGACAGGGTGCTTTAACCCAATCAGAACATGCAAATACAGGAAAACACAGTAAAGAAACACGCATGTATATTAGTAAAGTGTTTTAATGACGCACGAGTACTAATACATGACCAACGGGAAAAGCAAACTAAAGATCATTGGTCTAAGGTATCCAAATTCTTAACCAGACCTCGAGTAAATTTAATCTCGATTAAACAAAAATGTAATCTTGATATATCTGTCCCTACCAGAGAACTGGAACGATCACAATTTTTTCTATCATACCCGATCTATGACTCGAATTTTTGTGATGCAAAACTTTGTTCAAACCGTGTTCAAAGCGAACATTCAGTTCCCATCACTCTGCCTGGTTTGTCATGATTTTCTTCGATCGAACGCTTTGTGTAAGCAGCATAGAATGATTGAGAATGCTGCTTGCATTCAGATCGGTCACACTCATACCGCTAGGCCATACCGGGTGGTTCGATTTAACCCGATCTACTTCTTTCATCATAAAACTGAAGAAATAAATGATGTGATTTTTTTGTTAATTTTTCGCATAGCAACTTTTCTCCGTTACAACATACAAATTTGTACATACAAACTACATACACAAACACATATTCGCAAGGCCGTTCTCGATCAGATTGCTTCACTCACAATCAAATCAAAAGTAACTTGATAGATTTCTGAGCTTTTGTTTGCATTGTTGGACTCGATCGTCTCTTTCTGTACAATAATTTTCGATCATCATACCGGTATGCGACAATCAGTAAGCGGACCAATCAAATCAATAGTACGAACTGTTCGTTTTGTACAGGATGATCGATCGAACAATTTTGTAGCGAACATCTTTTTGAGTTGTCACGGGTTTGAGCGAGGCTGATCGAAACGAGTCGATCATACTCAATGCAGGTCTCTAGTCCCTACTATCCTCAACACCTCGCTATTAGTTGTAACTGATGACGAACCGGAATCAACAAAACCCAAAAACAAAATCAACAAAAAAAGAAGTAGAATTAAAAGAATCAGGAGAGGCAGATCTCGATATAGACCCTGAAGAAATTGAAACTGAACCCAAAATAGCGGATCAGGATTTGAACAATCTTACCATTCCTGCTATATTAACAATACCAGCAGAAAACGAAGAGGAAGAAGAAAAGTCAAATTTGTTATCTTCCCCAGATATTTTGTTAAGCTCATTTGATACAATAATACACATGATGGCAAATATAGCCCTACAGCGAGCGTATATTAAGGAAATTTCCAATGCCATTCCCAAGTTTAATGGACAACAACTCCATTTAAAAAGATTCGTAACGGCTTTAAGGCTAGTAGATTTAACGAAGGGTCATTTCGAAGAATTACCCGTCGAAATAATAAAGTTAAAAATAGTGGGATCAACCTTATATAAAGTCATAAACGAGACTACTATTACGGGAATAATTGAAAAACTGCAAGATACTAAGTCGGAGAAACATCCACGTAGTTAAAACCAAAATGGCAAAAACACGCCAAAAAGGTACAACTGCAGAAAAATTCTCTACAGCGCTTCGTGTATTGATGAAGGCCTATCGGCCGAACACGCTGACAAATTCGGCACACAAGAAGCCATCACCACAATTGTGAGCATGGCCGCCTTAAAAATATATTAGAAGCCGGCAATTTTGCGACCATGAACGAAGCCGTCACCAAGAACATACAATGTAATACTGAATGACAGGCAATGCCAATTCCATATTGTACACCCAAAGAGGACATAATTATAAAGTTGCTTCTCGAATATCTAATAAGACTCTTATCCGACCACAAGCAGGAACTAATTAGAATACTTAGTTGGTCTAATTGGTCAGCCAAATGAGGCATGCTGCAGCAGCCGTTTGTGGCCATACAAAATTATTTCCTTAATAAATTCGACAATTTTTATATCAAAATTCTCGACTTTAGCTTCAAAATTAGATGATTTGATTTCGTTTTTGATGATTTGCGGGGCGGAAGTGGGCGTGGTAAAAATTTGAAACAAACTTGATCTGCGTGTAAGCATAACAAATACTATCGAAAAAATTCGAGCTCTATCTCTTATAGTCTCTGGGATCCAGTGTTTCATACGGACAGACGGACTGACACACAGACGGACATGGCTGGAACGTCTCGGCTGTTGATGCTGATCAAGAATATATATAATTTATAGGGTCGGAGATGCCTCCTTCTACGTGTTACATACATTTCCTGCCGGCACAAAGTTATAATACCCTTCTACCCTATGGGAAGCGAGTATAATAATTACTATAGAAACCACAACCGTAGTGGAAACAACAGCGAAATAGCCGGGGAAAACTCCCAAACGCCTTTAGATACAAGACAATAAACAATACCAAAATTCAGACAAAAAATCTCAGTCAAAAAACATTTCTCACCTTCATGAACGTAGCAACAAGAAAGGAATTCAGGTGCGGAAATATCCATATTGAAGGAAAATTCCTATAATTTCCAAAACATTTAAGATAATCACATTATAAACATACCGTGTATAAGTCAGGAAGTTACCAAATTAAAAGGCTTAACTTCAATTGAAATACAAACTTCCAAGTACATAATTCCACATGATTTCCATATCGTAAATTTACAATTTGCTATTCTATGTGATGGAATACTAAGAATCGATTTTATCAAAAGATACAACTCTCAATTGTACTTCAAGCCATTTGAAGACTGGCTTATAATTAGACCAAATAACCTAAAAACTCTGATTTAACATTGTAATATGCACATATTGAATGCTCACTGTATTATCAATACTTAAAAAATGCGTACTGTAACTAATTGTTGCAATGTAAGCATATCTCAAATTTCCCGGTCATAAAACTCAAGCCGGTATATGAAAGAGCTACCGCATGCACAGTTGTAACAGGAACGCATAGCCTATATTCATAAGCATATACATAAGCCGTCGCTCTGCCGCCATCTGTGGGCAGCGCAGCGATGGAACCTAGTCATTGTAAATGACGAGGTACGAAAGTAGGTACCTTGCGAATAACAGAATCTCCATGTTTACTAAAACAAAGAAAAAAAGTTACAGAGATATGTACACCAATTGAATTGAATATATCTCAATTGTTAAAACAGATTGGGATACATGGCTACAATACTTCGAATATTGTTTCAACACAACCTCCTCTACGGCACACAATTACTGTCCATACGAGCTAGTTTTTGGCAAAACTTCAAATTTGCCAAAGCACTTCAATAGTATAGATAGAAAAGAACCACTATATAATATATAGGATTATGCTTAAGAATCTAAATTTAGATTGGAAATATCATAAAAGCGAGCTAGATTAATGATAGAAGATAACATCATAACACTAAAAATAAGCAATTATATGATAAACAAGAAAAGTAGCTAACTTCGGCTCACCGAAGTTTGTATACCCTTCCAGAATTGAAACAAAAAATATAAACGGAAATTCTCTAATAATAATTGGTTGCCAAATCTCTAATTTGATAAAAATAGTTTGAAAATCGGCAAAGTAATGGTTTTTTTTATTTTCCTGATTGTTCCTATGGAAGCTATATAGACCGACTCCAACTCTAACGAGCATAGCTTCATTTATATACTTAAGAATATAGATAAGCGTCTCTCCACTGCCACTGTTGGCAGCGCAGCTACAAGTCAGAGCCTTTTTTAACTCCTAAGAACCTATTGTAAAGAGCGGTTGAAGCGGCACCCTTGCACTAAATAAATTGGTCATGAATGTTTGCTTTGCACAGCTAGCACGAGATTAAAAGATGGCTGTACAAAGCAATTACAACATGTGCTCTTATTGTGGTACCCCTCTAGTACTCTCTGACGGATTATATCGTACCATCTTTGGCTGCGACTGAACAGTTATGAAATTCTATTTATTGTGTCAAAATATTATTGCTTATAAATAAACAATGCCACGACTGAACATTCTCCTGGCCGTTGAACAGGTGTTCAACCTTCAGTAAGGTCGAAAGAAAAACTTCATGGGGTTGGCTTTGGGCTTCCTTGGCTGCCGTTCCTTGAAGTGGCTCAGGTGCGTTCTTAAGGTCAATCTTTGTGATATTGCCAAACCAAACATATGTAGCCTTCTTTTCGCTAACAACGGTGCTGGATGTGCATACGCTAATAAGTGACAATAAGCCCGTTCCGTGGAGTTGCACTGATTCTAAAACGACTGTCTGAGCCCAGATACTAACTCCCATCTTTTTACCAGAGGTTTCCCGGGTAGGGCAAGATTCGCATCAGGAGGAGCTACTAGCGGTTCACCAATTAAAAAATGACCTGGTGTGAGCGCTGAAGTATCCGTGGGATCAGACAACATCGGAGTGAGGGGCCTTGAATTGAGTATCGCCTCGACTTCAATAATTACTGTGCTAAGCTTTTCAAACGTTAGCGATGATGCGGCTGATACCAGTAGCTTTTTCACTGACTTTACTGCAGCTTCCCATAGGCCGCCAAATGATTGCGCTCGAGACGGAATGAACTTGAACTCCACCTGCTGCTTCCTGCATTTGTTAACGATCTTGGTCTGAGCCTGTTCTGTGAAGATTGTTTCTTCTAACGCCTTTAACTGGCTGTTGGCACCAACAAAGTTCGTGGGGTTGTCACAATGAATGGTCTCCACGTCGACCCAAGTATCGCCGAAGGCATCCTTTGATAGGTCGCTCACTAATTCCAGGTGTACTGCTTTAGTGGTAAACTAGCAGAACACTGCAATGTACGCCTTTTCTGGCCTTTTTTCACGGATTTTATGGTATATCCAAAAGCAGTTGTCGACTCCAGAGATAAAGAATGGATGAGCCTTTTTTACGTGATCCGCCGGTAAATTACCCATGGAAAATGCGCCTGCTTTACTCGATCCGCCTGTAAATTATCCATGATTTGTTGCATTAATTTGAGTCGGGCCCTTGTGCATCTGACACAACTGTGCATGTTGCTTCTGGCCATTGTCGTGTCATTCGGAAGTCAATATTGCTGTCTGGCTATGGCTCTCAATGATTGTGCTCCGCAATGCGAAGTTGTTTACGCTCGACACTTTTTTTTTTTTAATAAATATTTATTTGAGCAAGTAGGCAAGCTGCCTGACCTATCCAGCCGCTTATATATTACTGTGTCAGCAATTTAAAGCGACAGTGACGAACTTCCTAATTATAAATTAGACAATGCGCCGCGAGGGCAGCTCGCAAATAGTAAAACGTCTCAGCCGTCTAGATTTGCGTGTCCTTGTTATCCGTCTAGCCAGGGGGTAGGGCAGCTGATTAGTCTAAGCCGATGATTGGCAGCTAGAGAGTTTATCACATCGCCAACTGTTGGTACTCCAAGTTCCCTTCTAATGTCAACGTTTCTAATATACCATTCCGCTTTGGCGATTCGTTTCAAAAACTTTGCTTGAAACACCTGAACCTTCCGCAAGTGCGACCTGGCTGCTGTCCCATATATAGCCACCCCATAGCGCCATATTGGGGCTAGGAGGGATTGATACAGTCGAGTCTTACAACGCAGACATAGCTTAGACTTTGGACCTGTTAACCAACTAATACGACTGGCCGTACCTTGCAGCTTCGCCCAAATCTGTTTAACAGTGTTCCAGTTGCTGCGGCAGAAGTTGCCCATGAAGGAAGACTCCTTGGCACGCGTCTCTCCTCAGTGAAAATGTGACCACCGAACACCTATCAGTGTTAGTGGCCACATTCCATCTACAAGCCCAGTTCTCGAACCTCTTCCAAAGAATTTGAAGTTTGTCAGTGGCGCTGTAAACACAGCTGGATCTAGCCAACACCGCAGTGTCATCCGCATATGTGGCAACACAAGTGCTATGAGAGCTCAGGTGCAGCGGGGCATCATGAGCGGACAAATTACAAAGCGTTGGGCCAAGCACGCTTCCTTGCGGGACGCCATCAGGAATCCTCTTGGTGGACGACACAACCCCATTCTGAACAACCTGAAAAGTCCTATTTAAGAGGTAGCTGTTGATAACCTCAAAGGGCTGAGAAGGGAGGAACCCTTTGATCTTGGATAAAAGCCCCTGGTGCCATACCCGGTCGAAGGCCTGCTGAATATATAGAAAGACCGCCACCACATACTCCCTCAACAATGAAGTCCACCACGCGTTTGAGCTGCGCCGGGGTACCATGACCTATCCTGAATTCAAACTGATGCCTTGGTATCGTATCCTGTACCGCCGGTATCCTCTGCATCCTGTCAAGGATACATCGCTCAAAAATCTTCGAAAACGTGGGCAGAAAACTAATCGGCCTGTTACTAGACACGTCATGGGAGGGCTTTCCTTTTTTGTGTATCATCACCACATTGGCATTCTTCCAGGAGGACGAAAAGTGACCAATTCTGAGCGCTGCATTAAGCACAAAGACCAAAAAGGAAGTGCTCTCTCGGGAAGGAGTTTAAAAACTCTATTAGAAATGCCATCTGCACCTGGCGACTTCTGGTTTTTCAGCTTCTTGATGCTGTCTCTCACTTCCGGGAGCAGAATAGGAGCCACAGGGGGGACCATTTGATGAGGAACTGCCAACGAGGCATTGACCCGCTCAACCCTCGCCGCAGAGAAGGTAGCGAAGGGAGTGAAACGGTCCTCTAAGCTCTCAGCAAACACCTCAACACGGTCTTACGGGGACTTCGCCCAAGTCCCATCTTCTCTTTTTACAGGAAACTTCGGAGAAACCTGCCTCTTACTCTGACCAACAATCTTCCAATGAGCATAGTTGGTGTCCCTGTCCGGGGTTGCCTCCTCCAACTCCTTGTCCAACCTTCGATAGACCCTCAGTACAGCTACATCATGGGACTTTGCATACATCCTCCTGAGCCTGTGTTTGAACTTAATGAGTACCCTAAGCTCCGGGGGAAGTGGATGGGAGGTCCTGTAAGGGAGACTGCTGGTGGGCAGCAAGCTCCGCTGCAGCAAAAACTTTTTGCTCCAAAAGCAAGGCAGCATCATCCACATCATCCGCAGTGTGAATCTGCATTTCCAGGTGAATGGAGTCCTCCAGCAACCTCTTAAACCTACAGACATCAGATCCAAAAGGAAGCAGCGTCTTTTTAGGCACAGCGATACACCCCGCTAAGTGTAGACCGATAATGAGCGGAATGTGATCCGAGCTGAGCTCAAAGGAGTCTTCAATAGTCAGCCTACGACCTTGAAGACCTTTCAAGAGTGCGAAATCCAAAGCAGA
>VNJN01007079.1:0-20863 GCA_008042485.1 Drosophila mayri | reverse complement strand
CGGCAAGTAAACCGCTGCCACATCCAGTTCACCCATGTCAGAGCTGAGCACAATCCCCGCCATCTGCAGCAGTCCCAACCGTATCGGGCTTTGCTGGTAACAAGTCAGGCCGTGCTTAAGTAGAATAGCTGCTCCGCCCCTAGAAATCGCACCCGGGAAGTCCGCCCTGTGTAAACTGTAACCTGGAAAGCTTATATACTCTCCGTGTAGTCTCAGTGGAGTGTACCAAAGAGGTACACCAGAAGCTCATCCCGATTGGCAAGGAGACTTCTGGCATTCCATATGCCCACCTTAATGATTCCCATGAGCGATAGGCATTCCAGCTTGTAAATCTCGCACAACCAGCGAGATCGTGATTAAGGAGGCGGCCAACTGTTCCACAGTCCCTTGGCGCCGGGCACGGTTCGGGGGGTTATACAAATTAACTATCGTATGCCCCAGCTCAGAGAACTCATCCATAATAAAGATCCTCGGCGTGGCGCTGGACAAATTCTTGATAACCATCCTGAACGGCCTGTCCTCTTTAAGACAGAAATGAGTATATATAACATTCTTTTCTGTCAAAAACCTCGTTATGATACGGTGAGTAGAGGAGTCCTTAGCATAAATACGCAGGTCTCCTGAACGAGCAATGCGAAGCTCGAAGGCATCATATTCTACCACCTGGAGGAGCTCATTCTCCATCGCCTCCACGTTATGAACATTTGGCACTGTGATCGGCCTTGGCTTGGCCTGGGCGACAGGAGCAGGGGTAGCTGACGGCTGGGAGACAGCAACCCTCTCCGCAACATTCAGAAATGCATTTTCCACGTCAACACCTTTCACAACATCCATATTTTCCGGCAGAACAGCCATATCAAGGGCAGCAAACCTATTTGTATTATGCGGGTTTCTGGTTTTGGCCTTTGTACACATTGCGTCCACAACAGGGGCATGCCTCTAACTAGACGACTTCTTCTGAATGGTCTGCCATCTCGATTTGGGATTTTGAAAGAGTTCCCCAGGAGCGGCTCCTCTCCATTGTGGAAGTACTGTGGACTCAGTGGCGTCCAGAACTTGTGCCGAGCTTAACTTACTCAACGCTTTGCTGGAGAGCAGGTTTTTTCCGTCAGAGTTCGTCTTACCCGCCGGTCTCTTGTTGGCCTGAACGAGCTGAAATTGCCGTTCCCTTGCTTGTCCGGAGGTTGAAGGTTGCTCCGAATCAATTCGAAACGTCGACGCTCATTGGGGAAGTGCCTCAGACTTTGGAGCATCCATGACTTGTTCCGCTCTTGGTTTGATTACCTCCTTGCTGCGGAGCGAGTAACTATTACTAAGGATAGGCTTACTCATAATTTTATCATTAGCCTTCAGAAGTTTATCAATGCGCTCTCTCCACTGGCTCGGAGATGGCGGTCGTTCACTGCCGCTCGGAGCTGGAGCTGGAGTCCACGATCTGGAACTATTACTACATAGCCCCATTTCATGAATTTCCTTAATTTTTTGATCGTGGAAGGACCGACGAGATCTCGGTCCTTTTGTCCCCTTTTGAATAGAGGAGCTCCTGTATATAAGAAACCCAAGCCACTGGCACTTAAGGAATGTAGCTTCACGAAACAAATAATTGTTATTATTTATTTTTCCCGTTTTGAAATTTTTTCAGGAGAAATTTTGTGTTTTAGATTCTTTCTTCGAAAAATTTTGTTTCCATTTTTTTTTTTTAAAGCTGAATGAATCGAGACGACCGAACTGGTTGACGTACAAATCAAAGTAAGATGTAAATAACCTGAAACTAAATGCATAAAAATGTTAATTTTTCAGGCATGAAGTCACATTTTTGGAACATAAATGCACTGATAAAGGAATCTTGCCAGACGACAAAAAATTTGACGTCATAAAGAACTACCCTGTCACACATGATGCGGACAGCGCTAGACGATTCATTGGATTTTGTAATTACTAAAGGCGCTTAATTAAAAATTTTGGCACCTATTCACGTCACATAAGAATATGGTGTAAAAAAGACGTAAAGTTCGAATGGACATCTGAATGCCAGAATTCCTCTGATCATCTTAAAACGGCACTTATAAATCCATTCTTGTTACAATATCCAGATTTCTTTAAAGAATTCTGCATATTATTTTATTTTTATATATACAAGCAATACAATTTTTAGTTTTTGAAGGCTTTCAATATCTTCAATACTAAAGGGTTCATGTACTTTAAACTCACGCATACAGTGGTTATCTATTAATGGAATAAAAGTTCTAGATGAAAGACGGGCAACATGGAAATTGAGCTGGCATGGCAGGTTGGGGCTCTCCACATCACCGTGAATAAGTTTATGTAAAAAGACAACGCCAAGCAGTGTTGCCAGACCCCTTGTTTCCAGTCAAATCTGGCTTATTATAAGGCAATTTGCTAGACAAATTTTCAAACAGCGAGCACCTTTTTTCAAATTTTTTGTATGTGTGAATGTTACTTTTAGGAATATTTTTAAGAATGTAGTGATATTTTTAAGTAAAATACTTCATTTGTGACTTTGGTCACCTAACATCGAATTTCAAGAAATGAGTGACGCTAAAGTGTAAAGATTTCTTAAAGTAAACTAAAGAATGCCAAAAGAGTACTAACAGAAAATTCGGGTTGCGTGGCTTAAAAACGACGAGTTAAAAAGTTGTGCGCGGAAAAACGACACAGACGAAAAAAGAGTTTTGTGCAGTTATTGCAAATGTATTATACAGCGATACTATCTGATTTTCGTGGGTACACTGCAACAAAAGAACACAAAAGTGCTTCACAGGGTTTTAAACAATGCAAAAGAATTGGATTTCGTTATTTTGCAAACACTAAACACTAAAAACAGCGCTTTTTTCGCGCGATTCGCACGCCCACCTCCTGTCCAACCGACCGGATGGCGCAGCGGTGTAACGTACGGCACGAAACGCGTACTAGATAGACGCGAGAAATAAAAGTTAGGATAGGACTAGGAAGAATCAAGTTATACTATGGGCTAGTACTATGCCTTCAATACTACTAAATAGGCGATTGTAATCCGTACATAAAATACATAAAATGTTATAAGACGACGCCAAGCATCGTCCTCCAGTTAGCTAAAGAAGGAAGGTTAAGTAGGAGGAGTCTACTAGAGTAAAACGGTAATCTACGATTAGCATCCCAGGGTGGGCCATGGAGGGCAAAAAGCAAAAAGTTCTTCAGGACAGAGTCAATGCGACTACTATGGACTCCAAATTGAGGACTCCAGACACACGAACCGTATTCCAATATAGGGCGAACTAACGAAGTCAAGAGAGTCTTCGTTACATAAGGAGAATCGAATTCCTTCGACCACCTTTTAATGAATCCTAGTATGCCTCTGACTTTGTTAACCATACATGAATTATGTTCTCAAAACGAAAGTTTCGGATCCAGGCGGACACCCAGATCATCAACAAATATTCTTTCTTTCCAAAAAAGCAATCGTTAAGCATATAAGTGGCAAGCAAGGAGTGACACGTGAAAATGTCATTAGTTTGCATTTTGAGCTTTTGAGAGCGAAATCGTTAGCATGACACAATCAAGCTCCGATAGTATTGGCATGAACTGTCCCTATACTGCAGGCAAAGTTAAACGTCATCAGCGTACATGAGTACTCTGGATTAAGTTAGAACCAGCGGCAAATCATTGATAAACAATGTCAATAGCAGTGGTCCAAGGTGACTACCCTGTGGGACGCCAGATGTGACCCTGAGGCTATTGGATAGAACGTTTCTGAACAGAACCTTTTGGGTCCTGTCACTTAGATAACTCGAAATCCACTTAAGAAGATCACTAGGAAAACCCATTGAATCAAGTTTCCTAACCAGAAGAGAATGATTAACCGAGTCGAAAGCTTTACTGAAGTCCGTGTAAATAACATCGGTTTGAAAGTATTGTTGGAAGCCCCTAATAACGAAAGAGGTAAGTTCCAGAATATTGGTCGTGGTTGATCTTCGCCTCATGAAACCATGCTGACATGGAAAGATAACGGATCTAGATCATAGATGTTGCAAATGAGGAGTGATTATATTCTTGAAAAGTTTGGGGATTTCCGATAACTAAGAGATACCCCTTTAGTTACTGGCATCCGATTTGCTACCTTTTTTGTGGAGAGGAATAACAAATTGTGACGGTCATGCCGCAGATTCCCAGATAGCTTAGGGACGGTAGCTGTAAGAGAAGTTTGCCAGTTTCCCAGTAAGAATAGATGAGAGAATTCGGTTAACTTAAGTAGATCTGAATCTTTATTTGACAATTCAGTGGACAGAGTTTCGGATACGCTGCGTCGGGAACCAGGAAGTGCCGTCCCCTCGGTCGTCTGGGCCTGTCGCGTATGGGTCGTCTTCGCCTCGGTGATCGCGGCTCGCCCTGTGCTCGGAAGTCTTCTGGGAGAGGGCTGGACTCGACAATCTTCGGTTGCGGACTCGAAAGTCTTTTAAGAGAGTCGGACCCGGTAGTTTTCCGTTTGTGGACTTGAACGTCTGAAGATGAAGGCGGACTCGCAAGTCTACAGTTTGCGGACTCGACAGTCTTTTTTTTCATGGACGTTGATGCACTACGGTCAGTACACTCAAGTGGCCCTTATGAAACCAGGCACGTGCCTGTTAGGGTTAGGTATTAGTAGACGCGATTCAAGCTATAGGAAAGAATACGAGCAAATAAGCTACAGGCGAGCTGCCTGAATGTTTGCTTGCATGCAATTTAAGTGGGTAAGGATTAAAGTTTTTAGTTTAGGAAAACAATCAGCAAGTGAGATTACCGAGTACAAATCATTGTAACTTGCACACAGTACTCTAAAGGGTTCATGCAGTTCATAGAAGGTTCTAGAATGGCGCAAAACTAAAGGTATGTAGGATCTAGTATTTCTACTCGGAACGTGGCAATTGATCCTAACAAGTCAGTACTTTCCACGTCGCCATTAATAAGGTTATAAATGAAGGTAATGCCTAGAAAAGTTCTACGGTTGGCTACGGAGGGTAAGTTAATTAGAGGAAGTTTACTATAATAGGAGGGTAATCTCTGGTCAGCATCCCAGTTTAAATCGCGTAGAGCGAAAAGCAAAAAGATCTTTTGAACCGATTCAATGCATTTACTATGGACTCCGTACTGTGGGCTCCAAACGCAAGATCCATATTCTAAGATAGGGCGAACTAATGAAATATATAAAGTTTTAGTAACATAAGGATCATCGAATTCTTTCGACCACCGTTTAATAAATCCCAGCATACCCCTGGCTTTATTTACCATGTGCGAAATATGATCGATAAAGTCAAGTTTGGGATCCAGACGGACACCCAAGTCATCAACTGAGTTAATTCTTTCCAAAGAGCAGCAGTTAAGTGTGTAAGTTGCAAGCTTGGGAACGACACGACAGAATGCTATTAGCTTACATTTAGAGCCATTTAAGTTTAATAGGTTTATGCAACACCAGGTTTGGAAGCTATCAAGATCTGTTTGTAAGTCAGACTGGTAGGCGACGGTGTGGTATTGCACGCAAAGCTTGACATCATCAGCGTACATGAGTACTCCCTTGCGGGACACCTGAGGTGACTTGGAGAACATTAGATAAATTATTTTTAAAGAGGACTTTTTGCGTCCTGCCAGTCAGATAACTAGAGATCCACCTAAGAAGATCAATTGGAAAACCCATTAAGTCGAGTTTTCTGTGGGGAAAGGAATGGTTAACACAATCGAATGCTTTACTGAAGTCAGTATAAATTACATCCGTTTGAAGGTTATTCTGGAAACCCCTTAAAATGAAGGAAGTGAGCTCCAGAAGGTTTGTAGTTGTTAATCTTCGCTTAACAAATCCATGTTGACATGGAGAAATTACCGATCTACAAAGGTGCTGCAAATGTGGAGTAATGTTTTCGCAAAGTTTAGGAATGGTCGAAAGCTTAGAGATGCCTCTATAGTTGCTGGCCTCCGATTTGTTACCTTTTTTGTGAAGAGGAATAATGAGTGATTCCTTCCAAATAAGGGGAAAGTGCGAGGTTTCTAAGGATAAGGTAAACAATTTAAAAGGGGGCAAGCACAGGGCATCATCGCAATACCTAAGCACACAGCCCGGTATTCCGTCGGGACCTGGCAGATAAACTGGCTTTACACGACGAAGATCTAAAAGGAGAGAGCTTTCATTTAAACATTGACAGAAAATTAGGTTCGAACTGGGCAAGCTATAAGAATAAGTCTGATTTAGGTCAGTGGAAGTGGAGTATGTTGTTTGAAAAAATTGGGCAAAAAGATCAGCAATTGCCTGATCGCCCTTCACAGTTGCGTTTGCAAACAAAAGTGATGAAGGATGAGTTACCGCCTTACGTTTAGTATTAACAAAATTATAGAACTGTTTAGGATCCTGGGAAAATTGGACCCTGCAACGAGTCAAATAATTTTTGTAGCACGGTGAAGTTTGATCGAGCCAATATATAATTAGAGAGGTCAGAACGAGAACCGGTTTTTCTAAACTTCGTGTACAGCCTTGACTTTACATTTTTTAAGCGACTCAATTCTTAAGCAAAACAAGGTGGTTTATTTGAGATTGAGGGATAATATAACGGGACACAGTCCGAGAAGAATAAATTCATCGCATTGTAAAAAATGTCTACGGCATCATGTCAGTGCACATGAATAAATCAGACCAGTTAAAGTCAGAAATAAAATTATTCAGCCGGTCGCAGTCAGACTTGCGAAAGCAGTAAACTCTTTGGGCTGGTCTATAAGATATTTTCTGTATAACAACCCCAATATCGAGTGTCACATCGAAAGTAGGATGATAGGGATCTTCAGGTTGCGTCAGAGGCACCACCCTCGCTAAACTGACGCTTGCCGGATTAGAGACGAAACAAAGATCAAGCTCTAAAGAATTTCGTAC
Source organism: Drosophila mayri (assembly GCA_008042485.1). Classification (NCBI taxonomy): domain Eukaryota; kingdom Metazoa; phylum Arthropoda; class Insecta; order Diptera; family Drosophilidae; genus Drosophila; species Drosophila mayri. The sequence goes on along the minus strand of VNJN01007079.1, from coordinate 13,974 downwards.
ATGGTTGACTTGAGACAGCGAAATGTCGAGCAAGCCAGCAATAAAATCATGTTGCGTTGAGGATTGAAGTGTGTTAGAGGAGGTATCTAGGGACCAAATAGCCCCAGGGATATTAAAATCACCCAAGACTACTAAAGTATCTCTATCAGAAAGCATATTGGAAACCATCCGAATAGCGGAAAGGTGGTTCCAAAAAATAGGCAGTTCCGACAGTGGGGGAATGTAGGAACATGTAATAAAAACAAAGCGACCATTAAATGATAGCTTCACACAAAGGAATTCAACTTCGTTGTTTTCCTCGTAAGTTACTAATTCAGACGTGAGAGTGGAGTTGACCGCTATGAGGACCCCACCCCCGCGCCTGACAGGCCGATCTAGCCGATTAATCGTGAACACAGCTGGGAAAACTTCGGAGCCAAGAATCTCCGGCTCATTTAACCAGGTTTCTGTGAACACAATAACATGGGAAGCGAATGCAAAACTATCAGAATACAGAATACAGAATACAGGCAGCTTACTCCGCAAGCCTCTTGCATTCTGATAGGAGATTAACAGCGAAGTATTTAGTTTTTTTGGACAGAGTCCGAAAAGGTAGAGGGCACAGTGGTCAGATCGGGCTTAGGAAGAGTTATCCCAACAGGCCGTTTCTTTTTCTTAGCTTCGTATTCTTTAACTACAACATACTCAGGCCAGAATTTGGTTGAGCATATCGTGCCGAAGAATTCGTTTGCGATATTTATTTTGAAAGATGAAATATCCCTAGCGTAAGAAAATTTGAATATTTTCACCTTTAAATTTAAATTTTCGGCTCTAACTTTGCCTCGTATAAAGGCAATAACATCTTCAGATGTTTGGCCAGGAGAGAGCCGCAAAACAAATATTTGTTTCGTAGGTGGGACAGCTATGAGGGCTTGAGGTGAAGCAGACTGAGTGCCTGTAGTGCCCATATTTTCCGGTAATTCCTGGGGGGATAAATTTACGGGGCTATGGGGGGTCAAAATTTGTGCTCCCATAGGAGACGAAATTGAAATTTGCGGTGGAACGTTTAGTCCCACAGCACCTTCAGGACCCGAATCTTTCCTAACACTTGACCTCAGAATTCTGGGATTTAATTCTGAGGTCGAAGGCTGGGTCAAAGGCGGCTGCTGTTGAGAGTCCGCCGCGGGTTGTTGGGATCCGTCGCAATGCTGCACTCCAGTAGCAGTTTTTTTGCGCCTTGGAGACTCATTTAGTAGCGTAAGGCTATTAAATTGTTTCTCAAGCGCTAGGAAGCTGTTATGAGTTTTATTGAAACACGATAACAGCTCCTTAAAACTGCCCTTGGCTTGCCGCATGAAAGACGACATTTCCCTTTCAACACACACATCATCACATCATCAACAGTCCGACCGGCAACCTCAATGCACTTTGCGTGCAGAATGTTGTCGCACAGCCAGCAGCCGATGGTAAGATCACTTGACAAAATTACCTTCTTGCAGGATTTGGAGAAGCAGACGATATCGGAAGACATTATTAAAGACTTACCACTGTACTTGTAGCAATAGATAATAGGGCGAAAGATGTGAGACGAAAAGTGCAGCTGCACCGAGAGACTTGAAGCATTAAAGAGCGGGGAAGTGTGAGAGTCTCTTGAGAGACAGTCGGAAGTCTTCCGTTTCTGGACTCGAAAGTCTGGAGAGAGAGGCGGACTGGGAAGTCTATAGTTTGCGGACTCGAAAGTCCTCAGAAAGATGCGGACTCGTAAGTCTACAGTTTTGCGGACTCGAAAGTCTTGAGAGAGAGAGAGAGTCGGACTCGGAAGTCTTCCGTTTGTGGACTCGAAAGTCTACAGAGAGAGGCGAACTTAAAAGTCTATAGTTGGCGGACTCGAAATGTTGGCGGGCTCGAAAGTCTTAATTTGCGGACTCGAAAGTCTTCAGAGAGAATTCAGCGGGCCGAATTATATTCGCGACTCGAAAGTCGGTCGGACTATGTATTGAAAACCAAATCCTAAGATTCGGTTCGCCCAAAAAATGACTTTGGCTGCTAACTACGAGGAGTGTGCTACTAGAGGCTTACCGCTCCCGATCGCCGTCGGCTGCTAAGTGCTTTCCCAAGGCCAGCGGCCCGCGTTATATAGGGCCTGCCGTGTCCTTGTGTGCCCGCCGCGATCGGCTTCTTCCTCTCCTTCTTAGTGTGGCCCTTTCTTGGCGCGCGTGGGCTTTTAATTCAAATTTCTCAATTATGTGCGCGGCACGCGTCACATAGTGATTCCCTCCAAATAAGGGGAAATTCGGAGGGATCTAAAGATAAGGTAAACAATTAAAGAAAGGATTTATACAGGGCCTCGGAGCAATACCTAAACTCAGATGTATGATCTAAAGATTTTGAGGGCGATTGTGTAGTTTTAAAAAGCTCAGCAAAGATATGGGCTATAGACAGAATTTAGCAGCGAGGGAAGGTAGAACGTGGGTTTACGTTTTAAGTTAACAAGATTTTAAAACTCTTTAGGGTCCTGCGTGAACTGAACCTGGCAACGAGTCAAATAATTTTTAGAACACTGACCGTTAAGCACGGCAAAGTTAGATCGAGCACTAAGATAAGATGAAAAAGTCGTTCTTGAACCAGTGAGTTTATATTTATTTTAAATCCTAGATTTTACGTTCTTTAAACGTGTCAGCTCTTTGGTAAACCAAAATGGTTTATTAGAGACCGCTGGGTAGGTTTCAGGAACACATAAAGAGAAAAATGAATTCATGCACTGTAAAAGATATCAACGGCGGATGCCATGTCCGAGCTCGTGTGAAGTTTTGACCAATCAAATTCAGTTATTAGATTGTTTGGCCTCTGATAGTCGGCCTTTCGAAAACAGCGGACCCTGTTTAAACTACTGCCAGATTTCATTGCTAAAACTGTCCCTGTGTCAATAGTCCCATCGAAAGTAGGATGATAAGGATCTTCTGGTTGCGTCATAGGAGGAACTCTAATTAGATTTACACCACCAGGATCAGAGACAAAGCATATATCCAGTAAGCGGTTTAAAGAATTAAAGATATGGTTAACTTGGGATAAAGAGAAATCGAGCAAGCCAGTTAAAAGTCATGCTGTGCCGCAGTGTGAAGAACATTAGACACACCATCAGAAGACCAGTGAGCTCCAGGTATGTTGAAGTCACCCAAAGCCAGTAATTGGTCCCTGTCAGAAAACCGATTGGAAACGGTCTGAATTGCCGCAAGGTGTTTCCAGTAAATTGGCTCTTCCGAAGGTGGAGGGATGTAAGAGCAGGTTACATATATGGAACTACCTGTAGAAGATAGTATTACACAGATAAATTTGATGTCCAAAAAGTCATTAGATACCAACCGTTCAGAGATGAGGCAAGAGTCAACGGCAATTAAAACTCCGCCACCACGCTGGAACTGGCGATCTAATCTATAAATTATGTACTTACTTGGAAGAATTTCGGAGCATAAGATCTCCGACTTCAACCAGGTTTCATTAAATACAATTACCTGGGATGAAAAGGAAAGGCTATCCGAATACAATCTAGAAAGCTTACTGCGCAAGCCCCTAGTATTCTGATAGGAAAGCAGTAAAGAAGAGGTTAGTTTTTTAGGACAGAAGGTGGAACTGTGGGCAGAGAGGGTTGCAACGGACTGGGCAGTTGTACTCCCACAGGTCGATTTCTCTTATTTCGAGCCTCGTTCTCCTTGACTATCACGTACTCGGGCCAGAAGTCACCTGAGCAAATAATGTCAAAGAGTTGGGATGAGACATTTATCTTGAATGATGAAATGTCTCTGGCATACGAAAATTTGAATTTTTCCACCTTGACGTTGCCAGCTTGTGTTTTGCCTTGAATATAGGCTAGGACATCTTCCGATGCGAGATCAGGGCAAGCCTCGAAACAAAATTGTTTTCGAAGGTGGGACTGCTGTGAGGGGCTTGCGAAATGAATTGTTACCTACCACGGCCGGTAATCCGGGCACTGTTAGACCCTGGGTCGGGTTTTCTACGGGGGTTTGCGGAGCCAAAGAATTGGACACCGCATTGGACAAACCGGACGACGAAGAAATTGTTGGTTGAGCGCCTTCCAATGCCACAACGACCGATTCTGTTACCAAATCTTTGATCGTTTCTGATCTCAGAACCATTGGAACGGGGACCAGGGGCTGTTGCGACGGGGAGTGGCAGGAAATTGGTTACTGTGTCTCACACAGTTTTAGCTGACTAGCAGCGGCGACTTATTTAATAGCTTCATACTATTAAATTGAGCGTCTAGATCGGAGAATAGGTCATTCGCCTTAGGAAAAGTGGCCATCCACTCCTCACTCCCAACAATAACGCAGTCCCATTCTTCCGCCATTCGACCGGTCATCTCGATGCACTTAGCATGCATTACTGCGTCGCAAAGCCAACAATGAATACCGTGCTGGTCTGCCAAAACATTCCTTTGGCAGTTCTTTATATTACAGACAATATTCTGGGATATTTTCACAAACACTAGAACCACTGTGTACACTACCAAAAAATACCAAAAAAAGCACGCTTAACCCTATCATGTCTAATGCTTATATTTTTTTAGGTAGACATATAAGCTTGAGTTCACCCCAATATAAACTGACAAAAATTACAATGTCCTGGCTCAAGAGCTACAGGATGTTGCGTATATGAAACATTGTGCATTTGTTTCATTTATTTAAAGACAGATTTAAAGATAGTGGCTCAAAAATACAATCTTGCAGTACGACTTCGTTTCAAAAAAACAAAAAACACAAACATTGGCAGCACAATTAAATAATGAAAATAAAACGGATTAAATACATAAATAATATGGCTGCATGCACACGCGAAATGAACGGGAACTATAAGGAACACAATGTAGAAGTATAAAAAAAAACCGATGGTTTTAACTCAATGTTATTACACAAAACAAGAGCGCAAGAAAAAAACACGACCATTCACTTGAAATGAGAAAGACGTAATATATATATACAGTCGGTCCCTCACATCTCATCCATTCCTCGGGGATGGAGGCGGATGTAGACAGGGGCGCTGGTGATTGATATCTGGATTTTGTACAGGAACAGGCCAGGTTGGTTTGGTCCTGGACCATCTCGCCGGCGTGTTGCCTGCACTCATCCTGCCACCCTTTTGGGGCAGGTATGACGGCGTCGGGCTCTACCGTGGAGGGCAGCGGTTGGACTGTCCTTGTTGGCTGTCATTTGGCGGCGGCTTGGCTCAAGATAGCGCAGCACCCAGGTTGTCTGGATGGGGCTCGTGCTGGTGATCAGCGTCAAGCGGCCAAGACGGCAGGGTGTCTTTCGAGCGCGGCTGCGCGAGACGGCCGCGGTGGTGGGTCCGTCCGACGATGCATGTTGCATCTGGAGCAGGGGACGCCTGGCGTCAACCCTGTTTCTCCTTTGGGTTCTTGGTGGTTTGTGGGTATGTGGCCCTCCAGCGCGGTTCGCCTCTTCTCAGGCTCGCTTAAAAAGTGCTCAGTTGACAGCGTTGTCCGATCCCGGGAGATTTCTGAAGTTGAGATCGAATAAAATCGTTATCGCCTTGTTCCTTCCCTGGTCCGACCCATCATCGTTTCGACCGATCTGGCGACCCCGGAATGCCGATGCAGCTAATGGCCATATGACACAGTAATTTAGTTTTCATTAATTAGAGACTTTTTGAGAACCTAGAAAGAGAGAATCCCTTTGTAATGCGACTTGCATCACACCGATTTTAAAAAGTAAACAAAAGCAAGTGTTATTAATTTCTGGGGTCATCGCTGAAGCACTTCTGTTGCATGTGAAAGCGCTAAAATTTATTTTTTCAACTTTCATAGGGATACAAATTTTATTATTAACACTTAAAACGTTAATTTCCGTTAGCTTTGAAACTCAGAACATCGTCGACTAAAACATAGTATTGTTTTCAACAAATAATTGCAAAATATTAACAAAAATCAATTTGTATCGTGTGCCCAATTTGACTCGTGACCTCCAATGAGCTTGCTAATATACATTTCAATTACAATTTTGTTCCATTAGAGCAGTATAGTGTCATCGCTCAAATTTCGTATCTAGTATATTTCATTTAAATATATGCCTTCTAATGCGTTGGCAAATGTATTCACAATACATTAGAAGTGCCGTATAGTCATCTTGCTCACACTTATGTAAAACCCTATAGGGCTGTCAAATCTTTAATGAAGTCTCTAATTAATAAGGTAGTATCATAAAAGCATAAATGAACGCCGCTGTCACTGGCTCGATCGAGGGGAATCTTGTTTATGGGTATTGCGCGGGGTGGGGACGTTGGATGAGAACGCATCATCAAGTGGCCCCCATGATACCACGGCCAGGGCTCGACTGCAGTTGTCATTATGACAGTATCCAATAAGCGTCGGTGGCGAGTTGCTGGGTCTTTCAGCCGAACGATATTCGGTGAGAAAAACTCGACGACTTGATACGGTCCGTCATACTTGGCTGCTAGCTTGGCATCAATCCCTTTAGCAACATTAGACAATGCGTGCCGGCGCACGGGAATTACAGCACCTAGTTGTCGAAGGTTGTAAAGCCAGCCTTGCGCTAGCATGGTTTTGACTGTGCGGTTTGCCCTCTCAGTAGAGTTCTGTCGTGGAGTGTATGGAGCGGTGAATTGCAACTCCATTCCTAAGGCTCTGCTTGTGAACTGAGTCCTATTGCCGCAGACCAAAGTCGGCTTATATGCCGTTCGCGGAAGGCTCGATCTTGGTCTGGTGCTCATCGCAAGGGGATTAGCTCGGCCCATTTGAATAACGAGTCCAATAAGACAAGGAGAACCTCGTTTCCTTGCTTAAACCGGAAGGGGTCCCACGAAGTCAGCGCAGAAGATCTGGAAATGTTTGTCAACTTGGCGTGTGAACATTTTTCTAGATTCTTTTTCCTGGCTAACCTTAAATCGTTGGCAGCTCAGACAGAGTCATACGTAGATGGCGACTTCCCAGAAAAAACAGGGCCAGTAATATTCCTTGCCCACCCGTGCCCAAGTCTTGCGTACACCAAGGTGCCCAGAGTCGTATGATGGTGGCGTTCCTGTAGCACCCTCCAGCGAAAACTAGTTCCCGCACTCAGTTTCCAGGGAGTATACTCCTGTTTCGGACGCAAGAGTATACGTCTGTATAGGTTTCCGTTTTCTTTGCGGTAGTCGGAATACTTGGCGAGTTCCTGCTGGATCTGGCGAAGCATCTTGAGTATCCATTTGCAGGTATTGTCCTGCGCTTGCTGGATGGTGGTGAGTGGTTGGCGCGACCAGGCGTCGGCTACCAGATTCTGAGTTCCACGACGACAATTAATGACATATAGGAAACGTTGTAATTCCAATGCCCACCGAGCGAATTTAACCACTTGAGCGAGTGGTGGTCGGTGAGTACCTCGAATCGGTTCCCTTCCAGATAGCAACGCATCTTGCGGATAGCACACGCTATCGCAAGAGACTCTTTTTCAGATTAGTTTCGCTCAGTGTTGTAGAGCCGGCGGCTGGAGTATGCGATGACCCAATAACACAATCACTGGTGTCGGTCTGGAAAATTAATTACTCCGAGTAGTCAAGGCAAGCAAAAATCGGGGCTTTCGTCAGCAGCTCCTTCAGTCCTTGAAAAGCCTTTTTTCTGCTTTTCAGACCTCTACGTCGGCAAACTTCGGTACAAAGCGTCTGTTCCAAGACGCTATGCCGAGGTGTCGTCGATGTTCTTTAAGATTCATCAACGCTGTTAGCTCCCATATGGAGGAAATGTTCTCCGGGTCAGTGTGAATACACACGGTTCAGACGGGGGTTTGCGTCCCTCAGGCGTCTGGTCATTTCGCGTTCGTTCCAAGCGTGTTCCTGCAATGTGGAGCAGATCAAATCGTCCAGGTACATGAAGGCGTGTGGCTCCATATTGGGGCCGATGACATTGTCGACGGCACTTTGAAAAATTTTCGGGGCCGAAAGCCATTATTCTCCAATGAATCCAATATAGCTCTAGAAATACGCCTAAAGCAACAAATATTTCCCCCAATAATCTCGTAGGAAAACAAGTAAATTTAATTAAGTACAAATGAAAAGAGTTTGCTAGTTTGCAAGTTTGCTACAGTTCCCTGCCCCGCTTACCCGCTACTAACTTACGACCACCGACCTCCTGAGCCTTTTCTGCCGCTTCGATATCATTTTCCTGTATTGGCTCCATCTGAACAGATCCGCCATCTTTGGTGAGCTGACGCTTTGGCGCTGCGTGACGTCACTGCTCGTGTTTGTGGTCTCTTAGAACACGACCTTCCACTTCCTCATCAACTGTTTCTTCATCGTGCCGTACAGCGACAAGTTGGAGAAGGATCAGGCTCCGGAAAATCCCTGGGACAGAGGCATGGCCCTAGGCCGGAACTAATCCTTGCAACAGATGATCATCCTACGCTTCCTACCTAAATCTAGTCTAGACTAATTCACGTTTTTAACGGTTTGGTTTCCCCGTCTTTTTTCGTGACCAAGCTCCTTATATACACTCAGATCCTCTAGCAACAGTAATAAGTTAACATGTTGTGTCTACTAATTATTAAATTATATTGATAAATGTTTGTACATATAGAAAAAATCTCCTCGGTCAGGAAACGGGCGTTGGGCGGTCGCTTTAAAATAAGGTTGATCTTGGTAGAAGATATGCGTCAGGGATTGAATTCTAGTTAAACTGATGGTTGTCGACGTACATTCGGACGTCATCGTTTTTCTTAACGGCGGTGACGATCGGCGCGCTATGTGGACTTTCGCAGCGCGGGTCGTTGGTTTGCTTGTTTCTCTCTCTGTCAGTTTAACGACAATTCAATCCCTGACGCATATCTTCTACCAAGATCAACCTTATTTTAAAGCGCTGCCCAACGCCCGTTTCCTGACAGAGGAGATTTTTTCTATATGTACAAACATTTATCAATATAATTTAATAATTAGTAGATACAACATGTTAACTTATTACTGTTGCTAGAGGATCTGAGTGTATATAGTTTAATTGGCTTTTCGTTACGCATGACAATACTGTGATTGGCAATGTGGAAGATGCCGGCAAGCGTGTCAAATCGAGAATGTTTCCTTTCGAGGAATGATCCTCAAGTGCTATCCAGAGCTCTGGATAGTTCTAGATGTGGTCGTTGGAGCGTGGCTCCTCCTCTGAGCATCGACAATTTCGCAGCAGGATTGCCGTGCTTTAATGCGTCCCCGTATGTGCGACACGTTGAAGATGCCGTGATATGTTCATGCTGCGTTTGCGCGCGTGGAGCGGCTTGCTTGTGTGAGTGTTACTGCTCCGTTGCAAAGAAAATTTATTCCCGGTAGCATGGCGTCCACTACGTCCATCATGATGAAGACGAGGGGCCCGTAGGGAGAAAACGGATATCACCGGGATTACGGACATTCCGCGACACTTTCGGATATCAAATCTTTTTTAACACTCGCTCTCAAGAGGGCTGTGCCAAGGGAGGCTGTTGTTGATAGCCACAGCGCACAGTGTAAGATTTTGTCAATCTAGAGCGCCTTCATTAAAAAATATATATTTTTTTGGCGTCGATGCGCTATAAACTGCACTTTAAGAAATGTTCAACTATAAGGAAATCACAATCCAAAAAAAATTTTAAATTTTTGCGTTGAAGATAACGATTTTTAAAGCGGAACTTTAGAAAAGCATGCAAACTATCTTATCTATTATCTAAACTTATCTATTTAACTCTACCATTTTTTTTTTATTGAAAAACAATACCGAAAACTATGCGTTTTTATCATGTTTCCCATTTTCGGTAGAAAAAAACTTATATATTTCTATCCCATTCTATTACACCAAAACACACCATTTGCATTTACATTTTCATATAGCATCAGTTTCAAAAATAAAACCCTCATATTTTGCACAAATGCCTTAAATTTAAAAATGTGTGAAACAACCCGTTCTGAGTTTTTGGAGGTTTGAGCAAGGAGTGTAAGCGAAATTCACGTGTAGAACAGTCAGTGGTGTTTAGCCATGACATTTTGTAATTTTATTTTGCAATAACATATTTCCAAACTATGTTTTGAACTCCCAAACAGATTTTGAAAATTTGGGAAAGATAAGGCCAGAAGTTTAGAATAAATGCAAGTTTATAATGAAAACTTTGGGTGTACATACGAATGGTGATCTTATTTAGGTGCTACCATAAATTAGGAACTAAGAGCTTTCAGAAAATGTGCCCAACTAGTGTCTTAAGATCGATACGATGACACGATGATACGATGAACCAAATTCGTATCAAATAAGCTAGATGGCAACAAGTGTTGTAAAAGTTTTTATAAGTAAGTTTTTTTTCTTTCTCAGTCAATTGTGTTCAATTAAACCCCTCGTTTTTAATGGCTTGACTCATAATCTTAAAAATATAGCTAAAAACATGAGCCTATACAAAAACACAAATTTCACATAACATTGAAAAAAAAATTGTCTCCAAATTGAAAAACAGAATACTTTTTTAATGTTAAAAATTACAACAAAAAATATGAAATTGTTTAAAATTCTCTTAAAATTTTGGAAATATTTTTTTTTTAATTTTTATGTTTTAAAATGCACTTTTCATAAAATTTTGGGGCCCACGAATATGCCACGCCCATTTTTTATATCTATCTAATTATTCGGGCTTTGGGAATGTTCATTTCAAATTTCAAGTTGATATTTAAAAAAATACGAAAGTTATTAAATTAAGGCGCCCTAGATTGGCAAAATCTTACACTGTGCAGCGGGTTGTTGCGATCCTCTTATATGTTCCCCACCAATTGCAATTTTTTGCGCCTGGGCGACTTATTTAATACCAATGGCTAATAAATTTGGATAACGTCCAGAGATACCACTTACAGATTACCTTTTTACAGGTTTTTGCAAAACAGACAATTGTAGAGAATATTTTAAAGACTTACCACTGTAATTAGTATGTTAAGGAGAGTGAGGGAGCAAGGAATAAGAAGACAAGAGATACAAAAAATTGTTAAACGGCATATGATAGTGAATTGCTGAAAAATTTAAATATCTAGTGGACAATGTGCCACGCCCACCCATTTGACCATTTATAGGATATCAAAGTGAAAAAATATAATTTTCTCATAGAAAGCGATTTACGATTTTCACACAAAACGATTGTGTTTTTCATTGCTCCATATTTATTCTATATATATCAGTAAATTACTGTATGAATAAATAATCTTGTAGCGTTGATCGCAGCATAAACTTTTGCGGAAGTAAGATCCGGTTTGCAATTCTATTTTAAATGGAAATTTTTTAATTTATTGGCATAAATTACTTAAATTAATAACCTAAGACAACACCGTGCCTGTGTATATTCGTTTATATTCGAATGGTAGACTTAAGTAGGTCTGACTCTTTATTTGACAATTCAGTGGACAGAGTTTCGGAACCAGGAAGTGCCGTCGCCTCGGTCGTCTGGGCCTCTCGCGTTTGGGTCGTCTTTGTCTCGGTGACGGCGGCTCGCCCTGGACTCGAAAGTCTTCTGACAGCGTTGGACTCGGAAGTCGTCAGCGGGTGGACTCGAAAGTCTTCGGTTGGTGGACTCTAAAGTGTTCAGAGAGAGAGGCGGACTCGCAAGTCGACAGTGCGAACTCGAAAGTCTTCAAAGAGCGAGAGACGGACTCGGAAGTCTTCAGTTTGGCGAACTCGAAAGTCTACAGAGAGAGAGAGAGAGGCGGACTCGAAAGTTTTTAGAGAAAGGCGGACTCGCAAGTCTTCAGAGAGAGGTGAACTCGAAAATCTTCAGAGAGAATTCGGCGGCCCGAATTATTGCCGCGACTCGAAAGTCTGTCTGACTATGTATTGCAAACCAAATCCTAAGATTCGGTTCGCCCAAAATTGACTTTGGCTGCTGACTACTGGAGGGATGCTACTAGAGGCTTACCGCTCTCGATCGCCGTCGGCTGCCAAGTGATTTCCTATGCCCAGCGGACCGCAATATATATGGCTTGGCGTGGCCAAGTGTGCCCGCAGCGATCGCCGTCTCTTATTCTTATTCGCCTTAGTGTGCCCCTGGCCGTCAGTGTGGCCCTTTCTTGGTGTTCGCGCCCGTTTGAATCCAAAGGGGTCGGTGGATCTTGTTATTTATTTGCAGTTGATTGCTGTATTCGTTGGTTTTTTTGTCTTCTTCTTCCTTAGTAAATTCATGGTTTACATCGTCTTACATTGTGTTTATTCTTTTATGTTCGGTTTGCTTCATTTTCTTTCTTCTTATTTTATTTTTTTTTTTTTTACATGTTCTGTTCTCTTAATTTTTTTTCTTTTTCCGTTTTCTTTTTACATTATTTTTACATATTTCTATTATTTTGTGCGCGATCTGTAACTCGTGGCACACTAGTACGTCTCTGTTTGGCGTTGGTAGGCGCTGCACTAGTGGCGGTGGGCCTCGGTCCTCCCCTGACGGTCCCAGTGTTGTTGATCGGTGGACATTGTTGGGCCTGCCACACCCGGTTGGATCCACTTCGGGTGGGCAGATGCGCCCCCGACGGGATCCTCCCGTGCCCTTCAATGTCCTCCTTCCGTGCATGGGCGACCCGGCGCCTTCTCGGTGCTGCCTCCTACGCTGCCGGTGCTGCTTGTGCCGTTGTGCTGGGTTACTCCGGTACCGTTGCCTCCACTCGTTTACCCATCATTGTCGGCTCCGTTCTTTTCCTCCCTGCTCCCGGCATCACCTTTGCTTTGTTAGAGCGTGCCATTGTTAGGTCCGGTTGTTTAATATGAGCATGTGTAAGAATTATGATTTGTGAGTGTTTTATTAGGTGTGAGTGTAAAGTTAGGACCATTGTTTAGTGTGGCCACCCGCCTAGTGCACATCGCTGTATCGTGATTGGTAATCAGTTCATCGTGATCATCGTAATCATATTTCGTTGGTGTCTACATACGGTTTTGTGTCACTTATGTATATGGGCTCGCTTTATTTGTATACCCTTGCAGGGTATTATAATTTTAGCCAAAAGTTTGCAAAGCAGTGAAGGAGACATCTCCGACCCTATAAAGTATATATATTCTTGTTCAGGATCAACAGCCGAGTCGATCTAGTCATGTTTGTCTGTCCGTTTCTACGCAAGCTAGTCCCTCAGTTTTAAAGCTATCTGAATGAAATTGCAGTTAGTCTTCTATATACTCTCACTCGTACATATGTCGGAACGGGCCGAATCAGACGATTATAACATATAAAATTATAACAAATAATAAGGTAACAAATCGGAGGCCAATAACTATAGAAGAATCTCTAAGCTTTCGGCCATCCCCAAACTTTTCGAAAACATAATCACTCCACATTTGCAGCACCTTTGCAGATCAGTAATTTCTCCATGCCAGCATGGATTTGTAAAGCGAAGATCAACAACTACAAACCTTTTGAAGCTCACTTCCTTCTTTATAAGGGGCTTCCAGAATAACCCTCAAACAAATGTAATTTATACCGACTTCAGTAAAGCATTTGATTCTGTTAATCATTCTCTTCTCCTCAAGAAACTCGACTTATTGGGTTTTCCCATTGATCTTCTTAGGTGGATCTCTAGTTATTCTTTTAAAAAAAAATGTATCTAATGTTCCCCGAGTCACCTCAGGTGTCCCGCAAGGGAGCCTCCTGGGTCCTGAGTACTCATGTACGCTGATGATGTCAAGCTGTGCGTGCAATACAAGACCGTCGCCTTCCAGTCTGATTTACAAACAGATCCTGATAGCTTCCAAACCTGGTGCCGCATAAACCTATTAAACTTAAATGGCTCTAAATGTAAGCTAATGACATTCTCTCGTGTCGTTCCCAAGCTTGCAATATAAACGCTTAACTGCTGCTCTTTGGAAAGAATTAACTCAGTTGATGACTTGGGTGTCCGCCTGGATCCTAAACTTGACTTTCTCGATCATATTTCGTGCATGGTGAATAAAGCCGGGGGTATGCTGGGGTTTATTAAACGGTGGTCGAAAGAATTCGATGACCCTTATGTAAC
>VNJN01007074.1:0-23384 GCA_008042485.1 Drosophila mayri | reverse complement strand
GCAGTCGGACAACGGGAAGACGTTTGTGGGGGCATCTGCCCTGCTATCCCGCGACTTTCTCCAGAGCCTAAAAGGGGCGGTGACGGGTGCCTATAACCACCAGCAGCTGCTCTGGCATTTCATTCCTCCGGGAGCCCCACACATGGGGGGCCTGTGGGAGGCAGGCGTCAAGAGCTTCAAGACCTTGTTTTACAAGTCCACCGCCACGCGGAAATACACGTTTGAGGAGCTTTCTACTCTCCTGGCGAAGATCAAGGCGTGCCTAAATTCGCGGCCGCTCGCGCCAATGTCCGAATGGCGCTTACACCCGGGCACTTTCTTGTGGGAGGGCCACTTCTTGCCACGGTTGAACCCGAGATGAAGGGGAATACCACGTCCATGATTAACCGCTGGCAACACCTAAAGGCTCTTCAGCAGCAATTTCGGCTGCGCTGGAAGGAAGAGTACCTTAAGGAGCTCCATAAGCGGAATAAGTGGCGAGCCCCTACAAGAGATCTCCGCGTTGGGGATATGGTGGTCATCAAGGAGGACAACCTTCCGTCCAATGAGTGGCGATTAGACAGGGTTGACGCGGTGTTTCCGGGATCCGATGGCCATGTCCGCGTGGTCGACATCCGCACCGCGCGAGGCCTCATCAAGAGGCCAGTAGCTAAGGTCGTGCTGCTTCCTATGGAAGAGTCCACCCGACCACAGTAACAATGCGTTCTGCCGCTCCAATGTTCCTGTTCATTGTGCCGTATCGTAGCTCTGACCGTAGTTCATATTCGTAGTATTACACCATTACTAATAACGTTGTTTTTCTCCATCATATTTCCGCCAGTCGTAGTCAGCACGATGACGCCACGTCCACGCAACGCCCAGTCACTGGAGAGCAGATGTACTCGAGGTACACAGTCCTACCGATGCCGAGACTGCAGTGGGATCCACCCGCTGAAGAAGTGCCGCCGCTTTCTGCGTTTAAGCGCCGAGAAGCGGCTCCGAGCGGTTCTCGTCAACCGATATTGCTCCAGTTGCTTGGCCCACGAGCACTCTGACGGAGCGTGTCGGCGAGGGGACTGCTGCAAGACGTGTGGTCAGGATCACCACTCATTGCTGCACATCGTGGAGAAGCCGCGGACTCGGCGCCAACCGCGTCAGGAGGAGCACCGGTCACGGTCGTCGTCCACTACTTTCCGGCACCCATGAGCCGCTCGCAAGCCGGTGGCATCCCGACGTTCATCAGCAACGTCTCGGCATTCTTCCGCCACTGGCCGGCTGTCTTCAGACGCTCCACGGCCTTCGTCCGCCACTCATCGGGTGCCGCCCCATGTTCGTCCGCCCACACCGGCCGCATCTAGGCAATCTTCCGCCACTCGTCAAGGGCCCCCACAGGATGCGGCCGCGGCGCCAACTTTGTCGTCGCTGTTGCAGCGATACAGTGTCAATATTCTGCCGACGGCGCTCGTGCGGATTGACACCGGGACCCGGATCTTCGCAACGGGGGCCCTCATTGACCCTGGCTGACGAGCGGTTCTATTTGCCAGCCACGATTTCCGTCGTTCTGGGCGCGGACATGTATCCGCGCGTCATTCAGCCGGGCTTCCTGAAGATTCAGGACGGGCTACCGGTGGGCCAAAGCACAATTTTTGGATGGGTCGTGTCTGGAGCCTGCCACCAGCCGTAACAACGTGGGACCAATTGCAACCCGAGTGATTGCAAGGGGGGCGGGATGTTTAGGTGAGGGGCCCTCTGTGCCGCCTTGGCTCACTAGAACTTAAGAGCGCACCCGCGCTCGCCCCGCTTTTGTGCTCAGGGCCTCGGGTCCGCCGTCGCTGCTCCCGCTCTCGTGCTTGGCCTTCCGCCGCTCGGGCCCGCTCCCATACTGTTAAGCTGAGCTTATTAAATAATAACCGGCCTGAAACGATAGCCTAGGAGTCTCGATGAATTTTTTGATTTCGATCTAAAATTCTCTAGCCTGGTTTTTAGTAATTTAGAAACACAGTCAAAGCGTAAACACTTTTGCGACACAAGAAAAATAAGCCAAAAAAAAAACTAGCTGAAAAACGACTCTAAAATAGTTTTCGACGTTGAAATTTATTTTGACGATTATTTGGAAAATATGAATTTTTGTTTCGGCGATCGACTTTGTATTGGGGTATGGATGCAAGATTTTGTATCACCTGTGTTTTGCTCGTTACTACTTGGATCGTATGAGTGCAGGTGTTTGTAGAAGAACAAAACGGAGCACTATGGGGCCGCGGACCGGTTTCGGTGTCCTAAATTAATAACTCAGTCTGTTTTGGAGATATTGACATGCAACTTTAAATATAGTCATAATTTGCCCCTGCGCACATATGGTATGAAAATCGTTCGGATCAGGAAACTATATCTTATAGCTCCCATAGGAACGATAGGGTAAAACTAAAGATAAATTTATGAAATTTTAGCAGCTGAAATTTGTTGCTTTTTTAATACTTTATAGCAATTTTGAGCTGAATCGGATTACGCTTTCCCTAGGAACTATCAGACTAAAATGCTGAATTGCACTATTTTTCCATAAGTGCAGTTAAATAAAAAAAAACCATTCCATCATATTTAAAAGGTTAAAACTAATATTTTATTTTAAGTATTAGTTAAATTAATAATTTATTTCGTTTTCTACTTCGAAAAAAGCATTTTAAAGCCTTTTGTTGCTCAAAACGGCCATTTTTGCTGCTCCAAACAGCCACCAAATCGGCGTTAAAAGACAGTGAGGTTACCTTAGAAAAATTCAAAATTCAAATTCAAAAAGACTACATTCGTTTGAAAAAGAATTGAATGCTTAAAAATACAGTTTAAATATTAATGTGAAACTAGGTGGCACTTTTTTTGTTTCTCTATTTAAAAATTTAAGTTTCACCTTAAAATTTGACACGTGGAAGGGTTCACAAAAACATAAAATTACAAGGACAATACGAATAACTCCTACTATGTAGACCCACAAAAACTTAGTACAAACCCCCCTGAATCGATTCCATGACGAATCTCTTCACAAATCCGACTTTTTCTTTACCTTTTTAAACTTCAAAAATAGCATATTTTGCGTCTGCTAAATTTGCCATTGAACGTGAGTGTTAACAGCCCAGTTTGGCGGCTGGTTGCTCAACACTGGACCGTTCTATCAAAATTTCTAGTAAGCAACATTAAAGCCTAATCTTATCTTAAAATAAAAATATTTTTAAAAAATTTTTTGGACAACTTTTAAAAAATGTCTTATGGCCACCAAAACCGGTCCGCGGCCCCATTTGCACTTCTATGCCAAGATCTGAAAAGATAGCTACAAAATAATATAGCTAGCATTTGGTTTTCAATGCAAAATCAATAGCTTTTATTATAAAAGTAGCTATTTTCCGCCAAAAGTGGATAGCCAAAGCAGGCTTATCTAACAGCACAGATGCAGTCTTCATACTGTCTGTGTGCTGGCAGCGCTGCCGGCAGACACTTTCCTATGCCCATTAGATAGGGCCGTGCCGACCGCTGATGTAAAACCGTAACTCGTGATCTGCACGTGCAGCGGCGGTTCTATCTGCTCTGGCGACGTTGGCGTCGGCAGCGACTTTTTGACTTTGCTTATTGACTACGATGCCAATTCGCGGCCCGTTTTGGCGAGACTGTATTTTTCTGCCTTGAATGGAATTTTCTATCGCTGTCTCCTCTCCCCTTTTCTTCTTTAGCTGCCCGAAAAAAACAAGGTGCCGTTATGGCGGCTGCATGTGCGTCGCAAATTTGGAAGTTTCTGGCAATTTCTGGTCGTTTGCATATGCACACTCGTATGTATGTATATGTATGTACACGCTGCTAAAAACCTCGTGTTCGGCTGGTGGAGCTTTAATCCACCTTAGTAAGAACTCTTACATCTCCCCATTTCCTGACGGTCCCTGGCGGTTTGGAAAACGTCAGAAAATAGAGGGGCCGTGGTTGGCGAGGTTTTTAGGGGTGGGTTTTGACCAAGATATCTGCCGCTTCCGATTGCCCACGCTGGGCGGGTTCGCGCTACCGGCCCTGGAGTTTCCCAGCGGGCGGACCCTCCACTAAAGACTGGAGCAGAGGCCCGGGGTGACCCAGCAGCCCGCGCCCGCAACCTAAACCTAAACCTAAATATGCCCCTTGACTCGTAATTTTCCAGCGGCGGCGCCCGGGCTAATCCCTGTGGCGCATACTGAGACTGGGCAAGACAGCTGGGAAAGGTCCCGCAGCCGCCGCCCGCGTCCACGTCCGAAATTTAACCCCAGCAACGTGACGCTCCTGTCCCCGTCAGGCCCAAATCGGTGCCTGGAATTACCCAACGGCGACCGAGGTGGGGAGGAGGGGGCACAGTGTGGTGTGAGAGGTCGATTTGTATAGGAAGAATAATAATATTATTTTTAGCGTGTTCATTCTGTTTCTTTATTTCATGTTTATTTGTCTGTGCTAGTCCCTCTTATGTTCGTAAAAGTATTTTGTTTTATTTCTACCCCTTTGTCTGTTTTTCTTCTTGTTTACACCAGTTCTGAGTTTTCGTAATTTAAATGTGGCGGGTGCCGTTCGCTCACCCGAGAGATATCTTTTCCAATTGTCCGGAAATCCGTGTCTTCGTTGTCCTTGTCGTGTGGGGGTCCTCGTTGTCCTGGGTTCTGGGTTCTGGTGTATATGTATTTTTCCGCGGGGGGTCACTTGATCACAATTAATTTTCACTTCTCAAATCTCTGCTGGCCTAATTACGAGTGATCTTTGTTCCTCATTCCAGCCGTCGCGTGACCCAATTCTGCCCGCTCCTTTGACGGCTGCGCTGCCACGATCGATGGCACGTGCCGTTCCGCATTCCATGCATTCTTTCGCAGGGCGAGCTTTCCGTCTCGCTCTCTCTCTTGGGCGGCAGGTGGACAATGCAAATTCCGTTTTTGCATTCCGACGCTCTGTCGGCGCCTGCGTCGCGGGCTTCTGCCCGAATCGCGCTCTCTGGCCTCTTCTGCCGGCCGCTGATTGGCGGATCTCGTGTTCCAGCCACCGCATCGTCGTTTCCTCTCGTTCCTCGAAGATGTTGCTAACGGTGCGGGCAATGTTGCCCGTGACGTCAGGCCTGGTGTGGCCGAGGTGTGGGCCCGGCCCTATGATTCCCTAACGCCTATGGCCCTAACTGATTATTTACACCTAACCTACTCTTAAACCTAATCTTAGCCTACTATTTACATTATTTTACATAATTATTTCATATTTACATCGTGTTTACTCGTGCCGGCAGTCACCTTGTGACCGTCGTCACAGTATCCTATCCACTGCACATCCATTCAACTCATATCTTATTTCATCCAGAAAATAGGCCATGCAATTATTTTTGAGCATGCCATTGACACCATTTGTAGTAGTTGATCCTGAATACGTATCAATAATTCTGCCAAGCGTTCCTTCAAAGTGTAGAAAACTCTCACACGGAAGGACATACAGGTCCGAGTTTTGAATAGTGATTCTAAGTTCATCGTTTTTTTTTTTTAATGTCGCTTGATAAGGAAAATAAGTGTGATATTCCTTTTTGATAATACTTTCATCATTAATAGGTTTTTCTTGAACATAAAAAATGTCATTCATTTGAATATTGTATTGTTATAAACTCTATTTAATATTAAATCCCAGTGATTTTAAAATCAATTTATTTTTTAATGTGAGAGCACGACGTTTATGGGAAGATCCTCGAGGTGATGATGTTGTTGATGCTGATGATGATGATGATGATGATGATGATGATGATGATGATGATGATGATGATGATGATGATGATGATGATGATGCTTCCCCTTCAACTTTAGGTTTGATAATGCTATCAAATGAGTGATGCGACGTCTTTTTATTGTAAATAAATATTCCGATGCTCGTAAGTGAAGACGAATTGAATTATTTCGAATGTGCTTTTTTCTCTGGTGTTGACAGGTAAATAAATTAAATTTCGTGGTGTAATGCTCATTTTATATCCTGGGGGAACGTTGATTCCAAATTCATGAAGCACATGATTTGGTCTATTCCCCACATATGACTCACTAATTATTTTACATTCTATTCTAACTGAATTTATTTTTAAAATATTTACGGGGTTATCAGAGATGTAAATTTCATTTTCGGTTGACCTCAATTCTCGTTTATTAAAATCAAATAGTTGTCCAATTGATCGTTCATGATTAAAATATACACTCTCTTTTTTGGTAGTAACTTGAACTTGCGAAGTATTGGTGTTACACTCATATTTTTTTACTTTATCCATTATATATTTCACAATATCTTCAAATTCATATGACCCCATAGGTATTTCGACGACTTTAATTCCAATATGAAACAGATAATTTCCTTCATCCACATTCGGTATAGAATTTGTTGCGGCCTGCTGTTTTGATGGGGCAAGGCCGGCTAGCCAGTCATCTCAGCGGGATTTTTCCCCGTTTGCCCACAGGTCGCACCATAAACCCAGCTGATCTGGAATCCACAGACAATAATAACAAAAGGTAAACAAATTCAACAAAATTTAACGAGAAAATCGACCGCACAAATTAACACAAATTAAATAAACCCAGGTGATCTGGAATCCACTGACAACAACAACAAAAGGTAAACAAACTCAACAAAATATAACAAAATCAACTGCACAAATTAACAATCACTTCCCTCCTCAGATGTAGGCTCGGGGCATGGCTGTTGTCGCCCCTTGACGCACCCTCCCTTCCTGGAATCCGCATAAGGTCATCGGATTCCCCTTGGCAGACGGTTGTCCCGGCTTTTCCTGGTCACCCCCTCATCCAGTCATCATTCTTCCCTCCCCCCTCCCCCCCACGTAAAACAATGAGCCACTCATCGTTATAAACATTTAATCCTTCAACATATTTGACTTAATTTTACTAAAGACGAAGTTGTAATCTTTTTGACAATTTATTTACAGCATTTGGGAAGCAAATCTACATCCCAAATCTATGCGGATCAACGACGAAACGAATCAAAATTAATTCTGCGAGGACCCGACGAAATGTACGGGTATATATATAAATGTGAATATGAAGATAAATGTAAGTGTATGTATATATAGAAATATAATGATTATTAACCCTCCAATTTTTTCAGCTTTTTATCCTAACTGGAGCTGCAACACAGATAAGGGGGCTGAGACGGGGCGTTTGCTTGGACAGGACAACAATAAACAACCCTACATAGATCGGCCTGGGCAGATCACAATATTAAGGATTAAATTTAAATTAGGATATATGTTTGCTTCCTGTTTTCGTATTATTAATTATTCAATTGTTGTATGTTTGCGAATATTTCAAATAATAATTGTTAAAAATTGTATTTAATTTCGTGCCTTAATTTGTTTTCATTGGGATTGTATGCTTGTTCTCTGTCCGATCTTCGCTATTTAATATGTGTGCAATTTTTTTGCCGGCAACGCAGCGCCGAGGCAATAAATAAATAAATAAATAAATAAATACAGATGTTTATGCACTGACGAATCTAACGGACATTCTAGTTATTTGCACTGGCACATATGAAAATAAATAACAATTAAATAAATAAACAACCACTTATCTCGACGAACAAGGAATAATTAAATAAATTAAATAAATAAATAATTTTAAATAAATAAATAAATAAATATTTTTTGATAGATAAATAAATAAATTAAATAAATAAGTGGAATAAATTAAATTAAATAAAGCGGGATGGCCAAGTCTGGATCCCTCCTTGTGGTGAACGGTTTTCTGGGGATTGGAACCTCGTACTCGGTTTGACCAAAAAAAAATTTCTCCCGGGCCCGAAATGGCTGTCCCGGGATGTTACCGTCCGCCCTGTGGACCCCACATGATACATTATTATTACTTTTCTGTCCCACTTGGAACGGACTCACGCTTTCTATTTTTTTCTCTTCCGGCCCTCTCCTGTTTCCTGACCTCCAGATCCGTCGATGTCGGGGTTTCCCTGCGGACTTCGAGTTAACAAAATTTTCCTCCGTCTATCCACACTGCACTCACGTTTTCTATATATCTTTTTTTTTTTTTTTGAATATATTCTCACTCCGTAATGCGGATGGCGGTGGCTCACCCCGGGTCGCGACGATCTTGCTCGGTTTTCGGTTTTCTTAGGAATGACCGTCACCTTGCCCTATTTATTGGCTCGGTTCCCGCCGATTCCCTTTTCCTCTGTCTGCTCTCATTTGGGGTCGAGGAACGCTTTCCAGGGTGAAGGCACTCGGTCCGGGCTCTCCTCCCTGATCCTTTCTGGGTGTGGGCGGTAGGTGGCATCCCGCGATCCACCCTTCCCCTTCCTCTCGGCCCTGCCAACCTTCTCCCAATGTGCATCCCAGACGATATTTGTTTCGCCTGCGGCTATCGATCATCGCCAGAATGCAACAAATTGAATGTATAAAAATCGATAAGAGCACATTCATAATTGCGATTTAGCTCAATTTGAGGGAAATAATGTTCGCTAAGTACAGATGCATTTCCATTTAACGCAATTGTCATTGATGTAGTCATTATTAAGCTGGATGATCAACTGTCTTTTTTCAAAAATTTCATTATACTTATATGTTATTTATTCGAGTAGATTAAACTGGTCGAATTCTTTCCTATAGCGCCCACTTTTCATATCATCATCCTTAGAGATTACAAGAAATCGAAATTTGTCTGCCCAACATGTTCTTGATATATCCAAAATGAATTGTAATCCATATCACTGTTTACATGATCTCGGTATATACGACGCATGTTTAAGTCATCCTGTTTAAACATTATAATAAAATTTGCATTATCTCGAACTAAATGATTTGGTATATGTGTATACGTTTGAGATAAATAGAATGAATCAATTTTTCTATGTCGTCCCATACAAAAAATATTTCCGAATATTGTCTTGTTTTTCACACGCAACATCTTCAAATATCATAATGGAATTGTTTTTAGCTTCTTGCGGTGACAAAACGTCGTCATTTGTAGAAAATGTGTAATAACCCATTCCTCGTATCGGCTTAACAAGTTTTTCCAAATACTCATATTTTGGTTGATATAAACTCTTTGAAAATATATATAAATTTTCAAATTTCAATCCATTAGGACTCTCCAAAAGCGAAATAAGAACGTTTGTCTTTCTGCAGTTTGATGGACCAACAATTAAAGCTCTAATTGCGTTTGGTAACAATGAGCTGTGACGGGGGTGTGTACTATCACCATGTGCATTACCTTCAATATTTCTTACTACAATACTTTTATTTTGCCTTAATACCCGCATGTTTTCGAGATGAGTACTTTATTCAATGACAAGCACTCGATAATTAAGGATGATATAAATTGGGGAAACATTTTTATAATATAAACAGTCATAAATCAAATGTGAAACAGGGTACTGGTCTCATAAATAAATTGATAAACACTCTACCCTTTGAAGTTCATATACCTGGCTACAATTACTGTGGACCTGGCACAAAACTAGAGAAACGAGAGCTTGGGAACGAGTAAAAGCGGGGAGTAGTAGTATTAGTGAGAGAGCTGCAGCTTATTTTGTAACAAATATGATGAAGCTAAAGAAAAAATTTCGGAATGGGAACCAAGCAACAGAAAAAGAAAGTTGTAAAAAATCTCTTGCTTCAGTTATCAAAAAAACAACAATTGAATTTCGAAAGAACAAACCACTCGACTTAATGAATGCAGTAAAAGTGGCTCGCAACGCAGTACCTAAATCGATGGGATGTAAGAAAAATATTATTATTCCGCGGGTTATACCAGTTCCCAAGGTTGGTGGTTTTTTACCATTGATACCTATTTTAACAGTCCTTAGTGCTGTGGGTAGTTTAGCGTCAGGTAGCGCAGCAATTGTCAAGTCTATCAATAATGCCAAGATGGCAAATGCTCAACTTGAGAAAAACCAGAGACATAATAAAAAAATGGAATCAGTAGCATTGGGGAAGGGCTTGAATTTACAGCCATACAAGAAAGGGTACGGGATATCATTAACAAAAAATAATAAAAAGCAAAAACGTAATCAAAAAAACTACTAAATGAGCTACTCAATAGAGCATTATCCAACTTTGATTTGCTTTAAAACATATTCCACATTTTCGAGGAGTTTATATGAAAGATGAGTTACCCAAATTACCTCATCACTCTGAGTGTGGAGTTATAAATTTTTTTATAAATTTTTTTTTTAGCAGATTCGTCTGAGTAATCTGAAGGAACGCATTGGGTAGCGTATTATAAGAAAGGAACAGAATCAATTTACTTTGATAGTTTTGGGAATTTACAACCACCATTAGAAGTAATTAGATATTTGGAAAAAACCTAAGATATAATTACAAACGCTACCAGAAATTAGGTTCATTCAACTGCGGACATTTATGTCTCAAATTTTTACTATACTTCATTTCGTGAAGTGGACAACAGAGAACTGTAAGAGTGAGGAAAAGAAAAAGGTAAAAAAGGTACTCTTTCGCTGCAGGTGGTGATTTGGAGTGGAAGGAGAAATGTACTCCTCGATGGGTATAAAATCCACCAGCTCGTCAAGGAAAAATATAATTTACCGATCACCATCAGCACCAGCATCAGCACCAGCAGCAGCACCATCACCATCTCCAACACCACCATGAGCACCACCTCCAACGTAGAAAAGATGAACCCGACAACCAGCAACAACAGCACCAACAACAAAAGGGGTAACATCAGAAGACCAGCGCTTGCACATCCAATTTTCCCCTTGGTGTAACCCAAGCGGATTTGGATGCGCTAATAGAGGATATCGAACTGGATCCTCTAATGCTCTTTAATTGGGAAAGAGACTTGGGAAAATTCTTTTTCAGCTTTCTAATTTTCAGCTTCAAAAATAAATAAATAAATAAAATTAAATTTAAACTAAAATTTATAAAAGTTTTTTAATTGTGAACTTGGGAATTTCTTTTTTAGCCTTTTTACTTTACAGTGCTCATGAAACAGGTCATCCATCAGAACAGGTCTGATAAACAGACCTGATCTGTTTTAATTGGTCTCATACACAGACCTGATGTAAACTTTCACAAAACTTTCAGCTTATGTAGCGCTGTTTTAATGCCCTTTTCTGTGTTTTTATAATTTAGTTTCTGGTGGGCGGCGGAATTCTATTTTATTTTTCACTTTATTGGAAAATTTAAGAACCGAATTTTCAACACAACTGTTTGAATCGCAAACTAGAAGTGATTCTTAGGTCAGAACTAGAGTATCCGCAAACCCTTAAAAATCCGAAGAGAAAATTTTCGGGCACTCACTTTACATCCTATCTTAAACTTCCCATCCTTTTTGAGATAGGTCTCAACTTGTTTAAAAATTCGTTACAAATGTATCCTTTTCACCCCATCCAAATGTCGGCCAAATTCATTCATATGCAGGTGGAATGAGTGTGGGAAAAATCTGATTGTTTAGATGAGTAAAGTGAGGTTTTTCCGTTAGGAAATCTACGCCTTCTTCAATTGCATCCCATTCCTTTTTTAAGAAAGGATCGTGCGTCCCCCGCTCACGTACGTTTCAGGATCGTTGCGGTGCGATGACGGGGCGGGTGGTGCACCTGCGGTCCAGGATCGAGCACGTGTTGAAAAAATGATTTCCAGTCAGCCTGAAAGCATAAGCAATAGAATCAAAGACCGGTTGAGGAGACCTTTAAGCGATTGGTTGTGGACCATTCATACGAGATAATAGTTTTCCATTTTCCAAAAATTTCATACATACCTGAATGATTCTTTATGTTACATATCGTTTCAGGATTTGTCCAATAAAATCTGGTATTCGATTGATCAAATATGTATGTACGTTCGTTGCTCAGGAACAAATACTTGATCTACTTGCTTCGATTTAACCCAAAATTAGCAAAATGTATAGTTTTATATGGACTTTTTTAAACACTGTGAACACTAATTATATATTTAATAATAATATTATAATTTTGCCACGACTTAAGATAGCACAATACTAATATAAAATTATATTTTTTCCAATTTGATCTCAGCACCAACGTTCGGGGCAAGCTTTAAGTAAAATAGAATAATATAATGCTTGAACTTGTAAAGTCGGATCCAGAAGGAATTTAGTGACCACACGCACTCAATAAATATATTTATTTATATAAAATACACAAAACAAGTATTAGACATCCTAAAAATTTTCTAGGAGAATGAAAGAAATATATTTATATTTATATATATATAAAAATATTTGAAAACAAACAAAAAAATGTACTATAACAATAAGTAAGTTTTATTTTGAAAAGTGCAAATTTTTAAATAAATATAATAAGTATTTATAGAAAAGCAAAATCATAAAAAAAATACGAAAAACCGCACCGGAAAACAATAATTACAGTTTAGGTAATACAAAAACTCCAACGTTTCACATGGTGTGATGGAATTAATGTTCATCTTTCAGATTAATCTAAATTTGGCGAAAATTATGTTATATCATTTAACATCATAATTTTATTTATTAGAAAAATTGTTTGTATAAGGAATTCTTTTTATTTTTCTTATTTAATAAGTATATTTATGTATTTTATTTGAAGAGGTAAAGATAAGCAAGTTTACAATAATTATATGATAAAATTGTAAGCCCAAAAGATACGTTTTCAGTCATAAAAAAGATGTCTTAACTAAATATTTATATTAATATATCCCGTAAAATGTTGTCCTCTACAGTATTGAGTTATTTGTATCTGATTTAGGGGCCATTGGCAATGTGCTCGATTGTCGAGAGTTTAAAATTGTTCATACATATGTACATGAATCTAGTTAACACAGGTATAACACGCATTCGTATCATTACATTTCCTATTCATTAAATTAAACTTTTAAATTTTATTTTTTGCAGCATATAACATAAATGGGGTTTACAATGTATTTTGGGTAAACACATGTCTAGTTACATAAGCCCGAAAATATAACGTAAACTAATATGTATATATTCTCTGGAAAAACAACCGCGCCCAAAACATTGAAACTTCTTTAAAATGATTTTTATCAACATAGTTACAGTAAGAAATGGTCCAATTGATCGAATTTGAAAGCCCTTATCCTTATCCCCATCACTGCGTTGCAAACTATTGACTGAAATTATTATACCCTGCAAGGAAATAAAAAGAGTATGTTTCGTTTTAATAACCACTTCTATATAACTAAAATGTAGAGTTGAAATAAAACCCATATACGCTCCTTCAAATTATTGAAGTAGTAAAAAACGGCATGTACAATACGATGGAAAAAACTTCTAATATTTTAAAGTCAAACGTTTAATAACGTTTCGCTAAATTAAATCGGTAAACTGTTTTTTTTTTTAAAGTGACTTTTGTTTTTATCTAGTGCGAATACCTTACATTGTCAAAAATCTATCTTAGAACCTATTATACTGATAACCAAGAGCTATAAGTTTCAAATTTTGTAAAATTAAAATAAAGTCTTCTTTTAGTTTGAATGCGAACAAATTTCGCATTCGACATCAGAAAATTTCCATAACATTATATTTTTATGCTAAAAT
Organism: Drosophila mayri; assembly: GCA_008042485.1. NCBI lineage: Eukaryota > Metazoa > Arthropoda > Insecta > Diptera > Drosophilidae > Drosophila > Drosophila mayri. Next base: position 9,873 of record VNJN01007074.1, on the reverse strand, counting down.
ATAAAAAAAATAATATAACTCATGCTCAATGGAATATATTTATATTCGTGTTATATTGATGGATTCGTTTAAGGATTCTTTTCTTAACAGCATCTTTGTATCATTTTCTATTTCAATTGGTGATATCCCCGCACTGCGATCATTTAAATAGGGAGTGTCCTCTTCCACAATTTTTTCGAGTAGTACGTCTGCAGAGTTTGTCAGACCTAAAAATTAATCTAATTAACATGAGACTTATTAAAAAGAATTCTTTACAAAGCATTACGTCCAACTATTGGTCCATTGCATATACTTTCCGAGGAGCCGCAATTAACCACAGCCACATCTGTTAGGGAGTTGGTACGTCCGCTTTTTTGTAAGGCAACAGCTTTTCTAGCGTGCCGTGTGGTTAATACACCAGTTTCCACGTCTCTTTCAAGACGGTGACCTGAATAATGTATTTTAAAGCAATGACCTAAGAGCGACAATATACAAATTACCAGAACGTGATCGAGTTAGCTGTCGTTGAACATAGTCCTCAAGATCTTCCTCCTCTTTTCGACTTATAAGGCAGTTTAACACCAGTAAAAATAAACCCAATCCTAGGGAAAATAAACCTGTGCACGTAACATCATTCCACCAGGCAGAGCTGGAACCTAAAATAATAAGAAATAATTTAAACACACACATGAATACATCGTATCACTTCGTATCCCATAAGCAAGAGGTGTATGCATGCTAAAATAAACTAATATAAAAATTAAAGAAAGCATATTTTTAGAAATCGAAGCTTGTATTCCCTTGGAGCTTATAATTGAATCATATGGTCATCTCTGAAAAAAGATTAGAAAATAATCAAAATATGAAAATTATATCTTTTGAAAAAAATTTTTTTTTCTATTAATTTCTTGGTTATAAGCTACAGTGATTATATTTTACACAAAATCAAGTCCTAGCTCCGAACAATGCATACGTACATATGTACATTCGTATGTACATCCATCGATAAAATAATTCCCAAATACAGTCCACTAAAGGCTCTCCATCAGCCATACACACACATAATTACCTGTTATTATTTACTCAACAAATAAATATTTATAAAGCTACGGAAAACTACAACTATAAATAAAGATTAAATAAAGATCATTGGTCACAGGTATCTAAACTTTTGATACGATTACGATATAATTAAATAGTTGTTAAGCAAAAGTTCAGTTTAGAAATATCGGTACCAACCGTTCTAAACACTCTAATTGCAGTTGACACTTCACCTGACCCGGAACCTGCAGAAACGAACGAATCGGAGTCAGAAGAGCCCCCGTAGTAGACTTCAAAATAGAAGATGAAGATTTTAATAATCTTACTATTCCAGCGGTATACACTGAATTGGACAATTCAACAGATTTAGATACTTCAAGTATAGTAGAAAACAAAATAAGTAACTCTTTCACAATGGCACAGTCAAATATTGATTTTATCAATACAGCATCCAAGCTTATACCAGTTTTTGATGGTAAGGCTGAAAATCTAACAAGTTTTATTGATGCTTTGCAAATAATAGAATCAATACAAGGAGAGCACGAAGAATAAGCTGTTTCCATAATTAAAAAAAGTGATTTCCAGACTAAGAAGCGACGTCAAAGGCGAAACTGTAGAAGTATTATCAGCGAAGCTGATGAACCTACAGCAGCGCAATAAAACTACTTATCAATATACACCAGAAATTAAGCAGATGACGAAAGCCTTACAAGGTGCATATATATCAGATGGTTTACCTCTGAAACTAGCCAGAAGTTATTCCACGCAGCATGCAGTCAAAGCAATGACTAAAAATTGCACGATTGATAAGGTGAAATTTATCATGCACGCTGGCACCTTTAGTATTATGAATTATGCCGTTTCCAAATTTGTCAATGGTTGCACTGAAGCAACTGGACAATCATACCCCGTCTCACACTTCATGAATTATCCACAGCGCGGCTCAAATCGCAAACTCGGAAATTATAGAGGTAATTTTCGTAGTAATACCAATAACTACAATAACAATAACTATAACAATAATTACCAAAACAATAATAGAGGACGAGCCCAAAATAGAGGAAACTATAGAGGCAATGGTAACTCGAACCGAGGCCACAATGGTAATAACCAAGGCAATGTCAGAATTGCCCAAAATACTAACCAGAACACATCGGAAAACTACCAAACCCATTTAAATACTCAACAATAAACGAAGTCAGAGTTCACACAATTAATCTCAGCCAAAACTTATTCGTTTCATATTTCAATGTAGCTACTGGAAAAGGGCTTATCTTTTTAATAGACACAGGTGCAGACATTTCCATTTTTAAAAAAACTTCGGATAACTTCCAAAACATCCAAGATGATTACATCAAAGACATAAAAGGCATAAGTCAAGAAATATCAAAATCCCAAGGCTTAGTTTCTCTGGAGAGGCAAACAACCAAATACATAATTCCACACGATTTCCATATTCTAAATTCAAATTTCCCAATCCCATGTGATGGAATATTAGGCATCGATTTTATTGAAAAATACAAGACTTCAAGCCATCTGAAGATTGGTCTATAATTAGACCCAATAATTTAAAATTTTCAATTAAAGCACCAATAACTCATAGTTCTGGCAATAATTCTATACTTCTGCCAGCAAGATCCCAAGTTATTCGAAAAATTGATCTTAATTCAAACAAAGAAAGTGTATTAATTCCAAATCAGGAAATTCTGCATGGTATTTACTTTGCAAATACCATAGCAACATCCAATAATGCCTTCATAAGACTGTTAAACACAACAAATACGGACCAAGTAGTCAGTACAAATAACCTACAACTACAATGTATCACAACTTTCAAAGAACTACCCTGCACAGTTCAAGTCAGAGCTTTCTAGCTTATGCACTCAGTATAGCGATATATTCGGATTGGAAACCGAATCTATAACCACAAATAATTTATAGACTAAAACTGAGATTAAAAGATGATGAATCAGTTTATATAAAGAACTATCGAAGCCCACAAAGTCAGGTGAACGAAATACAAAAACAGGTAGGTAAATTAATCTCTGACGGGATTGTCGAACCGTCAGTATCCGAATATATGTAATAGCCCATTGTTACTTGTTCCTAAGACATCATCCTCCGGGTCCAATGAAAAGAAATGGCGATTAGTAATTGACTACCGCCAGATTAATAAAAAAACTACTCTCTGATACATTCCCATTAACTAGAATTGATGATATGTTATTTTAGATCAACTAGGTCGAGCAAAATACTTTTCATGTCTTGACTTAATGTCAGGATTCCATCAAATTGAACTAGAAAAAGGTTCAAGAGATATAACGTCTTTTTCAACGAGCAACGGCTTATATCGCTTCACGCGATTACCCTTCGGATTAAAAATAGCTCCTAATTCGTTTAAGAGAATGATGACTATTGCCTTCTCTGGTTTAGAACCTTAGAAGGCATTTCTGTATATGGATGACTTAATAGTAATTGGTTGTTCCGAAAAACATATGGTTAAGAACTTAACAGATGTTTTTGAGAAATGTAGGAAATTCAACCTGAAGTTACATCCAGAAAAATGTTAATTTTTTATGCATGAGGGGACTTTTCTAGGTCATAAGTGCACTGATAATGGAATACTTCCAGATGACAAGAAATACGATGTCATTATGAACTACCCAGTTCCTCACGATGCAGACAGTGCTAGACGCTTTGTAGCATTCTGCAACTATTATAGACGTTTTATAAAGAATTTCGCCGACTATTCACGGCACATAACAAGATTATGTAAAAAGAATGTTCCTTTTAAATGGACGGATGAGTGCGAAAATGCATTTCAATTCTTAAAAACAAAACTTATGGAACCCACCTTGCTTCAATACACTGATTTCACTAAAGAATTCTGTATAATAACAGATGCAAGTAAGCAAGCATGTGGAGCGGTTTTAACTCAAAACCATAATGGTCTCCAACTTCCCATTGCATACGCATCAAGAGCATTTACAAAAGGTGAAATTAACAAATGTACATCTAAGCAGGAATTAGCTGCAATTCATTGGGCGATACTACATTTCAGACCATATATATGGAAAACATTTCTTAATAAAAACAGACCATAGACCTTTAACATACCTATTCTCGATGATCAATCCCAGTTCGAAACTGACGCGTATGAAGCTCGAACTAGAAGAGTACGACTTTACAGAATATTTAAAGGGAAAAGATAATTATGTAGCTGATGCGTTATTAAGGATAACCATCAAAGATCTACAAAATATAACCAGAAATATACTAAAAGTCACTACTAGATATTCCTATGCAATCTTTAAATAAAGCATCTAATCCTAACGTATACGACGTCAAAAGCAATGATGAAGTACGTAAAGTAGTCCCCTTGCAGATAAGAGATACGTCATGTTTATTTAAACAAGGCAGAAAAATTACTGCAAGATATGATGTTAGCGATTTATATACTAATGGAGTTATTGACTTAGATCAATTTTTCCAAAGGCTTGAAATGCAAGCCTGTATACATATAATCAGCCAACTCAAAGTGGCACCGTGGGAAAATATCTTTGAACATACTTCAATAGATAATCTAAATTAATGGGCAATAAAATCTTGAAAACATTAAGAGTAGCGCTACTCAACCCGGTGACCCTAATAACTAATTTAAAAGAAAAAGAAGCAATTTTGCAAACTTTGGTCAAAGTAAAAAGACATTATTACTGGAAAAGCATGTCTAAAGATATAACTGAGTACGTAAAAAATTGTCAAAAATGCCAGAAAGCTAAAATAATTAAACACACAAAGACCCCCTTAACAATTAAAGACACCCCAATAAATGCTTTCGACAGAGTGATAGTGGACACTATTGGTCCACTGCCAAAATCAGAAAATGGTAATGAGTATGCAGTCACTTTAATATGTGATTTAACTAAGTATTTAGTTGCCATACCTGTTCCGAATAAAAATGCTAATACTGTCTCTAAAGCAATATTTGAATCTTTTATCCTTAATTACGGTCCAATGAAGACGTTTATTACGGTCATGAGAACGGAATATAAGAATTCAATCATAGACGATTTGTGTAAATATTGTCCATATGAGCTAGTATTCGGTAAAACAAGTAATTTAATTAATAGCATAGATAATGTAGAAGTACTATATAATATAGATGACCATTCTAAGGAGAGTAAGTATAGATTAGAAATAGCCTATAAAAGAGCTAGAGTAATGTTAGAAGCAAACAAGAATAGAAATAAATTACTATACGATCATAAGGTAAGGGATGTAGATATATCAGTAGGTTACCAAGTTGTATTAAAAAAAGAGACAGGTCATAAGTTAGATCCTAAATATACAGGTCCGTATATAGTAACGGAAATAGGAGATAGGGATAATATAGTGATAACAAATAATAAACATAAGAAACAAACAGTTAATAAGGATAGATTAAAAATCTTTTTTTCATAAATTGCACTTAGTATGGACATACATAGACACACATACATAGATAAATAAATACACATAAATAAATTCATTTTCTTTGATTTTCTTTGATGTATTATAATTTTTATAATAAAAATAACTTCATTATATTAGGTTATTTTTCAAAAGGAGGGAGATGTAGTATGCATATATTAAATACCCACTGTACCGAAAGTACTTAGAGTGTATGTACAGTAACACTTTGTTGCAGTGTTTACATATTTCAAAGTCCGATCATAAACCCAAAGTGGCCGAAACATAAACCGATCGCTATGGCTTAGCCCGCACTCAGGAAGTGCTAGCGTCGGCATAATTGTAACAAACGGACAGCACATGCATACCCCTCGCGCTTCCACTTGAGAGCGCATAGCAACGTATATAAGTACATTTCTTTCTACATATGTATATAGGTATATAGCCGTCTCTCTGCCGCCGCCTGCGAGCAGCGCAGCTACGAGACTTAGCCCTTAATTACACTTAAAGAATATTGTAAAATCAGATACACTTCGATCGTTGGAGCGGCACCATAGCCGCTATAATCAAATAAAATATTCACCAGAATTATAAGCAAATTTTTAAGGCTTTTTAATTCCACTGGGAAATCATGGACTAGATCGGAAATTAAGAATCTAAATATTTAAGCATCTTCCTTACGGCCCATACGATGGCGAGGCACTCCTTCTCGGTTACCGAGTAATTCCTTTCCGCGCTATTTAAGCGGCGGCTGGCATAGGCCACCACTCGTTCCTGCCCCTCAATGGTCTGCGTGGGTACGGCTCCGATGCCGTATTCACTGCCGTCTGTCTGTAGCACGAATTTCTGCCCAAAGTCCGGGCAGACTAAGACAGCTGCTTCCGTCAGTCGCGTTTTCAGCTCCTGAAATGCATGATACTGCCGTGGTGTCCAATCCCATTTCTTGCCTTTCTTCAGCAGTGATTTCGTTGGTTCTACAATGTCGGTGAAGTTGGGAACGAAACGACGATACCAGGATGCAATGCCCAGACATCTTCGAAGTTTCTTTAAGCAAGTTGGCGGTTGCAACTCACGGATCGCGGACACCTTGTCTGGGTCCGTGTGGATCCCTTCCTCGCTGATCACATGTCCCAAGTAGGCGATATGCCGTTGAAAGAAGTGGCATTTATCCCTGTTCAGCCGTAGGTTGGCTTTGCGTAGTCGGCGAAACACCTCTCGAAGGTTTTCCTTATGTTCCTCCAATGTTAACCCGATGACGATGATATCGTCCAGATAGGCGAACGCATGCGGTTCCATGTCCGATGACCGTGTCCAGTGCCCGCTGAAACGTCGCTGGCGCCGAGTGGAGTCCAAATGGCATAACTCGCCAATGGAATAGGCCTCGGCCAGGAACCGTGAAGGCCGTACATTACCGGCCCACCTGAGCCACAGGAATTTGCCAGTAACCGTTCTTTAAGTCCAACGTTGAGATGAACTTAGCGTTCCGTAGCCGCTCCAAGATCTGGTGGATCCTTGGCAGTGGGTATGCATCCGGCACTGCGTTCTCGTTGAGCTGTCAGTAGGCTATGCACATCCGTGCGTCACCGTTCTTCTTGGCCGCGATCACAATGGGGGCTCTGTGCGGGCTTTTAGACGGCTCGATGCGGCCGTCCCTAAGGAGTTCGTCTATCTACTTGTCAATGATGGCTCTCATGGCCGGGTTCCGTGTAAAATATCTCTGTTTTATCGGGCGGTCGTTGCGCATTACGATCCGGTGCTCTGCGATGTGCCTGTTCCAGGAATTCCTCCACCCAGGGCTCTGGGTATCGTCGTCCCGACTCCGGTGGGTCCGGTTCCTCGGGCTCACAGTTGACTGAGTCGACGGTGCCGCAAAGGGGCGCGTTCTGCTCCGGCGTTTCCTCGGCGTAGTCCTGGAAGCAGACACGCTTTTTGGAGGTGCAAAATGGATTCCGTTGCGCGGCGGTGGCGTTATCCACAGGCAAAACATGGCTCCAGCTGCTTGCTCGACTGGTCGTGGGTACCTCCATATCCGGGGCTGCTTCCATGCGTGAATTCCGAGTCGCTGCCAGAGGGGCAGGGACCGGCAATTGTCCTTATACCGTACGCGGCTTAGGTACTGGTCCTTGTGTGACGGTCGGCCCCTCCTGGGTAACCGTGCCAAATAAACCTCGATGCGTCTCTTCTGCTATTCCTCCTAATTGTGTCCTCGCCGTTCCGCAGAAGGCCCGGGTGCGTCTGGCTCCTGGTGGCCCGCTTGTGACTTCCCTGGGATCCGGCTCCTGGTGGCCCGCTCGTGGATTCCCTGGGAGTCTGACTTCTTGACGAACTCCTGGTGGCTTGCTAAGGGCTTCCCAGGGAGTTTGTCCTGGTCGTGAGGCTTCCTTGTGTAGTTTTTCCTCTCGTAACATTCCTCTCTGTGTTTCCTCTCGTAAACTTTCTCTCTGTTCCTCTCGTAACCTTTCTCGCATCTCTTCCTCTTGGGACCTTTCCCTCTGTTCCGCGTGTGGCTCGGCCCGTTACTCAGAGCGTCGCCCTGCAGCGCCTTCTGTCTTCCGTGTCCGTGCCCACGGCGGCTTGGTGTGCTCGTCCGGCATCAATATGAGGGCCTGTCCCCCACACTGGATGATGGCTCCGATCCCGCACAGAAAATCAATTCCCAGCAGGAAATCGTCCAAAACGTCCGTCATCACCAGCAGGATGGTTGGCGTACTGCGATCCCCGCAGTGGATGGTTGCCGCTAGCGCCCTCGTCAACTCCCGGCATGTCCCGTCGGCGAGCTTGACCTGCGTCCGTATGTCCCTCGTGTTGTGTTTGTTGTCTAATTCCTTGGCCAAGTACTCACTGATGAAGCTATGTGTAGCTCCCGTGTCCAGGGTGGCCATAAATCTTTGCCCTTCCATCGTGATGGCGGCTCGGATGCGTCTCTGGTGTTGGTGGAGGGCTCCTCCTACTAGTTGTTCGGGTTGGCTGGGTTCCTCTGGTGATTCCCGGTCACGCGAGGCCCGTTTCCGTTTCCCGAAGCCTGGTGTCGGCAGCATTCAAATGCCCGTACTCCTCGTCGTCCGCAGTCCCAGCAGAAAATCAATCTTTGGTTCCGGCATTCCGCCGCGAAATGTCCGGGCTGGCCGCTGTTCCGACATGCCTCCCGCACGTTTACTGGTGCCTGCTCCGGTGTCGATGCCCGACTTGTATTCGCGTTCCTACTAAAGCTTCCCGGCATGGGGTTCATCGGCGGCCTGCTGGCCATGCGGTCCGCATCTGTGGTGGCTCGCGAAGTAGGTGGTGCCCGTGGGTTCCGGTCCTGATGATTCTGAGTCCGTCAGCTCCGGCGGCGAGTCTCCTTGTGGTCAACCACCAGATGGGTCAGGGGTCCGCTATGGTGCGAAAATCCTGTCTCCTAACAAACAATTGATATTCTGGCGACATGTTATCGTAGACCCGTTCCAGCTCTCGTTCCGTTGTGAATCCTGCCCGGCGTATCTGCAGGCGCAGGTCCATCAAATACTCCTTAAAAGGCTCATTGGGTCTGTGAAAATGGGTCATTATCTCGTCCTCTAACCGCTGATAATAGCGCGGCGGCAAGAAGAATTCCAAAAGCTCCCTACGAACCTCCGTCCAAGTGGCGTTCCGTAGGCCACTGGTCCTGTACCAGCTCTCGGCTCGGCCAGTCAGCAACACTATCAAAGCCGGGGCGAGATACTTCTGGTCGATCCGGCAAGTATCGGCCCGTTCCACAGTGGGCCAAATGGCCTTTCTAGCGGAATTTTATTAATAACTCGGGTAAATGAATTAATATCTTAATGAAAATTTTAACTTAATTTTCTGAATGTATTCTTGACATATTCTGAAAATATTAATATTATACCTCAAGTAAATCTCATACTTTTCATATAATAAAATATAGTGAATTTTGAAACTTTATAATCTTTCAAAAAATATATATTTAAACATTTTAAATTCAATTAACAAATATATGAATATAATAGAAATAATTAAAAAATTCATATGATGGCTATTCAGCATCCGATGTGTCGGAGTCGACCAATGCTTTTTTAGAAAAAGCGAGCAGCTTAACAACATCCTCATCTAAATTGACGGATTTTTTAGACAATTGTGATGGCTTAGATAATGATGTTATGTATGGATCCGATGAAATAAATAACCCATTCATAATATCTTCCATTGTATTAACTCGTTTGTCTTTTCTTGAGTGGTTTAAGCGTATTCTTCGGAAATCTTTATTCCTGGCTTCAAGTGCCTCTTCAGACATTAATCCAATTGGCAGACCTACATGGTTTATGACGTCTGCACCAACACATATTCAAAAAGCACCAAACTTTTTTTTTCTGCTTCTTTTTCGGTGAGCCACAAGGCAAAAAGACGTCTTTTAGGAAATGACATTCC